>CM047429.1:28734563-29281778 GCA_026168455.1 Theocolax elegans
TATCCATATGTTTGCCATGGTAAAACAACTTATTATTCATATGCCATGGTAAAACAGGCGCCTGTCGGTAAAACAGGTGCCTACTGCGGCGCGTATCGATGTGCCAGGCTTTGGTAAAGCAGGGGGCGTCGGTATTACCATCGGTCGGTAAGGTAGGAAACTGTTAGCACGGATCAGAACCATACTCTGATGGTAAGTGGCTTAGAATCCTCTTTGCCCCAGCTACTCTCATAAGATCACTAATTTTCACGTATTTTAGGACATAACTTACACCAAATGTGTAATATATATAATATATATATGGGGTATTCCACGTGAAGTGGTCCGATCAAAATTTTAAAATGCACCAAATTTTGAGTACACTTTGCCAATTTTTTTGCAGAATACACAAAAAAATTTTTAGGTACTGGAATTTATTAGCTCAAAAGTTATTATAACCTCAAAAAGTGAACTTTATCCAGTTTTTTTCAACACCAGCTGGGTTTATCGCTATTTAACTCAAAATCTATCAACTTTTACTATACAAATATTCGTTGCTAATTATGTGTAGAATTTATCCTTCTGGGTTAGAATTTCTAATCTTAAGGTCAATGTTACATAAACTACATGTCAATATTCAACTTAAAAAAGTGTAAGTTCGCCGCAATTGATTTTTTTATCCAAAAGTCTAAAATAAAGCTTGGAGCAATACCTTTCAAATAGTCTGTAGGTTTTTATGACCTTCAATTCCGTAAAAAGTTATGATAATTTAAAGAAAGACAAAAAATTCACAAAAATTAACATGGTATTTCCCATTTAAATTTTTAAAAAAATTTGGTGTTTGTGTGTTCAAAAAATGTGATCTTTTGAGCGGTGTTAGATCAAAATCGATTGTGGCGTGGTCGCCTTTTTTTGATATTCAATATTTCCGGGCGTTCTATCTCTTCGAGATTTTAAAATCAGGAATTGTAACCCAAGTAGATAAGTTCTAAAGATTATTTTGAACAAAAGTTGTTTATAATGTATTTTTAAAAAAATCAATAGATTTTGAGATAAATAGCTTTGAAAATAATAATTTCTCTAAAAAATTGAAAAATTTCCATTTTTCATGGTGGAATAACTCTTAGGCAAATTATTTTTAACACCTCAAATTTTTTTTCTATCTTCTGGAAGATATTTCCAGTCTGTTCACAAAATTTGGAGTGATTTCAAATTTTCATCGTACCACTGATGTGAAATAGCCCATATATATGGTAATGAACAATTAACTTACCAAAACTAGTAAAGTGCATATACTTCATTGTAGTATTTAGTAAAAACCTATTAAAATTGTAGATTATTTGAAACGGATTTAATAGAACTTTACCTCCTAAAATTAATTTATTTAAGTCATCGCCAAGAGTTCTACATGTCATTAATATTTTATGCTTTAAGAGTAATAAAACTTTCTTCTTAATTAAATTAATTTTTGTATTAGCTTTAAAGAATTATTTATAACATTTTAGCGGTATATAAATAAAAACCTGTTTCTTCCATTTCTCCCGTAAATCGTAATTTGCACCCGCTTTCAAAATTTGCGTTTTAATCCATAATTTTATCCAATTTATTTTTTCCTTTAGTTACAGAGCCTATATATTTATCTTCATTATTATAATCAAATTCATTCCTTATAAAACCTTCTGTTTCTAATAAATACATACTTGTTTATTTAAAATATTGTTTTATATAAATATACGTAATCTACTTACTTATATATCCATACAATTTTTAAATTTTGATTTGAATAATATTTAAATTAAATACTACTAAAATAATAAATTTCAAAAAATTTTTGAAATGTAATTCGTATTTTATATTGCCTCTGTTAAAATTTGAATTTTCTATTGCCATTACTGTTTATAATAGAATTATCTTAAAAACTGCAGGATGCAGACAAGCTAAAGCCGCACTCGGAAACGCAATAAGCGGACACTGGGAAGAAGGGCTTAGGAAACTTAGCAGAAAGACAGCTCGCAAGCTAATGGACATACTTACTGGACATGGAGATTTGCGATACCATAGGTATAAAATGGGAGTGGAAACAGATCCATTATGCCGAATGTGCAAGGAGACAAACGAAACACCTCTACACATCTTATGTGAATGCCCCAGAATCATGACAAGAAGATGGCGCCTTACAAATGAATCTCTAATTGATTCAGGAGATATCCCCAGTTGGGATGTCCAGAGAATACTTGCTGTTTGGCAGGGTCTCTGGGCGGTGCCCGATTGAAAAAACCAAGGACCCATAAGAAGGCTCACCCAGGTGTGGCAATATTGCTATACACTTCGGGGGGCTAAAGATGGGAAATGGAAAACAGGGCGCAAAGGGAATACCCAAGTGCCTGGCATAACCTAGTCAAATAGGAGGGTGCCAACTGAGTAACTTAATAATAAATAATAAAAAATCTTAAAAATGCAATAATTAATGTATTAATTTTTAATTTAATACATTAATTTTTAATATATATATATATATATATATATATATATATATATATATATATATTTGGGTACTTAAGGTATATTCTTTTCGGCTATCTATACGCTTGTAATATTCGTAAAGGCAAACCTGATATTTTATGTTATTTCAATCACTGAACCAACCGTTTTCTCTTACAACAATTATTATTTGGAACTGCAATTTATTTATAATAATTATTTTTTGCATTGCATTTCATTTGTAATATTTATGGTTTGAATTGCAATTTATTGACAATAATTCATGTTTTCAACGGCAACAATTTTTATTTTAATCTGCATTTATTTATAATAATTCTTCTTTCGATTATTAATTATTAATGTTTATAAAAAAATAACCTTGTGTATATTTCATTCTATAATTTGTTAACGTGTTGGCAGTACAATTGTTTATTTAATCAAAATTAAAATTGTTATTTGACTTAAGTAATTTTATGCAATTGTTAATAAAATATTGTAATTTTATGTGTGTCTTTGTCCATTAAAAAGCTAGAAGATTTTAGTTACACATGTTCATTTCAAAGAAAACGTTATATTATTATGTTAACAAATTTAAATAAATAATGCATGATTAACACGAATAAAAAAATATATTATTTTATTATCCCACGTTATGTCCTACATCTCTACTCTCAAAATAACTTCGCACGTCGGAGACGTAAGGCTAGTCCTAGTCAAACAAGAGCGAAAGGAACGCGAATGGTTTATTAACCATTTGCCTTCTTGTTACATTTTTTATAGTATTTGGTACAAGTCTGGACGTGACACAACGACGCTCCTCACTTCCACTGGAATATTGCTCGTTCTGGTTAGGAAAGGCGACAAATCCACATAAAATGTGATTCAAGAGCATACAACATTAGAAGTCACTCACGGCCAAATTAATGCAGTTGCATCCTTGCATTATAATTTAAAACATACTGGCCGCAACAAGGACTTCCTTCTGTAATTTTCCTCCGAGGAGTTTAAAAAATAAATCGTTGAATCTCAAATACCCAAGTGAAAAAAATGAATACAGAATGTATACAAAATGTATCCAAATAGTTGTATACAAATTGTATCCAAAAATGATTATATACAATTTGATAAAACTTGTATACAAAGAGTATAAAAATTTCTTTTATTCTTATTTTTGTACAAATGTCTCGCATATTAAAAATAGAAAATAAATTGGGCGTTTGGACTCAGCTTTCGCACTGCTCTGGTGAATGAGAAAAATATTAGAGGTTATGGACATCAAAACCATCGATGATGAGAAGATCAACGCGACAAAGAATTGCTACTGCCACTGACACCAACCATTTTGATAAAGCTGTCAACAGCTTCTCCATAATCGCAATTTGACGAAAACGTCCGAACGTCATTTCGTTGCATGCGGCGTTGAGCAGCATCGACTTGCTCATCATGAAGGTTAGACAGGGCCTGACCGAATGTTTTGGTCTTTGGTTGTCAAGTCAATTTTCAACTTTTTTATTAGCAACCGAAAAAGAAAATTGAACATTCACTTGACAACCAAAGAACAAAACATTCGGTCCGACCCTGTCTAACCTTCAGGATGAACAAGTCGATTCTGAAGAGTCCGTTGGATGCAACGAAATGAGGAACGGACGTTTCCGTCAAATCGCGATTATGGAGAAGCTGTTTGCAGTTTTATCAAAATTGTTGGCGTCAGTGGCAGCAGCAATTCTTTGCCGCGTTGATCTTCTCATCATCGATGGTTTTGATGTCCATAACCTCTAATATATTTCATGTTCACCAGGGCAGTGCGAAAGCTGTTTCCAAACGCCCAATTTATTTTTTATTTTTAATATGCGAGACTTTCTATTTGTACAAAAATAAGAAAAAAAGAAATTTTTATACTCTTTGTATACAATTTTTATCAAATTGTATATAATCATTTTTGGATATAATTTGTATAAAACTATTTGGATACATTTTGTATACATTCTGTATTCATTTTTTTCACTTGGGTAGTTTGAGAGCTGTATATATGGCGATATTAGCGCTTACCCGGAGAGAGAGAGAGAGAGATATGCGCTGGTGTATAGGCATATACTGTTGGAGAGAGTGAGAGAGAGGGAGAGAGGGTATAGCGTGGTGGGAATAGCCATACTCAAGTCTAAACTTGTTAGCGCCGTTACGGTTACGTCTGCAAAAAGTTACTCCACGTGCCATAAAAAGATATTACTTCAAAAAGTATTTCATTTTTGCAGATTGACTTATAACAACATTTAATGAATTATAGCTGGGTATTATTTTATTTTGAAAAACTTCATTATCAGAAACAAATTTGGAAAAAGAAATCCCAGAAAAGCCGAAACATTCGTATTAAATCTTTACAATTTCACCATTTATTGTTGTTCTCAAATGATTTATCATAACGAGTTGCGTATATTCTAACTCATACCAATTATAACGGTAAGCGAGTTACCGATCAGGTAAGCAAAGCGAAAGCGAAAAGGATCATGCTGCGCACGCACGGATGGAAGAGAGCCGTGCGTAACTGGCACACAGTGGGATGAAATGTTCAAAAATGTCTGACCTCCACAAAACATGTAATCGGCCTGAAATTTCTTGTAGGTTTTAGTTACCGTACTGGTCAAAAAGTAGTACTGCATCCTTTTTATTAATTTTCGAATTTAACATATTTTTAACACTAAAAATCAATAAAAACCGAAAACCTGTATAGTTTGTATCCTCTATGAAGTTTAAATCTTGTATTTTTAATCCCATAAAATCAAAATCCTACAATTATAATTTTAGATCTTACAAACCCATAAACCATACCCAAAGTCCACAAACCCTAAACCCTTATAATGTTTCAAGTTAAATACTTTTTCAAAAAAACTTAAACTATAATATTTTTTAAACAAAAATTAATTTATCGTTCAATGTGAGGTGTATATGTATATGAACATAGCATCTTGCTGGCGTCACAGTTCATCTTGTGATAAGTGTCTAAGGTATGATCTCCAGTTCCTTACTGAGAAGTCCAAACTGGAGATCAAGAACAAAACGCCTTTAATTTTTGTTTAATTTTTCAAAAAGGCCGTACTCTGGGAAATTCCACTAACCACAGTGGACAAAGAGTAAAGTGTGCCTGCTTTATTTAAAAGAAAAGGATTTAATACAGAAAGACCGTTAAATATATATTATAGACATATAAAATAGTTTTTATTCTTTAAATTTTAAAAAAATAATAGAAAGTATGGGTTTAAGGATTATGAGTTTAGGGTTTTTGGGTTTAGGGTTTATAGATCATTTTGATCAAGGTAAGACGCACCAATCTTGTGACTTAAGAAATGGTGGCGTATATCTCGAAAATGGGGTCCGCATGCAATTGTGTACGAATAATATAAAATTCCCATTTTTTGCAATACTACATTCATGCTTCTTATTGAATTGGTTAAACTATAGCGAATGGAACGGCGTATGATCTAAAAATTATTTGGAACCTCTTTTCGAATCGACGTTTGGAATTGTCACCCAAATCGGCAAGTCATCAATCTTTTAAATTTAAGTATAGTGACAATGGTAATCAATTTTATACAAATAATTTTCGTGACTGACGGTTTATGCAGAATTTCGTTATAGTTCGCGAAAATGGGGTTGTCATGCAATTATTCGGGATAGTATAAAATAGAGGCTTCACTTTATGTACTTGGATAAAATTTGAATTTCTTACTATTGCCATTAAGACAAGTTTAGGATTATTATATTGACTATTCTTATGTTTTGCATTAGCTTTTTTATGTTTTCAACAAAAATATAAGTAATGATAATTTATCACCGTTAATTTAAACAATTAAGTTTCTTAGTTTAATTAGGTAGTACGTAGTTTCACAGTTATTTAATTTGTCTTATCTACTTATTAATTACATAATACGTTAATTTATCTGTTTAGTTTTTTTTAAATTTTTTTAACGCAGATATATTTTTATTACCTTTTATTAATTTATAAATAAATCATTTGTTTAAGAGAACATACACTTGTCTTAAGCAAAGCATGTATTTTCAATGATTTTATAATTAACAATTGGGATATAATATTTTTATTATCTACATTGATTTTCCACATCCAATAAAATGTTTTAGATCCGTGAATATTTTCTAACATTTTATTTTTACGTTTACAACGAAAATTTAGGTTGAAGATTAAATTTGGCTCAAAATATTTTGTTATTATTATGATACGTAACATTAATTATATATTGATTATAGACACTTACCGCTATGAATTTGTACAAAAATTAATATATCAATTTTTTTTGTTGTGAGTAACTATTTATTATCGTTTTAGTGTACTATGAAACTTATAACACCTGAAAGTACAAAACATCCGCAAAACAATCGCGGAATGTAAAGAAATATTTTTATGCACGATCCTGAAACGGGTATGTTTGGAACTTTATTGAAAATATAAACTAAAATTTAATACTTTTTTTTGACACGATTTACTTTAAATACTATATCAATTGCACTGAATATTCACCGTCTTCGAAAAATTTTGCTTGCAAAAAATTGAAATAATATAAAAATTAAAATGTTTAATTAACTTTTATTGAATTATTGCTGTAATAATTGGAACTTGTGATGTAGTATCCCGCGCGTTACACCACGTAGAATATACTTCTACCTTGTACAATTTCCTGGATAATTAATATTAATAATATATATTTTAAAGTATCCGTTCTCCTCACTGCTGTAGTCGGCTCTGTCTCGACGGATTAAAATTAGCCACAATAATGATAGTAAAAACGTCTATAATAGATTTATTTTAATCTACTCATACGTATATATTTATTCCTTACAATTATAAATCAAAATTTGCAGTTCTATTCCCGACAATCAACTTCCGAATATACTATGGTCTTATACGGGCCCAATCTTCCCGTCACACTCTTTCCATGAAATACAATTATTTATATATATTGTAACGGTGTGCTTGCCCGGGGAAAACTTATTGAGTCGCCCGTCTTACGTACCTGTAGTTCGTGGCGAACGAAATTGTATGATCTCGCCGTCTAGATATCAAGTACTCGATGACTCAATGCAGTTCGTAGCTATATCTACGTTGTTTACAAAATCTTTCCCGCGCAGCGGCTGCGGTTACCTGTCCGCACACTTGCCGTTAAAGTTGTATGGGAATCGATTTCCGATTTCCAACAACAACAGGTAAAACGATGCTATTCTTTCCTAAAATGGACCGCGGAAAGAAAATTAAACGTGAGTCCGCGAGAATTCGTATCTTGAAATACGACTCGAAGGAAGACGGAGGAACAAATATATACGCCGGTTAGAAAAAAATATAAATCAACACGAGTTGAAATAGATTAACGATTAACAGATTTATTTAAATAAAAACAAATGATTAAACACAATAACATTTATTAATATGTTCGAGGTCTATGCGCACGAAGGTTGAGTCGAAAACATCGACTCAACACGAGAGGGGAAAGGGGTACGCGAACTAACTAACTTAAAATTATTCGCACGATCGCGTTAAATAAAACAAATAATAATTATCCGCGCGAAAGTGGTACCACTTACTTTTATTTATTGTCTTCGGACCTCGAATATCAAAAAAAAAGGTAGAAAAATTCCTCCCTTTCGCTGTCTCTTTATCGTCCAAATGTAAAATGTTGGTGGGAGAATACCTCGACCACCGAGCACTTTATTTTTTGTCCGTGTGCAGAACCACTACACTATAACACACCATAAAAAGAATAACTCACGGTATGACTAACCGATAAAGATAACTCGGATCAGGTCTTCGGTATATAAAAAGTATATTTCCACGGAGTTATCTCGTCACACGTGTAATCGTGATCTATCGTGTCGTGCGCGCGCGACTCTCTCCCGAATTCTCACTATCATTGCGCGGGTATCAGCCGTTCGCGCCGTTGGCTATGCCTATATCTATATATAGCGCTCGTGTTTACCTACATAATTCGTATAATGGTGAGTGAATATCACTTACCATTACAATATTTAAATTTAATTCAATTAAAAAGGTCACGAAAATCCTGCAAAATTATTAAGTACCGCGTGAGGAACCCGCTTCACTCCGTTAATATTTTGATATTGTTCGTTTTAACAAAGAAAAAAAAATTGCCACGTGCAGACCACTCACCGCTATTTTTTCTATTCTTCTTCTCTATTTCAATCCTTCTCCTCGATTCCTTTCCTTTTATAACAGAACTCTCAATTTATAATAGCTTGATACTCTTTTATTACTAATCTCTTTAATATTCCCTTCAACTCTCTTTATAATTTCAACTATTTATCAATATCTATCTCTCAATTCCTGTCTCTCAAATCTCTCGGTGCTTCTCCGTAAAGGTATCGGCGGTGAGTGTCTCGTCGTTCTTCTTCCTCGATATCCTTTTCCATTTTTCCGTTACACGGCGCTACTGATATCCTTCTTTGCCGTTATTCTTCTCCAATCCCGTTCTTTGATCGTCCGATTCGAATTTCCGTTTACCTATTCCTCTCTTCTTCAACCTCTCTCCTAGTGGCGGTACAACTCTTGCAAAAATGATCCGCAGCGGGCAAATTCTCCGCCTCCCCCAATGCATTAGTATATCTTCTTTCTCTCTCTTACACGTGGGGAGTCTATATGAATCGTTCCCGCTCGTTCCTCCGTTCCCCCACGGCGCACCACCATTTTGCGTCGAGCAGTTGCGCGAGAGCGAGAAGACTCCCCCTACTCTCCTCTACCCGTCTGCAGTTTCCTTGATCGTGAGTTTCATCGGTGCTCTACGGGATCAAACTCTTCGCCGGGGGAACTCCATACCTGGACAGGATCACCGCAACGTTGGCTCCCGTGGACGAGGACAGATGTAAACGGCATCGATGGGCACAGGTATACTTCGCCCATACGGTAGGTAATATCTTTTCGAGTGTTGCCTTCCATTTACTTCCATCTCCTTCCTTTCCTTTCATTTTCCTCAAACATACATACATAAAACATAATTATTTCCCATCCTAACCTTCGGTCAACGTGGTGAGAATGGCTCGGGCCCATACTCTTAAACCAATGTTTACCTATTCCTAACCTCAAACTCCCTATAAAAAATATATATCTTCTTATATTCCTTGTATCTATTATATTTATCCTAACCTATCCTACATTCATTGATATTATTTTACTTATGACTATTTCATTTACAGGAGGCCCAGGAACCATCCATGTACTTCAGCGAACACTCAGGATCACCAGCGATGGCTACCCAAGGAGTCCTCCAAGGTACGAGTGATCAACGTTGGACCACTATTGGACCCCAGGATTCCAGTACGTAACAAGGTAATAGTATTATACATATATTCATTCCTTATTATATTTATTCATATATATTATATTAATTTATATTCATAATTTATTATTTATCTAATATTAATATATATATTTTTGTTTCAGGTGTGCCTCGCTCCGTCAATCTCCCCCCTGATAATATATACATGTATTTGGGCTAGTGAGACTCGCCTCACAAAGTAATGTTGAATTGTTTCTACACAATTTTAATACAATTTTTTTTTCAAGTAAAAGAATTTTCGCAAAGAAGTTAACTAAACACTCTGGAATGGATTACTTAATCCTGACAGGTGGTGTTTGTCGCGTCCCGACAAAAATTATATTATTTTTTGTAAAAAGTACTGCATACGAATGAAATAAAGTTAATACAGAATGATTGTAATTAAATGCAGGAATAAAAAGCCTAATTTATAGAGCTTAAGGACAGAGTAATTTACGAATATTTTAAATGAAAAAGAGACCAATACGTAGCTTAGATTGCTGATAATGAGATGAAAATGAAAGTGTTGCGCATGATTTTCTATATATTGCACTATAATATCGATACTCGGAGAAGAGCCGGTAATGAGCATTAGAAGGAAGCAATAATTTAAGTAGCGGAGATAAAGAAATCGCTTTTCGGGCGATATCGCAGTTATAAACTGCGAAGCGATACAAAAAATGCATGGCATTCGATCATTTTATGATCACGCATATTTAACGGTTCAATCGGGTGCAAGCACAGAAAAACCGAGAACTTAAATTACGCTATTTCCATCTAAAGTAAAGCGTAATACAAGGAACGATGCATAGATTTTTAGGGTACATAAAAAGGACCCAAGACGGACACAGCCACTCCTAGTTTTTCGTCTAAAGCTTCCGTAAGGTGAACCTCTGCTAGTCAATTCTATGATGTTTATCCGAGGGCTAAGCTCTGCTACTCCGACTTTAAAAAAAATATACATTCAAAGCCAAGAGACATTTTGTTTTCGTGAACCGAGACGCATCGCTTGTATCTACGAGCTTTACTCAAGGAACCACACCTTCGAGATCTGGCAATCATCGAGCTCCATATGCACACGCATCTAGCGTCGGCGCCCGCAAGTTTAGCGGGACATCACCAAGCCACACGTGACATCGCTACCTACGTCCGAGGCAGCCCTTCGATCCTCACCATACTGTAACGGGGTACAATCTCTCGCGTAGGTAGGAGTAAAGGGATCGGTTGCTACGGCACTGCCTAGTTATACTCCCTAGGCGGTGCCCCGAAAGTGCACGGCGGATTCAAATCAGCAAACCCCGCGCACGACCTACCGTTGCGATGTCCGTTAACAACCGCGAGATCACTTGCCGATCTCGCGTCTTTGTACAGCTATAACGTCGTGAGCTGAAAAGGACCGCGAATAAAAGGGATAAATTCGCGGTAAGTTTACCTCGGCCGCTCCTGAAACGGAGAGGGAACAAAAAATTTACAAAGGTCGTATATAGGCCGCGTGAGATCTCGCGACGAGGTGTAACCACCGGGGTTACTCGCACTTTCTCTCTCTAGCACGCGCACGCGGTCACCCGTTAGCTTCCTCGCCGTCGCGCGCGGGCGAGATCCGTCGATCCCTAGCTTAACGATATAGCCGTAAAGCGAGAGTCTTTACGGCTTCGGCGGCTCGCGAGTGGTGTACCACGTACCTTAATTCTTCCCGTCGATGCGCTTGGCTTCGCCAGTTTCCCCTCTCTCCGTCGGGCTCTCGCGCGCGGCAACTTCGCCGTCCTCGCAGATTCCTGGGAGTCGCTGGAGCTGTGCACTCGACACCAGCACGCTCACTCCACCAAATCACTCACTCTTCACGGCGCGAAACCCAGAAACCGAGCAAGAATCCGTGTTAACGATTGTTTTTCGCTTGCCACGAATTAGCAAGGAAGGCATTACCGGCGACGTGTCTATGTACGATGACTCGCATAAACTCTCTATCTACTCTTCTCAGCAAGCTTGCGCGTCGGACCATTATTAGTCCATACGCGGCTTGCGCGCGGGCTTTCCCGATCACCTACGAGCTTTTCCGATCGTCACTCGCGCTCGTTATAAGGTATAGCTTCATACGCTTAAGAGTATGTAGCTTACCTTTACAATACATATATATTTATATATACATATATTAATATAAATTGATCAATCGGTACTTATGCCGACAAATTCTTACGGGAAATGGGAATTGTTCTTACTTTGGGGTAATTATGCCGACGTCAGCATAATTCCACCGAAAATTCAACCATGTATCCGTACTTATGCCGACACACAAAAAATCGGAAAATTATCTTTGTGAGCCCCGCTTTGAGTGAGGCCTCCGGCCTCCGGCACCTCGAAAGACGTTATAGCTTCAATCCTTCATTAATATTATAACGTCAAAGTGTGCTTTTTTACCCGTGAGGGGTATTTAGGTATTTGGGTTATTGGTTTTTTATGCATTATTCTATCAATTAATATTCTCCCCCTTATATCTGAGTCGTTACATATGTTTTATAACCTCAAAACACCAAGATAATACGTATTGTCACCATAAGTACCGATACTGATGTGTATATATATATATATATATATATATATATATATATTTGGGTACTTAAGGTATATTCTTTTCGACCATCTATACGCTTTTCTAATATTCATAAAGGCAAACCCGATATTTTGTATCATTTCAATTACTAAACCAACCACATTTTATCTACAATAATCATTGTTTCGAATTGTAATTTATTTATAACAATCGTGTTTTGCAATTTATTGATAATAATTCATATTTTAAACTATGTTTATTTATAACAATATTTAATTTAAATTGCATTTATTTATAATAAATCTTATTTTGTATATTAATAGTAATGGTTATAATAAAATAATATTACGTATATTTTATTCGCTATACGAGATAATTTGTAACGTGTTTATCGTCTAATTGTTTATATTCTTGATATTAAAATTGTTTATAAACTCAAAAGATTTTATGCAATTATTTGTAAAATAATGTAATTTTATGTGTGTTTTGTTTATTAAAAGTTATAAGAATTTAGTTATACATATTCATTAAAAAAAAAGAGATTATATAATTATGTTAACAAATTTAAATAAATAAGTCAGACGGATTCTTAAATATTAAAGTCTTTTGTATAATATTACTTGGTTTGATTGAATTTTGATTTTTCTTCGTATACATAACATTAGTCAAATATTGATTTTCAAAATTCATTTGTAAATAGATTTCTTCATCGTTACAAATTTAATTTAGAGTAATTTACTGTGCTTGTCGATGACAAAAGCTAGTGTCCGTGATACAATATTACTTTTAAAAAGTTTTAGTATGCATCCTCGAGAACTTGAATAAAAAAATTTAAACTATGTTTTAAAATTTATTAATATGTTGGTAGTATTTTTCGTGTTTCTTGTTTGGGTTGTGAGGCGAGCCTCACTAGCCCACAAACAAATACATGTTATCAGGGGGGAGATTGTCAGAGCTGGGCACACCTAAAACAAAAACATATATATTAGTAAGAAATAAACAAAAACTTATGAATATAAATTAAAATAATAGATGGTAATAAAGATAAGAAAGAAGGGAATATAAATATAGTATTATTACCTTGATACGTACTGGAATCCTGGAGTCCAATAGTGGTCCAACGTTGACCACTCGTACTCTGGAGAACTCCTTGGGTAGCTCTCGCTGATGATCCTGGGTGTTCGCTGGAGCTCGTAGTTGGTTCCTGGTCCTCCTGTAAATAAAATAATCATAAGTAAAATAATATTAATGAATGTAGGATAGGTTAGGATAAATATAATAGATGTATGTGATATAAGGAAATGTTTGTTTTGTATGGGAAGTTTGAGGTTAGGAATAAGTAAACATTGGTTTAAGAATATAGGCCCGAGCCATTCTCGTCACCGACGTTCACCGAAGGATAGGATAGGAAATAATCTTATTTTATATATGTATGTTTAAGGAAAATGTAAGGGAATAAAGGAGATGGAGAGAAATGGAAGGCAACACAAGAAACGATACCACCTACCGTACAAGCGAAGTATACCTATGTCCATCGATGCCGTCTGCACCTGTCCTCGTCCACGGGAGCCAACGTTGCGGTGATCCTGCCCAGGTACGGAGTTCCCCCGGCGAAGAGATTGACCCCGTTGAACACCGACGAAACTCACGATGTACAAAATTGCATACGGGTATACGCGCACGGAGACAAACAACATGTCTATATCTCTCGTCGAGCGTGATAGTGGGGGAAGCCTTCTCGCTCTCGCGCAACTGCTCGACGCAAGATGGTGGTGCGCCGCGGGGGAACGGAGGAACGAGCGGGAACGATCCAGATAGACTCCCCGTGTGTAAGAGAAAGAAAGAAGATATACTGAGGCAATGGGGAGGTGGAGAATTCGCCCGCTGCGGATCATCTTTGCAAGAGTTGTACCGCCACTAGGAGAGAGGTTGAAGAAGAGAGGAATAGGTGGCGGTACAATAGTTGACAGGAAATTCAAACCAGACGATAGGAGAACGGGATTGGAGAAGAACTACGGCAAAGAAGGATACGAGTAGCGCCGTGTAACGGAAAAACGGAAAAGGATATCGAGGAAGAAGAACGACCACTCACTGACCGTCGATACCTTGAGAGAGACACAGGACTCACCGCCGACACCTTGAAGGAGATGCATCGAGATCATATATAGTATAAAGTAGTCGAATAACGAGCCAAGGAGATAAGAGAGAATATAATAATTGGAAAGATAAGAGATAGAATATACATCCAGGAAGGATTGGAATATTGAGACATTGGGAGAAAAATTTGTGATTGCGGAGACGAGAGACCAAGAGCGGAATCACTGAGAATAAAATATAGGAAAACAGGGGTCATGGACATTTCTCCCAGAGGACAAATCTCCCACCAATCACAAGCGAGGATTTTCAAAAATTCCCACCAATCAGAAGGCGTTTCAAATAAACAATTGAACATCTCTGATGCTTTTAGTAATAACTTAAGTATTTACTTTAGTCAACACTTAAGAAGTTACTTAAGAATTAACCAAATTTTTTATATTTTGTATTTGGACCTGCTGCTCAAGTTCTTCTTAAGTTGAATCTTAAGTAATTACTTGGAAATTTTTTAATTTTTTTTTTAGGCATTCCACTCGAACTTAAGTAAATGCTTAAGTAAATGCTTAAGTCAATACTTAAGTCAATACTTAAGTCAATACTTAAGTCAATACTTAAGTCAATACTTAAGTCAATACTTAAGTTAATACTTAAGTCAAAACTTAAGTCAATACTTAAGTCAAAAATTAAGTCAATACTTAAGTCAAAACTTAAGTCAATACGTAAGACAAAACTTAAGTCAAAACTTAAGGGGACAAGCCTGGGTTAAAACCTGAAAATACAAACAATTACTTAAGCATATGTAAAAAAGTTTTATAAATAATTTAAGGCTTGCAAATTTATATACTTATAATATACTATATTTACTTGAGTTTTACCTGATATAAAGTTGAAATCAAAACCATTTACTCTGCTCCGTAGTCCATGCTTGCATAACATCCATTTTTTGCCCTGAAGGTACTTGCCGCAGACTTTCTTCAATATGGGCCATCCGTATAAGTCCAGGTTGGAGGTAGACCATGTTAGACATAATCTAATCCACTTGAATGGAGCACTTTTCTGAAACAATCAAATGAACAAGAATTATTTATCAATATACACTATTTTTCCCATTTTTAGTCATTTTTATCAAATAAATTGTTTATAACTTACTTGGAAACATTTTTTAACTCAGTCTGCTCCATTCAAGTGGTTCTAAATATAGATAGCAAGGTCTCCTCAAAATGGCATCCAAATTGAATGATAGGATCCAAAGATATCCTGCGGCAACTGACCTAAAAAAAGAAAAAATAAGATTTTGAGATAAATGAGTTTAAAGTTTATTGTTCAAAATTGTTAAAAATCTTCTACATACTTACATAAATAATTGCTGTAGCTATTTCTAATAATTGAAATGTATAATGTTATGGATGTAGGAAATTGTTTCCTACTAATAACCTCCAAGCGGTTACTTACACATCACTGAATCACACTGAAAAGAAAAATAGATTTTTATTAATAAAACATAGTAAATGATCTTACCAATGTATTTGAGATTTTAAAACTTCCCTTTTTTCATCACTTCTACAAAGCCATTGTGTGAAGTTCCATGTTGCAGTGAGCACCCTTGGTGATGAATTTCCAATCTCCAGTAGATGAATTGATGCTCAATGTTGACCCGCTCCATAAGATGTTTCTGCAATTTGTAATCTTTCCTGCCTTCTCGTTCTCCTTGACTCCATGGTGTTGGCTTCGACTTTCCTTTCTGCATGGAACAATCTTGAGTCGTTGCTCACTTTCACCCATTCATGCACAGAGTGTCCAGGGGTTACGCCAAACTGCTCCATGATTTTCAAATAAGCTGCTCTTCCATCATTGAAAATAGTCACAGCCGTATAAACACCAATTTTCAAAACTGTGAGGCCACTAAAAGAGGTTTTTGGCAACAATTTCCAAATGCCGCTGTTGAAACTTTCATTGGTGTTCTGTGTGTAACCGCCTACACATTTCTCCAACAGCTGAGGCTCAGTTAAACTCTCATAAACTGGCTTCAAAGTTTCCATTACAGCTGATGGCAAGCTGCTCTTGTGGATAAACTTTTTCTTCAAAGCCTTCGCTTTCTGCCACTGACACCAACTACTCACTCCAACCGGGCACAGATGATGTTGAGGCTTCTGATCAGTTGAAATTTTGTGGTAATACGTGGCCCATATAGCATCTGTCATTTCCTCGACAGAATCACTATGGGCTCTTATCGCATTACCATAGTACACAGTCAACTGATCAATCACTTTTGCTGTTAGTCTTCCCTGACCTCCAATAGTTTTTCCGTCAGCTAACTTTTGTGCACCAAGGTTTTTCTTCAGATTCCTTAGGCGGGTGCCCATTCTCTTCTGCACATGCCCAACACACTCTTTCTTCTCCACTAAAATGTCTCCATAAGGCTCAATCTCTAAAATTGTCTTGTACACTTTAGAATCACCATCACCAATGAACCGTCGATACATCACTCCATGTTTCTCCTCAGAGCACTGAAACATTTCAACAATCCCATCGACTTCCATTTTTCCAGCTGATCCTTCATGATTTGAGGAGCACTGAGCCTTGTGTTCTTCAATCCACTCCAAATAATCAGTCGAATCAGTCTTTCCTTCCCATCTTGAGCAAGCCAAACAGAAAGAATTTTTGATGGCAACGTCAATCACTTTGCCCGTATAATGCCCAATTATACTTGAAACTCCTTGGAGGGAAGAAAAGCCTCTTTTTCTATATGTGTATTTTCTGGCGTCAATTCTAATTCTTCTGTCGCAGCCTTGCTCATGGATTCCTCAGCGACTCTTTGACAAGCATCACTCAGCTGCTCGTTGATGCTGTCAAAATTACTGTGACTTATGGGTGGTGGTAAATCCATAATGCCACAGAAAATTGCCAATCCTGCGTGTCCTTGTTCAAGAGCTCTTGCAGCCAAAACACTTCTCTTGTTGACATCATATGCATTTTTCTTCGGACCCAATAACTTGCAGGAATTAATTTGGTATCCTGTATGACACCTAGTGCACTTTATAATGAGCTTGAAGCCCAGGCCACGTACATCACTTTCTGTACACTTAACTGGTCCATGGCACTCTTGACAGCATACAATGTCTGTCAACACTTCATAAAATTCACTGACATCAATCAATCTGTATTGGGTTGATCCAATACTATGGCCTGCAGTATCCGCAACTTTTCTCACAGAAGCTGTCCTCAATCTTTTTGGTGAAGGGCTTCGCTCTTCTTTGTTGCCACGAAATCTCTTCTCTCTTTTTTTCTTTCTTCCAAACACTCTTTTCTTATATAATCCAGCTCCTGAACAACCAGATGTCCGACCACGACTATCTGGTAGTTTACTCGCTGATGCCATAGCACCAGTTTTCAAGTCCAGGAGGGCTTTTAAAAAGTTTTTAAAATTTAATCACTTGGGAAACTACACTAAATATATAATATATATGTATATATATATATATATATATATATATATATATATGTGTGTCTGTGTAGCACTCAAAGTAAAAAAATAAACAGATTTTACACTGCACTTCACTCGCGTAATCGAAAATCGCGATATCACAATGAAAAGCGCCGAAAATCTATAAAAGGATGCAACAGGTGTTTGTTTGTAAACAGAACAACTGTCACTGAGGTGATAAAGAAATCAGGTTATCTTTTACCGTACGTAGTTCGTATTTGCACCGGCAGAGAGCGCATGAACGCTGCCGCGGCGAATTTGAAATTTTATGCACGATTGTGAATTTTTCAAAAAAACCGCATTTCATAATTTTCGCTACAGCTAAAAGAAAAATCAAAATTACAACATGCGGGGCGGAAAATACTATTTTTAATAACATTTACTTTCGAAAAAAACAATAAAAAAAAATCGATTTTTTCATTATTTTAACCCAGGCTTGTCCCCTTAAGTCAATACTTAAGTCAATACTTAAGTCAATACTTAAGTCAATACTTAAGTCAAAACTTAAGTCAATACTTAAGTCAATACTTAAATCAATACTTAAGTAAATACTTAAGATAGTACTTAAGTAATTCTTAAGTAAATGTATAATTGAAATTCTACAAGGAAAAGAAAGCATTCTGATTAGAAATGTTGCACATGAGGAATGACTAAGTAGAGAGGGCATGTTTAGGCTTCCCTATGTAGCCATTACTTGATAGAGAACGGCGCGCATTTCGGGTCCAAGTTAGATAATCAGACTTCCTTATTCGCCCATGACAAACTTCTAACGACGAAGCAGACAAATAAATAATACTACAATTTTTGTATTATATTAATTTGAATTAGTTCACCTATCCTAGTTATAACCTACAACATAGATGTTCTTAACCTCAAACCATTATACTATTAAAATAACGTCGATAATCTCAACATTTCAAAATTAATAAAACACCTTATTTTTAATATTTAACATATATACTTCTAACACCAAATCATTAAAATGATAAAAATAACCGCAACATCGGCAAGATTAATAGAAACATACTTGTTGTAACGTTTAAAATATTAATAAAAAACTAGATAAAACCAATAAAATAAATACTCTTAACCTCAAATCTTTAAAATCATTGATATACCGTAAAAAATATTACAGAATTAACAGAAACATATTAGGTACAACCAATAAAATAGATATGTCTAACCTCAAATGGTTAAAATTATTAAAATACCTCAAAAAAGATCGAAATTGGAAAATTTGGAGAAACACTCTTATCATAACCTATAAAACAAATATTCGTAATCTCAAATCTATAAAATAATTGAAATAACGTAGAAAATATCAACATTAGAGAACTAACAGAATCATTTTACTTTCAACCAATGGTTCTAACCTGAAATCGTTAAAACTACTAAAACAACCTCAAAATATATCGAAATTAGAAAATTAGTAGAAACACTCTTATTATAGCCTATAAAATAAATATTTGTATCCTCAAATCTATAAATAATTGAAATAGCGTAAAAAATACCAAAATTAGGGAATTAACAGAACCATTTTAGTGTCAACCAATGGTTCTAACCTCAAATCGTTAAAATTACTAAAACAAGCTCAAAAAATACCGAAATTTGAAAACTAGTAGAAACACTCTTATTATAACCTATATAATTACTAAAAGCGGTCTGTTTATAACCTAAATGAATATTCATAAGCTCAAATCTATAAAATCATTGACAGAACATAAATAATAATAACATTAGAGAATTAACAGAATCATTTTAGTTTCACCCAATAGTTCTATCCTCAAATCGTTAAAATTATTAAAACAACCTCAAAAAATATCGAAATTGGAAAATTAGTAGAAAAACCCTTATATTATAAACTATAAAATAAATATTCGTAACCTCAAATCTATAAATAATTGAAATAACGTAAAAAATATCAACATTAGAAAATTAAGAGAATCATTTAGTTTTAACCAATAAAATAGATATGTTTAACCTCATATCGTTAAAATTACTAAAACAACCTCATATAATAACAAAATTTTAAATTAGTAGAAACACTCTTATTATAACCTGTTAAATTACTAAAAAAAGGTCTGATTATAACCTATAAAGTAAATATTCATAACCTCATATCTATAAAATTATTGACAAAACGTAAATAATAACAACATTAGAGAATTAACAGAATCATTTTAGTTTCACCCAATAGTTCTAACCGCAAATCGTTAAAATTATTAAAACAACCTCAAAAAATATCGAAATTGGAAAATTAGTAGAAACACTCTTATTAACCTGTTAAATTACTAAAAAAATGTCTGATTATAACCTATAAAGTAAATATTCATAAACTCAAATCTATAAAATCATTGACAAAACGTAATAATAACAACATTAGAGAATTAACAGAATGATTACAGTTACAACCAAAAAATTGATATTCATAACCTCAAATTGCTTGTTACTAAAATAACTGAAAAAAATATCATCCCCAAAATCTGAAAAAATTACAGATACTGTTCAAAACAAACAGAATACAGTGATAGAAAGAGTGTTAAGAAATAATTAATTATTAATTAATTATACGTAAATAAGCATTTTTGTTGGTAATATATAGCTATAATTAAACAATGATTCATGGCAGCCCAAAAATTTCGCTGATATATCAATAAAATTATGTTAATATCTTCAAAGAATACACAACATGGTTACAGAACGTTTTTTTCGATTAATTGAATTCCTCGTTTAATAAAAAAATAAATTATTTCTCTATTTTTTAGGGTTTACATCCCGTTCAATGAATGTTTTGCCACGACATAATTAAGCAAATAGTGGATCAGTTATAGGTAGCTGGTAAATAAACCTACTATTTATACTTCTACGGATGTTACAACAATTTTAAAGTTTTGCAGTTGAAACTTTTTATTAAAATATTCAACATTATCAATTTAAATTATAAGTTATTTACAATGAAAACTAATAATAAGTATAATTTGAATCAAAATATTATTTACGTTTGATATTATTTACGTTTTTTCAATGATTTTATAGATTTGAGGTTACGAATATTTATTTTATAGGTTATAATAAGACCGTTTTAATAATTCTATAGGTTATAATTAAAGAGTTTCTAATAATTTTCAAATTTTGATATTATTTGAGGTTGTTTTAGTAATTTTAACGATTTGAGGTTAGAAATATCTATTTTATTGGTTGAAACTAAATGATTCTCTTAATTCTCTAATATTGATATTTTTTACGTATTTGAATTATTTTATAGATTTGAGGTTCTGAATATTTATTTTATAGGTTATGTCCAGATCGTTTTTAGTAATTTTGTAGGTTATATTAAGAGTGTTTATACTAATTTTTAAATTTCGGTATCTGTTGAGCTTGTTTTAGTAATTTTAACGATTTGAGGTTAGCACCATTGGTTGACACTAAAATGGTTCTGTTAATTTTCTAATGTTGGTATTTTGTACGTTATTTCAATTGTTTTATAGATTTGAGGTTATGAATATTTTTTTTAGGTTATAATCAGACCGCTTTTAGTAATTTTACAGGTTATAACACGAGTGTTTCTACTAATTTTCTAATTTCGATATTTTTTGAAGTTGTTTAGTAATTTGTAAGATTTGAGGTTAGATCCATTGGTTGAAACTAAAATGATTCTGTTAGTTCTCTAATGTTGATATATTGTACGTTATTTCAATTGTTTTATAGATTTGAGGTTATGAATATTTGTGTAAGTTATAATCAGACCGCATTTAGTAATTTTACTGGCTATAATAAAAGTGTTTCTACTAGTTTTCTAATTTCAATATTTTTTGAGGTTGTTTTAGTAATTTGAAAGATTTGAGGTTAGTACCATTGTTAGAAATAAAATGATTCTGTTAGTTCTCTAATGTTGATATTTTTTACGTTATTTCAATTATTTATAGATTTCAGGTTATGAGTATATATTTTATACGTTATAAACAGACCGTTTTTAGTAATTTTATAGGTTTGAATAAGAGTGTTTCTACTAAATTTCTAATTTCAATATTTTTTGAGGTTGTTTTAGTAATTTGATAGATTTGAGGTTAGAACCATTGGTTGAAACTAAAATGATTCTGTTATTTCTCTAATATTGATATTTGGTACGTAATGTCATTCGTTTCATAGATTTGAGGTTATGAATATTTATCTAGGTTATAATCCGACCGCTTTTAGTAATTATATAGGTTATAATAAGAGTGTTTCTACTAGTTTTGAAATTTCGGTATTTGTTGAGCTTGTTTTAGTAATTTGAAAGATTTGAGGTTAGTACCATTGTTAGAAATAAAATGATTCTGTTAGTTCTCTAATGTTGATATTTTTTACGTTATTTCAATTATTTATAGATTTGAGGTTATGAGTATATATTTTATACGTTATAAACAGACCGTTTTTAGTAATTTTATAGGTTTGAATAGAGTGCCGATCGGTTTTAGTAATTTTGTAGGTTATATTAAGAGTGTTATACTAATTTTTACATTTCGGTATCGTTGAGCTTGTTTTAGTAATTTTAACGATTTGAGGTTAGCACCATTGGTTGACACTAAAATGGTTCTGTTAATTTTCTAATGTTGGTATTTTGTACGTTATTTCAATTGTTTTATAGATTTGAGGTTATGAATATTTTTTTTAGGTTATAATCAGACCGCTTTTAGTAATTTTACAGGTTATAACACGAGTGTTTCTACTAATTTTCTAATTTCGATATTTTTTGAAGTTGTTTAGTAATTTGTAAGATTTGAGGTTAGATCCATTGGTTGAAACTAAAATGATTCTGTTAGTTCTCTAATGTTGATATTTTGTACGTTATTTCAATTGTTTTATAGATTTGAGGTTATGAATATTTGTGTAAGTTATAATCAGACCGCATTTAGTAATTTTACTGGCTATAATAAAAGTGTTTCTACTAGTTTTCTAATTTCAATATTTTTTGAGGTTGTTTTAGTAATTTGAAAGATTTGAGGTTAGTACCATTGTTAGAAATAAAATGATTCTGTTAGTTCTCTAATGTTGATATTTTTTACGTTATTTCAATTATTTATAGATTTGAGGTTATGAGTATATATTTTATACGTTATAAACAGACCGTTTTTAGTAATTTTATAGGTTTGAATAAGAGTGTTTCTACTAAATTTCTAATTTCAATATTTTTTGAGGTTGTTTTAGTAATTTGATAGATTTGAGGTTAGAACCATTGGTTGAAACTAAAATGATTCTGTTATTTCTCTAATATTGATATTTGGTACGTAATGTCATTCGTTTCATAGATTTGAGGTTATGAATATTTATCTAGGTTATAATCCGACCGCTTTTAGTAATTATATAGGTTATAATAAGAGTGTTTCTACTAGTTTTGAAATTTCGGTATTTGTTGAGCTTGTTTTAGTAATTTGAAAGATTTGAGGTTAGTACCATTGTTAGAAATAAAATGATTCTGTTAGTTCTCTAATGTTGATATTTTTTACGTTATTTCAATTATTTATAGATTTGAGGTTATGAGTATATATTTTATACGTTATAAACAGACCGTTTTTAGTAATTTTATAGGTTTGAATAAGAGTGTTTCTACTAAATTTCTAATTTCAATATTTTTTGTGGTTGTTTTAGTAATTTGAAAGATTTGAGGTTAGAACCATAGGTTGAAACTAAAATGATTCTGTTATTTCTCTAATATTGATATTTGGTACGTAATGTCATTCGTTTCATAGATTTGAGGTTATGAATATTTATCTAGGTGATAATCCGACCGCTTTTAGTAATTATTTAGGTTATAATAAGAGTGTTTCTACTAGTTTTGTAATTCCGGTATTTGTTGAGCTTGTTTTAGTAATTTTAACGATTTGAGGTTAGAACCATTGGTTGACACTAAAATGGTTCTGTTAATTCTCTAATGTAGGTATTTTTTACGTTATTTTGATTATTTTGTATATTTGAGGTTAAGAGTATTTATTTTATAGGTTATAATAAGAGTGTTTTTATCATTTTGATGATTTGGTGTTAGAAGTATATGTGTTAAATATTAAAAATAAGGTGTTTTATTAATTTTGAAATGTTGAGATTATCGACGTTACTTTAATTGTATAATGGTTTGAGGTTAAGAACATCTTTGTTGTAGGTAATAACTAGGATAGGTGAACTAATTCAAATTAATATAATACAAAAATTGTAGTATTATTTATTTGTCTGCTTCGACCTTCGTCGTTAGAAGTTTGTCATGGGCGAATAAGGAAGTCTGATTATCTAACTTGGACCCGAAATGCGCGCCGTTGTCTTTCAAGTAATGGCTACATAGGGAAGCCTAAACATGCCCTCTCTACTTAGTCATTCCTCATGTGCAACATTTCTTATCAGAATGCTTTCTTTTCCTTGTAGAATTTCAATTATAAGTATTTACTTAAGTACTATCTTAAGTATTTACTTAATTATTGACTTAAGTATTGACTTAAGTTTTGACTTAAGTATTGACTTAAGTTTTGACTTAAGTTTTGTCTTAAGTATTGACTTAAGTTTTGACTTAAGTATTGACTTAAGTATTGTGGAATGCCTAAAAATAATTAAAAAATTTCCAAGTAATTACTTAAGATTCAACTTAAGAAGAACTTGAGCAGCAAGTCCAAATACAAAATATAAAAAATTTGGTTAATTCTTAAGTAACTTCTTAAGTGTTGACTAAAGTAAATACTTAAGTTATTACTAAAAGCATCAGAGATGTTCAATTGTTTATTTGAAACGCCTTCTGATTGGTGGGAATTTTTGAATATCCTCGCTTGTGATTGGTGGGAGATTTGTCCTCTGGGAGAAATGTCCATGACCCGAAAACAGCGGTGAGTGGTCTGCACGTGGCCATCTTTATAATTTATATTTTTCTCGGAATGAATCGGGTTCCTCACCGCGGTACTTAATAATTTTTCGGGATATTAATAACTTTTTGTGATTGGATTAAATCCAAATTAATATATATATATATATATATATATATATATAGTTTACGGTGTTTGATTGAAAGAAGTGTGACGGGAAGATCGGGCCCGTATAGAATAATAATACATTCGAAAATTGTTGTCGGGAATTAATTTATATGAGTAAATTATAATAAACATATTAATGGAAATGTTCATATATTCTTGTTATAATTATTTTTAATACGATTGAGTCTCCTCACCCCCCCTTTTCCTAACAAGTGTCATTCCCGCAACGACGGCACCACGAACCCGAGACCAGAGTCGGCGACGGCAGTGAGGAGGACAACATAAATACATATATATACGCATTATTAATATTGAAGATTAAGAAAATCATATCAGGTAGAAGTATATTCCACGTGGTGTAATGCGCGGGATACTACATCACAGGGTAAAGGAAAATTATTTATACTTGAAGAAGAAAGGCAACAGGTATGCTATTGATATAAGGTTTCACGCATTCTATCTTAAGTTTTTTCTATAATTACATTATATTTTTTGTTTTTAATTGTAACAGATTTAAAATTTGGATTAACTTAATGTTTATACATAATTGTGGAAAAGTGCTGAAATTACTCCAACGTAAGAATAATGTACAAATAAGTGGACAGCCAGTATTGAATATAATTTATAAAGAATTCAATTAACATATATTTGTTCTAATTGTACTTATACATTCAACAAAACAAAGTAACTTGGTAAATTTTTATTGCGTATCGTTAACGAAGTATCATGAATTTTGAATGTTTAACTTTACAAAATTTTGTATTATAGTATAAGTAATTTCTAATGCAATCTAATAATTGCTACAGTAATTCATGATAACAATAATAATCAATTAGCATATTCGCAACAAATAAAAAAAGACTTAAGTAATTGATTAAAAATAAAAAAAAAAGTAAAAAATTATAAATTATATCGTTCGAACGTTCGAAAAATTTGACGATGTAGGGCGAGAATAAGAAAATTAACGAAAAATAAGAAAACGAGAAAAAAAGAGCCACAAAATAGAGATTTTGATTTGATTTGATTCTTTATTTTACAGCCACGGGGTGAAACCCTATCTCACTGTATTTCATGATTACAAATGGATAGAAATTAGAGCTTACTTTAACATTTGTTTTACGATGTAGTTTAGCGCATGTAAAATAATTGTTACATTTTTATGAAAACAATTAATGCGAAGAAAAGATACAAAAGAGATTTTGAAAATACAAGTTTCGGAGGATAGGGTGAGGAAGGGAGGGAAAGAGAGAGAGAGAGAGAGAGAAAGAGAAAAAATTTCGATAGGAAATATATTCGAAGCCACGAGTGTTTGAGGCAATCGGCGGCGGTGGCTCTTGCGCTTGGATCGAATTCGAGCATCGGTATAAGAAAATCGGCGAATTCACTAACTTCGTAGAGACTCCAAGGTTTTCAATCTGTATTGTGTTTTAATTCTCTCTTTTTGTCAAAGAGAGTTCGTAAGTAACGACCAGAGAGGGTAATCCGTAGAGGGATTGCACTAACGAGTTCGATTATGTGCGCCAAGTTTTTTTTACGCATCCGCGTCAAGCAGAAGATTCGTTACGACGGGTATACAATCATCGCCCGACACTCAATGGTGCCAGTATAATATGGCCGCAGGACTTGTTTCACTTGCTAATAGTTATTAATTTCACTGCATTGAAAGTTTTTTTTATCTTTATTTGTTTGTATCTTCTAGGTAAGACTTACCGCGCAACAAAAAACGAAATATACATGTAAAACAATTTCAGAATTAATTTTGACCGATATTTGGAAGGTGTGTTAAATAATATCGTTACAATTATTTTGTAAAAGATAATGTTGGATTTATTCATTTTTTTGCACATAACATACACTATGGCACTTATTTGCATATTAGGAAGATGTTTTTTTGATACAATTTTTTGGGAGTTTAGTAAATAATTTTTGCATGCCATGCATTCTTCATTATTCTGCAATACACATCATAGTGGCCAATTCCATTCTTAATAATTGGAGCAACATATCTGATAACTCCAATTAATACAAACGTATCATTAAAAATCTTTAGCAAAGTAGGTATATTTTCTAAATTGCTCAAAACTTCATCAGAATTCGTTTACATATTTGGAGAATATGAAATATTTTAAAACGCATCTTCTGTGCCTATGCAGAGGTAGAGGCCTATCTTTCGTTGAAGAACCGCAGTCAATAATTTGCATGTTTTGCACTATACGTGTCTATTTTTGAAGTATTTGAACATTTTGCTTTCCAAATTTGTGTAGTGATATTCCTGTGCAATTCCAATGTTTGGTAATGGTATAACTGTTTTCTTTATTTCCTCTTTTTTACTACAATTATTGCAGGTTATGAATTCTACAGTTAAATCATAATTTTTCATAAATTGATTGAACAGATTACTTACATTTTCTTCACAATTAATTATATTACTTTTCATCGATAAAAGAGAATGTAGTATATTTGCTCGTTTGGTGTAGAAAAGATTATTTACTCCTAATTTGTAATACTCCATAACTGTACTGGCATAACATTTGAATTGACAATTAGGTTGTTTTTCTTTGTTTTATCTAGAAATTCTGTGAAGCTTTCTAAAGACCAAGCATATTGTAAAATTTCTGTAATGGAGTCAAAAGAACAGGTATTTGTAAATGTAATTTTTTTTCCATTTACATTTCTCGGTCATAATTTACTTCCCTTTTTTATAATGCTCTTTTTGATCGTCACCATCTTTTTATTTCGTTTGCAACTTTGCAGATGTATTTCTATATCTGGATCGGAAGATACTTATACTCCTCTGAACTTAATATTATTTTTATTATCATTAAGTTTATCAATTTTTTCAATCATAGTAGATGTATATTTAACTTCTTTTTTATATTCAGAATAATTGCATAAGTCATTTGGTAAATCATCGTTGAATTCATTTATATTACTTTTAAAATTTAAACTATAACTATGTTCTAAAAATATGTTTGAATTAGAATGATAATCTACATATGCTGGTAATACTTGCATTTCTAAGTGTGGATTATTTTCAGTTTCTGAATAATCATCAATTAGAAGTTCAGAATAATTATTTTTCCACCTCTCTACATGATACAAATGCTCATTATCTATTTCACTTGTTTTTTTTAATTAGGTTGTTTTTGATTGAGATTGTTGAGTTTAGCTCTGGCAAGCTTTAAGTTTGCATCTATATATCTGCAGTGCTTCACAAGAAATTTATCAACACGAACTGGTATTTTATTTTCAGATAAATTTTTCCACTGTCCAAAATACGCTTCTGATCTAGCTGAAGTGGCTACGTCATTTTGTGTATCAAAATACTCTTGCCTTCCCTAACACAAAATCTCACGTGAGATCTCATGCCAAAATCTTATCCGACTTTTCACTCGGACCGCTGCTTAAACTTCTCAAATAATAGGAAATCAATTTATGAATATGGTGAGTCACTTATTAAGTGATAACACCCCCCAGATAAGTCCAAAAATCGAGGTTTGAAAGCGTTTCAGACATATTTTCGATTTTTAGAAATTTCTCACATGAGATCTCACGTGAGAAATTTTCAACGATCGAAAATATTTCTAAAAATCGAAAATATGCTTAAAACGCTTTGAAACCTTGATTTTTGAACTCATCTGGGGGGTGTTATCACTTAATAAGTGACTCACCATATACATAAATTGATTTCCTATTATATGAGAAGTTTAAGCAGCGGTCCGGGTAAAAAGTGGGATGAGATTTTGGCATGAGATCTTACGTGAGATTTTGTAATAGGGTTGTATTTGTCCAACAAGGAAATTCCTTACAAAGTACTATTAACCTTTCGCTAAAATCAGGTAAATAATAATCGTTGTTCTGTTCTTCGAAGTTAATGGAATTGCTGTCAAAGCATTAATTATAATAGAATTCTTAATTTCTTGAATGAACTGTAGCGTGAGACTTCCTTGTGTATTTTCTACTGTATTTTTTTCAGTATCTATATTGTGATTTTCATTACTATCTAAATTTACTATAGAAATGTTCGGATCAAATTTAAAGCTTTTCACTGCATTGATTAGATATTGTAAGTTCTTTTTACATTGTTGATCATATAATTTGCTGTTGCTAACAATGAAAATCGCCTTTAAAATTTTGACAAATTCATTTAAATTTGTAATTGTGGTCATGTAACCAACGCATCGCTCGAATAATTCCGCAATCTTTGTTGCTGCAACTTTCACTGATGGCCAATTAGCAACTAAATGTATTAAATGTGCAATATCTGTTCTTAACTGCGTTTTTAGTTTGCCAAGAGGATTTTTTCCTGTTAAAATTTGTATGCAGTGATGGTTGCCTGTACCGAAGAGCATTTCATTGAAGGCCAGGCACACCATTTTGCAGAGGTTTCCCCATGTGTGATACAATAACTTTAGGTCGCATAGCTTTTGCCTTTAACCAGTCATTCGGTCACCAACTTTAGAAATTTGTGTCATTTACCTCCGAAATAACCTGAGTTACTGGAACGATCATTTCATTTATGTGAGTCACCATAACTGTCAAAACAAATTACTATTTGTCTCCTGATCGCTAAATCTTCTTGGTTACTGAGCTTGTAGCATCGATTGAGCAAAAATTACCAAAAACTTTTTGTATTTCATTACGGACACATATTTGCTCCGATGACCAATAAGAAATGAAAAATTTATCAAATCCAATATTATGAATAAATTTGCTTACTTCTACGTATTCTTTCAATTTCAAATTTATCATCTACAACGTGCCTTTTAAACGTGTAGGCTCATGGTAGTTTTTTAACTTTCCAAATTTTTTCAACAAGTATATCCGTCCAACCTGTTTTTGAAACCTGACGCTTTTCATTATTTTTATAAATTTTTGTAATTGGGCTAATTAAAGACTACTCTTCTGGTGAAAACTGTACATAAAAGTTCAACTTCTTCGAATCACATTTTCTCTTTTTTGAACTCATTGATTCTTCGGTTTCACTAAAAGAAATACTACCGTTGATTTTCACTAAAGTTGAGCTTCTCTTCTATTGAACTGTACTCACGAACTCTCTTCGACAAAAAGAGAGACAGGTTGAAAACCTTGGAGTCTCTACGAAGTACTCACCGAAAAGTACGAATGGTCTCGTAGCGAAGCTCGTGAATTCGCCGATTTTCTTATACCGATGCACGAATTCGATCCAATCGCAAGAGCCACCGTCGCGGATTGCCTCAAACACTCGTAGCTTCGAATATATTTCCTATCGAAATTTTCTCTCTCTCTTTCCCTCCCTCCCTCTCCCCTACCCTCCAAAACTTGTACTTTCAAAACCTCTTTTGTATCTTTTCTTCGCAATAATAGTTTTCATAAAAATGTAACTATTATTTTACATGCGCTAAATTACATTGTAAAACAAATGTTAAAGTAAGCTCTAATTTGTATCCATTTGTAATCATGAAATACAGCCAGATAGGGTATCACCCCGTGGCTGTAAAATAAAGAATCAAATCAAATCAAAATCTCTATTTTGTGCCTCTTTTTTTCTCGTTTTCTTATTTTTCGTTAATTTTCTTATTCTCGCCCTACATCGTTAAATTTTTCGAACGTTCGAACGATTTAATTTATAATTTTTTACTTTTCGAGATGAGGTTTGTGGATATTTAATATGGTAAACTTTTTATTTTTAATCAATTACTTAAGTCTTTTTTTATTTGTTGCGAATATGCTAATTGATTATTATTGTTATCATGAATTATTGTAGCAATTATAATAAGGTTATTTTTTAAACAAAAATTTTTTCCATTTTACACGTTTTTTAACTGTTATCAAATTACTATATTTTATACTTTTAAAAAACCGTAATGTACCTTAGTTATATGCTCATTTGAATAGTATTGATCTGAAATCTCTGAACTTTGGTCTACCGCAATCGGTTGTACCAAAATTTACGTGAAAATCGGTTGTTGTAGATAGAAAAAGATTCCGTAATTATTACATTGGATATTTTATGTTTGTAGATACATATTAACTTTTGATTGTATTCATTTTTTTCATTCTTGTACTAGACTTGTTGGATTACTGCGACCTATAGGAAGTTTCGTATTTTGAGAATTATCATAGGTATTAGTTATAAGAAAATTTCATTTCGATTTATTTATTAAAAGAACTTTTAAATAATTTTTATTATTTCAATCGTGTTTGTCCATTTATTATTATAATTCATCGAAAAACTTGTTATGCAAAAACAAAAAGGTTTGTAATTGCGAAACAAGCAATTTTTGTCTATTTACATTTTGTAAATTGGAACAACACGTTTTGAGGTAATGTACAAAAACTGATTTTATGGAATTATAACAAGTCTCAAAACTTAAACATTTTGTGTTCAAGAACTCTCTCTCTCTCTCTCTCTCTGTAAGCTAGTAGTCATTGGGAATAAGTATAAGCCATGGGTTACAACTGAGATCAGGAATCTGATCAAAGCTAGAAACTTGGCTTTTAAGACTTTTCAAGTCTCACGACATATAGATGATTATGATAGATATAAGATTTTAAGAAATAGAGTTTCTAATATGCTTAATAGCAATAAATACAAATACCTTTCAGATAAACTGTTGAATGCTGTAGATTCTAGGGCTAAAGGGCGAGAGCTGAAAGGGTTGGGATTGGGCACTGATTTGGATTCATCACCACTAGAATTTTTTACTTCTCAGCAATTAAATGTCCATTATGCATCTGTTTCGAATCGTCTTGTACCTCTTCCTCTATCTTATCTTGACTCATTGTTTCAGGTGAACGAAGGTGATCGTATTACTCCTCCTAGATTTGAGTTTGATACCATCCATCCTAAAGGAGTTCAGCGTGTTCTTGGTAGAGCAAAGTCGAGGGCTATAGAGACAGATGGGTTATCAATAAAAATGCTAAAACTTTTAGAATCGCAATTAATTCCGCATTTAGTTGAAGTCTTCAACGAGATATTAACGATTGGATTTTTCCCGGAATGTTGGAAGCCAACCTTATTGTTTCCGCTGGCGAAGTCGAGCAGGATTCGGACTTGCTCTGATACTAGACCGATAGCCAAACTCTGCGAAATCTCGAAACTTTTGGAATGTTTAGTTCATTTTCAGTTGTCGTCTTATTTAGAAAACTATCAATTATTAAATCCAAAACAAGCGGGTTTTTGCAGAGGTCATAATACGCAGACTGCGCTTTTAGGGGTTCTGGATGATATTAGAAGGACTTAAGATTCCCGAATGATAACAGTCTTGGTTCTGTTCGACTTCTCAAAAGCGTTTGACTCTGTACCGCATGGGCCGCTTCTGCTTAAATTGCGTAGGTTGGGTTGCACTGACATTGTTCTGAGATGGTTTTATCATTATTTAGTACTGGCTTGGGGTGAATTCGGGAGTGCCACAGGGCAGTGGATTGGGTCCATTATTATTCTCCATCTTTATTAATGATTTGCCGGACGTCCTTCAATTTAGTAAATTTATACTTTATGCTGATGACGCCCAGGTTTATCATTCTTTTCTACCAGCGGATTTTGAGATGGGTGTGCATCGAATTACACAGGATGCGAACGCGGTAGCTTCTTGGGCTGTATCAAATGGTCTTGCACTAAATGTAAATAAAACAAAGGTTATGATCCTGGGCAGCCAGACATATGTTTCGCGAGTGGATCTGGCTGTTGCTCCCCGAATTAAGCTGTTGAATGCCTATTTGGATTACGAGAATGAGGTTAAATCGTTGGGTGTTCGGTTGTCACCCACCCTAGACTGGTCAAAGCAGGTATTGTTAATATCGCAGAGGGTCCACGGGGTCTTACGTTCATTGCGGTTCCATAGGAGGGCATTCTCTCAGAGCACTAGAAAATATCTCGTGGAGACGCTTATAATGCCTCATTTTGATTAAGCGTGTACTGTATATAATGATATTGATCAGGTGCGGAACCTAAGACTTCAGCGACTCTTCAATGCGTGTGTGCGATTTGTATGGGGAACTCTGCGTAGACGGGATCATATAACACCGTATAGATTACATTTGCGATGGCTGTCAGTTGAGTCTAGACGTTTGTATTTTATTGAATCATTGGCTTATAGTATTATTGCTCGAAATTCGCCTCATTATCTTGCTGAACATTTCACTCAAATCGACCATACAGTAGATCATCTTAGATATCCTTCTCGTTTTCCTCCTAAACCCTTAACCTATCTTCCTCCACGTACAGAATCCTTAAATAAATCTTTTATAATAACTGCCTCTAAATTGTTAAATTCATTTCAGTTTAATTTATTCATTCCATTTGATCCATCGCATATTAATCATTTTAAAACTTCCTTATTTGAGCATCTGTTTAGACTTGACTACTCAGCCTGGGAGGACAGAGTTGTGCGTGAGAATCTCATCTGTCCTCAGATTATTTAATAGTAGGCCGTTTTATGCTGCATAAGATTTGAATTTATTGTTTTATCATTGTTATTATATTTTATATTATAGCTTTATTGTTAGTTTTATCTTTGCGTCGTTAGAAGCAATGAACGTTATGTTTTGTTATTGCGCTAAATTTTGTTATTTTTGTTATATTTATTTTTTGTTTTTATGTAAATTCTTTAGCGATTTTTTGTAATAACGTGTTAACGGGGTTTCTACCCCTATAAACCCAATAAAGTTTTATCTATCTATCTATCTATCTCTCTCTCCCTCTCTCTCTCACTTTCACTCTCTCTCTCTTTTGCTCTCTCTCTCTCTCTCTCTCATTTTCTCTCTCTCACACACTCTCTCTCTGCCCCTAAGGTTAAACTGGAAACGGACTTCTTGGAATATGAATGCGAGGTTAAGTCGCTCGGGGTCATGATTACTCCATCTCTCGATTGGGCAAGGCAAGTGTTATCTATTTCGAGTCGTGTGCATGGTGTTTTACACTCATTGCGATATTATAGAAAAACTTTGTCACGTGATCTTAGAAAGAGACTGGTAGAAGCACTTGTCTTTCCTTATTTTGACTATGCGTGTGCGGTCTACAACGATGTTGATCAGACCAGAAATCTAAAGCTGCAAAGACTACTGAATGCTTGTGTACGGTTCGTGTGGGGGGACATACCGAGAAGAGAGCACGTCACTCCGTATAGGTTAGGTCTCTGGTGGTTATCAGTTGAGTTCAGACGCTCATACATCATCGGCTCACTTGCTTTTAGCATCATATCTCATAACTCTCCTAGTTACCTGGCAAATCATATCATCAAATTAAACACCTCACAACATAATCACCGCACTTCCACTCGTCAACCATCAAAATCATTAAACTACCTCTCTCCTCGTACGGAGGCTTTAAATAAATCATTCATCATCACCTCATCCAAGATAATTAATGAACTCCCTCCACATGCATTTGAGAAATCATCCATCGCCAAATTTCTTCTTCTTCTTTGGTTAGGTTGGCACCACTATTTGTACGGCCATCAACAATTATCGCCAAATTTAAAGATTCATTATTTCATTATTTGTTTGGACTCGACCAAACTGCCTGGACCACCAGGATGCAATATGAGGGGATAACCCCACCGCTGATCGCTCGCCTCGAATAAAATCAAATAAAATAGAATAGAATAGAATAAATTAGAATAAAATGTTTACATCGTGCAAGCAAGCATAAGTTCTGCTATTGTTTTATTATTTTATTGTTTTTATTATATTATTATTATTGTTAACTTATTTTGTTATATTTTTAACGACTATTTGTAGTTTATTTTATTGTTATTATTGTTATATATATTATTATTATACTGTTAAAGTATTTGTATTTTTCTAATTGTTTTTATCATTGTAAGTGCCTACGGGGTTTAAATCCCAAAGGCCGAATAAAATTTTTCAATCAATCAATCAATCAATCAATCTCTCTCTCTCCTCTCTCTCTCATTTTCTCTCTCTCACACACTCTCTCTCTGCCCCTAAGGTTAAACTGGAAACGGACTTCTTGGAATATGAATGCGAGGTTAAGTCGCTCGGGGTCATGATTACTCCATCTCTCGATTGGGCAAGGCAAGTGTTATCTATTTCGAGTCGTGTGCATGGTGTTTTACACTCATTGCGATATTATAGAAAAACTTTGTCACGTGATCTTAGAAAGAGACTGGTAGAAGCACTTGTCTTTCCTTATTTTGACTATGCGTGTGCGGTCTACAACGATGTTGATCAGACCAGAAATCTAAAGCTGCAAAGACTACTGAATGCTTGTGTACGGTTCGTGTGGGGGGACATACCGAGAAGAGAGCACGTCACTCCGTATAGGTTAGGTCTCTGGTGGTTATCAGTTGAGTTCAGACGCTCATACATCATCGGCTCACTTGCTTTTAGCATCATATCTCATAACTCTCCTAGTTACCTGGCAAATCATATCATCAAATTAAACACCTCACAACATAATCACCGCACTTCCACTCGTCAACCATCAAAATCATTAAACTACCTCTCTCCTCGTACGGAGGCTTTAAATAAATCATTCATCATCACCTCATCCAAGATAATTAATGAACTCCCTCCACATGCATTTGAGAAATCATCCATCGCCAAATTTCTTCTTCTTCTTTGGTTAGGTTGGCACCACTATTTGTACGGCCATCAACAATTATCGCCAAATTTAAAGATTCATTATTTCATTATTTGTTTGGACTCGACCAAACTGCCTGGACCACCAGGATGCAATATGAGGGGATAACCCCACCGCTGATCGCTCGCCTCGAATAAAATCAAATAAAATAGAATAGAATAGAATAAATTAGAATAAAATGTTTACATCGTGCAAGCAAGCATAAGTTCTGCTATTGTTTTATTATTTTATTGTTTTTATTATATTATTATTATTGTTAACTTATTTTGTTATATTTTTAACGACTATTTGTAGTTTATTTTATTGTTATTATTGTTATATATATTATTATTATACTGTTAAAGTATTTGTATTTTTCTAATTGTTTTTATCATTGTAAGTGCCTACGGGGTTTAAATCCCAAAGGCCGAATAAAATTTTTCAATCAATCAATCAATCAATCAATCTCTCTCTCTCTCTCTCTCTCTCTCTCTCTCTAGTTGGCCGTACTCAGGCTGTAGTGGATGAGATTGGCACGACGTCGGAATGGTTAGGGGTAAATGCAGGTGTACCGCAGGGTGTAATGCAGTGTCCTAGGTCCCGTCCTTTTCTCCATCTTTATCAATGATTTGCCTAAGATCCTTAAACATTGTAATCACATGTTGTTTGCCGATGACGCCCAGGTCTATCATTCGTTTTTTCCAACAGATTTTCATAATGCAGTCCAACGTGTTTCTCTTGATGCGAATGCGATAGCGAGCTGGGCGATTAATAACGGCCTTAAGCTGAATGTGGAAAAAACGAAGGTTATAATCCTGGGCAGTCAGGCTTATCTAGCGCGTATCAACCTGGACACTGCTCCAAAGGTCAGACTGTGCAATGAATACTTGAGGTATGAAAATGTGGTAAAATCGCTCGGTGTGATGATAACCCCTACCTTAGACTGGTCAAGACAAGTCATGGGAATCTCAAGGCGCGTCCATGGAGTATTACACTCGTTACGCTATTACAGCAAAACTCTGTCGTTTAAACTCCGTAAGAATCTAGTAGAAACACTTATCTTCCCGCATTTTGACTATGCGTGTGCGGTCTATCACGATGTGGATCAGACTAGGAATCTCAAACTCCAAAGATTGTTAAATGCGTGTGTGAGATTTGTATGGGGTAATATAGCGAGACGTGATCATGTTACTCCATATAGACTAGGCTTAAAATGGCTTTCGGTCGAGTCCAGACGTTCTTTTCTCATAGGTTCCTTAGCATACAGTATTATCTCTCATAATACACCATCCTACATAGCGAATCACTTCATTAAGCTTGACACCCCCGACCATAATCCCCGTTCTTCCTCTCGTCATCCATCTAAACCCCTCACATACCTCCCACCACGCACTGAATCATTAAACAGGTCATTCATCATAACATCCACCCGTATCATCAATCAGCTCCCTTTCATCACCTTTGATCCCATGCTCATAGATAAATTCAAAATCATTCTCTTCAGTCATCTGTTTGGGCTCGATAAGAATGCCTGGTCTACACGGATCGCAACCGAGGGCATCACACCTCAGACCTTACCGAATCTCGAGGAGGCCTTGCAGACTTAGTAACGTATTGTATATAAATCTTTCCTATTTTTGCGTTTTATTTGTGTCTCTATTTATTTATTTATTTACTTTTATTCTTATCTTTATTTTTATTATTCTAGTCTGTAGTATTTTTTGCGAGCGACTCGTGCGATCTTTTATTGTATCTAATCAAATTACTACTATGTACCTGGTGATAAATTGCGATTTTACTTATGTATTTATTTTTCTATTGTTAAGACTGTTAATCAATTGTTTTCTCTATTTTATCGCGCTTTATTTATTCAACTCTATTGTATTATACTCATACACCGGTAATTCGTTAAAAGCTTGTTTTTACTTTATATGTTATTTTATTTTAATTAATTTGTTATGTAGTTTTAAGACTTTATTTATTTATTATTTATCATTTATTTGTAACAATTCAAGCTTTGTACAAACTGTTAGTGCCTATGGGGTTTCTACCCTAACTGGCCAAATAAAGATCATATCATATCATATCTCTCTTATACCCAGGTTTATTATTCCTTTCCGCCTGTAGATTTTGAATTAGGTGTCCAACGGATTACTCAGGACGCAAATGTGGTAGCATCCTGGGCTGCGAAAAACGGTTTAAATCTAAATGTAAATAAAACAAAGGTGATGATCCTGGATAGTACGACATATTTCTCACGTGTGGAATTAGCTACTGCTCCACGGGTTAAACTATTGAATGAACATCTCGAGTATGAAAATTGTGTTAAATCGCTAGGCGTTTGGATATCGCCCACTCTGGACTGGTCCAAGCACGTCCTGACTATATCTCAAAGGGATCGTAGAGTTTTGCGTTCACTGCGTTTTCACAAGAGAGCTTTCTCTCAGAATACCAGAAGATACCTGATGGAAGTGCTAATACTTAATGCTTGTGTTAGGTTTGTCTAGGGAAACTTGCATAGATATGAACACGTAACGCCCTATAGGCTGAAATTACGATGGTTGTCGGTCGAATCAAGGCGTTTCTTTTTCATTGGTACTTTGACATTTACTGTCTTGGCTCGATATTCGCCTCATTACCTCTCTCATCACTTCATTAGAGCCATTAATTCAGAGAATCATCATCGTCATTCATCTCGCCTTCCTCCTCAATCATTGATCTATTTACCATCTCGAACAGAATCACTTCACAGATCATTTGTTATCATTGCCTCTAAACTATTAAATTCACTCCCTATCATCCCATTTGAATTATCTCATTTGGATCATTTTAAATCATTACTATTTGAGCATCTATTGAAGCTAGACTGTACAGCCTGGAAAGATAGGATGTTGCGTGAGAACCTGAACCGTCCCCATATAAGTGATATCTGGTAAACATTACTATTGTTATCTAGTCATTTATCATGCATTATTGCGTTGAAACTATGCGATTTTTTCATTATTATACTTTTTATATCTATAATTATTGTTATTATTATTGTTATTATGTTTACTGTTTTATTATTTTATATATTTATATACATATCAGTATGTGATCACTATGTATCAGCGTCTATTGTAAATTGTGTTTACGGGGTTTCTACCCCAATGAAACCTAATAAATATCTATCTATCTATCTATCTATCTATCTATCTATCTATCTATCTCTCTCTCTCTCTCTCTCTCTCTCTCTCTAACTTATCTTTAATAAATTACAAGGTTGTGATTCTAACTCAAACATTATGTCTAAAATATTGAAAAAATTAAAAAAAATTAAAATATAACTTTGAAAAAATTCATGACAACTTAAACCACAAGAGAAACCCTGTGGGATTGATTTTGTAACAAAAAATATTTATAATAATAATTAAATCAATAATCTTTGGTCGGCAATTTTGAATAAAAAATAGTATAAATTGTCAATTCTAACATCGCAATTGAATTATTGATTTAAAAATTCAAATTTGAATTTAATTGATTTTTGAAAGATGATTTTTGACTCGTGTGATCTTGGTTGATTCGCAAGACCTAGACTTTAATTCGATAAATCTATATTAATATCGTCAAGAGAAATTAATGTTCACTAGTCTTCTTTTAAGACCAATCCTAAAATGTATGTATGGATGTATTTATGTAAAGGACAAGATTTTTTTTATATATTTTATAAACATAGGAATTAATTTTTAAGAAAATGTTGTTTATCAGGCTCTCATGCATGTATAAATAATGCATTCGAATTTCTTCAAATTTTAAAACCGATAATTTAAGTAAGATGATTAGGTTTACAATTTATACCGTTTTTTTCTCACATTTGCCGATCAAAAATTGGTGATTCAATATTATTATTATTAAATATTTTTTCTTAAGAAATCAGTGCTTTCCCTTGTGCTTTAAGCTGTCATTATGAATTTCGTCAGATTTTTATTTTGCATTTTTTTCAATTTTTCAATTATTTAGATATAATTTTTGAGTCGGAGTCACAACCTTGAGGAGATAGATAGACAGATAGATTTATTGTTTATTTGTTCAATACAAAAATTTACAACTTTTTAAATAAAAATAAATACTATAAAAAGGCTTGTATAAATACAATATTGCACAGTTATATCGCAGTTTAAAATATCACAGTCAATAAATGCAAATACGGCGAATATCACAGTAAGTCAGCAGATAAAATATACAAATAAAACAACTGTCAATTCATCTATCAGAATGAGAGAGAGAGAGAGAGAGAGAGAGAGAGAGAGAGAGAGAGAGAGAGAGAGAGAGAGAGAGAGTAGACAGGTCTATTTACAGAAATGCCGTTTATATAATGTTCAAGTTATAACACTTCATATGATTCCATAAAATCAGTTTTTGTACATTATCTCAATATGTATTGTTATAATTTACAAATTTAAATAGATGAAAAATCTTTTCGCATAACAAGTTTTTCGACGAATTTTAATGATAAATGGACAAACACGATTAAAATAATGGAAATCATCTATAAGTTCTTTTAAAACAGTTGAAATAAAAATTTCTTATAGCTAATATCCTGTTCACTTTAAAAATTACCTCTAATATTGATATATTACCTATGATAATTTTCAAAATATGAGACTTCCTACGGCAGCAGTAATCCAACAATTCTAGTGCAAGAATGAAAAAATGTATATACGAATAAATGTAGCCGAACTGATGGTAGAGGAACAGAAGGCGTACAAACCAAAGGAAAATAAGAAGGCTAAGACAAAAATTGCAGCGGTGCAACCGATATTACCGAACATGCTGATGAGAATGGATCCGCCGCAGAACTGGGCAACGACAATGGCCAAAATCTTGGAGGATAAAGTGATTCAAGTCAACCGATACCGTTAAAGCCAGAATCACCGGCTATAACGTTAATCCGTATGTCTCGTAATCCCGTAATCTCTTGTGTTACGTATACGATTTTTCTTTATATAATAAACTGAAACTGGAAATTCCTTTACGCGCAGCGGGAAAAAACTCTTAGTTTCGGGCAGGATATGAAGAACATAATAATACATACATTATTTTGACAAAAGTAACACTATTTATTGATGTTGAGAAAGAAATCTCTTAATTCATGTTGCGAGGTTATTTTTGAAGGTCAAGAGTTAATGTGTGAATGGATTGAATATAGTGTCTTATATGCGAAAAAGAAGTTGCGCGCGTTTAGTGTTTACTTCTCCTTGGATGTTCCTCTTTATGATTCTCCTGCATGTATCCATGCGTAATTTGCTAATAAACGCACTCGTTAAAATAAATTTATTTAAAGAATAAACTATTAAATTTTACCTCTTGCAATTCTTCATAAAACAAAAAGAGCAGATTTTCATTATTTCGGTTATCCCATGCTTCTTTCAAGTGTTCAAAATATGGACTCCACGGTGCTGAAAAAAGTATAAAATTTATTAACATTTCAAATTCCATTCAAAAACACTGCGACTTGAAAGAAATTTTAACTGAATGGTTTAAAAACTAGTTATATTTTACAAAATTCGCTGACTATACTAATATGTAAACAAAATTATATTTTCGAAGTTAGAGATAATCAATAATACTTGCGATGCTTCTATATATTATCTGCAATTAACAATTAAACCTTCATTTAAAAATTATAATGGGTACGGATTCCGAATGTCGGCGCATCGACGATGTATCGTCGATAGAACTAAGTCGACTAGCCGGGATAATTGCGAATGGTAGCGCAGTGTTGAGACTGCTGCTCGCGTTCCCGGGATCATGGGTTCGCACGCCGATACTTTCGTTGATTTTTTATTCTTCGTGTTAAATCCGTACCCCGTTACAAATGGCGCCGAACTCAAAAGCCACCTTGCCAGAAGAGACGAAAAAATTCATCTTTACTTAATTCATTCTCGACCAGTCGGTCACAAACTCTCATCCCCACTACCAGTCCCGGTCGATTTCTCCGCGAAAACCTCAAAAATGCAGAGATGCGACTCTAGGAAAAAAGCTTGTGTCTGCAGCTCTACAGTGGGTATATTCTCCCTACTAAAAAAACTCAGATGAGAAATCACTTGAGAAATCAGATGATTTTTCACGCCTAAGTCTCAGGTGACGAAAATAATGAAAAAAGTTTCTACTTTTTTTTTAACAAAAGTATTTTTCAAAAATAAGTTTTTTTTTCTTTCCGATTGTAAAGATTCGATGAAACATGAAATAAAGTGACATTTGAAAAATTGCCTATGCTTCGAGAAAAAACAATGTTAAGTAACATATGTTCCATTAAGCTGTAAATATTTGCATATGTTGTCTCGCTCTAGTCTTTGCTACGCTTCCCCTTGCAGAAGATAATTACCATCTCTTTACATATATTTAGCCTGCAATAAGAAAAAATAAAAAAGCACAAAGAATTTATTTTTATAGGTTAATAATTGTGAAATGATAACAATAGACAAATATAATATTAGGTTTCTGAAATATAAAGAAAAATGAACTTATATGATAAATAGAGTCGCCCCGGTCTAATAACTATCACCATGTTCCAATATTTCACTCATCTCATACCGTCTTTGAAAAATTTGTATACAACAATGTTCAATATCGGCCCTTTCACGCACTGCAATTATGAACGATTACATTACGATATCCAAGAATTTAACGGTAAACTCATTACGAATGTAAATTTATTACGGTGAACGTTTCATGTTTCGCGAGATCTCATGAAAATGTTAGATGTCAGGCCACAGCTAGCTTTGTTTGGCAAATGCCGTTAAATCTTCTCGAGAGATCTCGCATAACAAGAAATGCACTTTGTCATAGTTTGCCTAAGTAAGTAGTTTTCCGCTAATATTGTCATGAACATTGTAATATTATCGTTCGTAAATTAAAATTGAAATTAAAATGAGGCGAGTAGAATATTGGAACCTGGTGATGGTTATTAAATCGTGTCAACTCTGTTTATCAGTAAGTTCGTTATTCTTTATACTTTTGGCTAATGTTATTATTTTACTATTATTAACCTATAAAAATAGATTCTTTGTGTTTAGTATTTTTTCTTCTTGTAGACCAGGTATATGTAAAGAGATGGTAATTATCTTCTGCGGGTGGAAGCGTTGCAACGACTACAGGGCGAAACATTAGCCGCAAATATTTATGTATGTATGTCAAGGCTGACTGACACTACTTGTTTACTTGTTATTGTTAATATATTTATAATATAAAACCCAATGCTCTGTGGTAGTACCTCATGGGTGACGTGGAAATATACTGATATAATTTTTTATTTAGTTCGTAAAACGTAGATTTATCTATATATATATAGGGCTAATTCAATCATATTCTGAATATATAAGCAATATCTCACCGACACGGTGGCGGAGTGGCGGAAACGCACCTCGGCCGGTCATGAAAGTTAAGCAGCACCGAGCGCGGTTGGCACTTGGATGGGTGACCGTTCTCGGGCTTAGCTTAAATGATCGGTTAGGTGTTTTTTCACATTCCACAACGTGAGCGGGAGGTGTGAGGCATTCGGTTTCGGTGTTAAAGTCTACGCAATGTGACCTTGCCACCCAAACAGAATTGTTCTCGAATACACCGCCCTTCTCGGAGGAGGTTTTCCTAAATGGCATTTATCCCAACGGGTTTGGCCACAGGTTTTCCCTCTCTCCACGGGCATAACCCCGGGCGAATGCGAGAAGGTGGGGTAAAGAGGGGGTAAAAATTGGAAATGGAATGAAATGGAATAATAAAGGTGTAGGGGATACGTAAAAACCTGTAAAAAGGTGTACGTGGAAACTACCAAAATTTAAAAAAAAAAAAAAAAAAAAAAATATAAGCAATATCTCGCATATGCAAACCAAAAATTTCTAATTTTCCAAAAAATTGCTTATATTACGATTTTTCCTGGATCACCGACAATTGCTAATCAAATTGATATATTTTTTATGATACAGAGTGCGTGAAGTGGCACTTCACGCATTTTGCTTAATTTTTAAGTGCAATTTTACGCACTCTGTTATCATAAAATATCGTTCAACACACGTGCATGAACTTCACAAACTCTTGCGATCGAAAAACACTCGGTCCGGCTACGCCGAGCCTCGTGCTTTTCGATCACGCGAGCTTGTGAACCTTCACGCACTTGTATCGAAATATACTATTTTGATCGACTGTGCGTGAAGTCGGTGCATGAAGTTGAAAAATCCGTGTGTGAAGTGAATCTTATTTTATACTATGCGTGAAGTAATTAGACGTTCGTGAATTAAAATATCAACTTCATGCACTGACATCACGCACAGTCGATCAAAAAATAGTGTATGCAACTCATGTGTGATATTTTTCTTCACATACATACACTTCACACTCTTGTTGCATAATATACTATTCTCGTATTGTGCATAGCTTGAACTGTAAAACGAAAAAATCGTTAATTTAGTTAATACTGAAAGGACATATTTTATTTTGAAAAGAAAATTTCCAAATTGTCATATAGTGCAGCGGCGGAGGAAAATTTTGTACGGAATTTGAGGCAGCAAATTGGAAGCGTTTTAATATAATATAAATATTATTTTTTTAAAAATTGAAAATTTTTTTATTTAATGTATAAAAAAATTATTAATTGGTAATATTAAATAGTTTTTTTTTAATTTTAACCCTGGTTTGCCCCCTTAAACAAGCATCACTGGAGAATATTTTTTCACCAAGACATTGTACGATCTATGTCGCTGTTTAGTACAAAGTTGGAGGCATGAAAAGGCGATATCAAAATAATGAAACAAAATAATATTTTAACACACACACACACACACAGTGATTCAGTTAAAAAATATAAATTTTGTTTTAATTTGTTTTAATATATGGAATCAGTAAAAAAAATACATGGAGAGTTTAGAGCTACATTTTTAGACCTGAATTTCAATTAGTACTGTAGCCAATCAAAAATTTGAATGTTTTGAAAAAAATAAATTATTGGCCATATTTATCACTTATGGGGATGTCGCACCTTCATTTAAAATACACACTTACCGATATTATCTGATTTTTCAAATTTATCATTCAATTTGAATATTTGTTCAATTGTATGAATTGAGGCGTATTCTACAATGTGTAACATTGTGCGCGTGCTAAAAAGATTTAGAAAAAATGAAAATTAAAAACTATATTTGAAAAATTAATTACAGAAATCTGTAATTTGTACGGACTCTCCTTAATAACTCAAAATCTAACAATTTTTTCTTGTATACATTAAATTTGAAAAAGTTTATAAATTTCAAGAAGAATCGGTTAAAATATTTCATTCAAATTTAGTTTAAAACATTGATTATAGTTGTAATTAATAAAAACCTTAAAGTCAAACAAAAGGATTGTACGATGAAAATTTTTTTATCGATTAAAAATCTAATTCATCGATGATTTAATAATTGATGCAAAATTTGAATGCGTCAGAGCATTCTAGACAAAGTTATGGTGTTTTTAGTCAAATTCGTTAAAGAAAGAGAGCGAATGCATTTTATGAAAAAAAGAGAAAGACCGTATACTTGCATACAAAGAATAGAGCATTATTATTCCTCAATAACACTGAAATATACTGTTTATTGTTAGTCACTGATATTTTTCAATCTTTAAACTGCTTACAAACACAAAACAGTAGGTATTAACCAGTTATAGCCGTTATATAATTGAATAAATATCTGAAACTTTTTGTATAAAACAAATATATTATTGGCTTCCCAGGATGAATAATAAAGTACATGTGACCTTTTTAAAGACAATGGTGAGTCCATAAGTACTTTTATATTATATATATTCACTTATTTATTTACTCTACATGTACACTTATTAATTTAATTTTAATTAATTCGTTATTTTTTTTTTTGTTTTTTTTGGTATAGTAAGGAAGAAAATAGCGAAGAGTCAGATGTATACTGTGAACGTAATATTTTAATTTTATATATGGCGAATTAGTAATACTATCAAAACAATCCTAAGTAAATAAACTTGTGACGTTATAAAACGTACAACGCACAAGTACATGCACATGGCTTGTATTTACAAGTCATGTGCATGCATGCATGTATAACTTCATGTTAGGTTAGCTCGCGATCGCATCGCGGGTAGCGAATCCCTCGCTGGCGGACCGAAGTGAACCGATGCACTTTTAATATAAACACTGATACCCACGGTATGGGTATGTTTTAGCGACGGAGCCGACGAACGACGCGACCGATACCCGACGGTATTACGCGGATCACGACCCAGACCACGGCCGAGAGGTATCGTGAGCCAAGGACCGAGCCCAGGTCGTCTCACGATACCGGGCGTTCCCGCTGCTGATGTCAACAAGACGGGAGGTTAGACGGCGTCCTAACCTTAACCGTCACACGTGCTCAGCAGACGACGACGGTCGAGATGGCGCATGGGTGCGCGCACGCCCGAACTACATACAACTAGTCGGGAGAGCCAGGGTGCTCCCCCACCTTACACCCGTATACCGGGGGACGCGGCACCGACGGCGACGATCGTGCGGCACTAAGCGAGGTGCGCGGGCAGGGGGGAATCACTCGAGCAGCGAGAGTGTAGCGCGCGCGAGGAGCTCGAGTGAGCGACCGTAGTGGGATTAGGGGAGAGAGCGCGCGGAGCGAGGGGAGCGCGCGAGTAGAGTAGGAGTCGCGGTATACCTAACGTATGCGTGCGAAGGTATACCGCGGCATAATAGAATATATTGTAACGGTCACGCTGGGGATTAGGGCGTGGCGTCAAAGGCGAAATAAACGTTTACATTCAATAAAATAATATTAATTTATTACTAAGGTAAACTATGTGTATTGGGCGCCAGCCGCGTACGATCGCGGCGAATTTATATAAATAGGCTCGGCTGCGTGCGAGCTGCGGCTGCTACTTGCTGCGCGAGGGGAGGGGAGGGGAAAAAAGGGGAAGCACACTTACGCGTTGGAGGAAATACTAATTACCAGGGCAGGCGTGCACCCACCTTATTAACGAGGAGATCGTCTCCTGGAGTTCTGCTTCTCTCGGTTGCTCGCTCTCGCTCTCTAGTGCACACACACACACTCTCGAAATCTAACGGTATCAGCACTCGGTCGTAGATCGGTTAGCTGACGTTGCCTCGATGGCGTCCCGATGAGCTCTCTCGAGCTCGGGCTCGTTCGCCGCTTCGCTGCTCGGGCCCGACGTGCGCGCGCAGCTTCTCGCGTCGAGTCGCCCGTCGGCCGCCGTCGTCTCGCGCGCCTCGTGTAGTGAGTGCTCGCGGCCATGTTGATCAAGGCGGACGACGTTGCCGGGCTGCTGCTTCCCACGGAGAGGACGATGTTCCCGGTGATGCTGTTAACCCGGTAAGTCTATATGATCGTTCCTCCGTGTTGTATAATGTATCGGCTAATGAGTCTGCTCTGTTACAGGTGCAGACGGGACGGCCGATCTTCGAGTCTTCTCTCTCACTCGCTCTCACGGTGGCTGCTCAGCTGGTGTGCGTCGGGTCGGTGACTGCTGCTCTTCGTCGGCGCTGCGTTGCTGCGGGGATGCTGGCTGCTTCTCAGGTGAATATCTATCTCCCGAGGGAGTGCTGCGTATTATTTACTGATTATTAATTGAGAGTTATGGTAATGTTATGATTACCATAACCTCACTTCCAATCCTCTCCTAGCATGTAGCTGTCAGTTAGTATGTGCACTACATGCGTCCTTGTTTCCTTCTGATTAGGAATCTTATTAATTGTTTAACTGTTTCACAGCTTCCTGGACATCTTGTTGCTGCTCGTGCTGCTCCATCTGGCACCTTGGGCCATCGCAGGCTGCTTCATGTCCTGGTGCGAAGCCTCCTGGAAGTGGTATCGCCTCTCCTGATATGCTGCTTCATTGTGCTACGTGGAGGGAATCAAGAGAAGCATTGGGGATTTGGGGAGCTTCGGGTAGGTTAGGTAGGCTTAGAGATTTGAGGGTAGGTAGGCTAGTTTATATTGAGGTTCGCTCGCTTATTAACTTGACAGGTATTACATACCTTGTCACAATATATATATATATATATATACGGTTCGCGTACACCTATGTATTGGTATATACTATTGTATATAGCGCGCGCACGTATATAATAGAAGGACGTAGGCACGGGGCGGCAGTACCGACTGGATTACCGATATGGTAATTAATTATTTGTATTGCGCGCCTTCCGAGTGTCGGGGATGATTGGTTGCGTGATCGACCCAATAATTAACAGGTTGGTGGTGACGTAAACCACTATTATTGGATAATCGGCCTTGACGGAAATAAGATCAAGGCTGACTACGCGTATCGATCACGCAAGCAATCACCCTAATCAACGCCGGTAGATAAGGAGTAGAGTAAGTTAGAGAAGGATAGCGATAGGGTGGGGAGGAAAATCCTTAATTTTGGGGATCAAGCCACGCCGCGAGCCAGATGAAGAAGCCGGTCTCGATGATTCGCTACCTGATCGTCCGAGGAGATAGACGTGCTTTAGTGTTGTAGGGTAGTATTTCTGAGGCGAAGTAGCCATTTTGTATAGTAGAGTTGAGTATTTTTGAGTTGAGTTGTAGTCAAGTAGAGTAGAGTCGAGTTGAAGAGAGTAGTATTGGAGCCGTGAGGAGTTTAATTAGGCGAGTAAATTTACGGTTAGCCCGACGGGCGGCCGAATTATAATTATTAATATTATATTTTTATCTACCGCCGGACGGATTAAAGTGAGAAAGTGTGTGCACGGGTGTGAGTCGGTCGCGGATCGCGTTAATATTGTGTCGGTGCCGGAACTTATAATATTCTTTTAAATTATTGAATAAATTGAGTTGTGATTAATGTTGAATTCGAGAGTGTTAAGTAATTTTTCCTTTACTCTAAAAGCCGCCGGTTCCGAGGTGGTCAGCCGTCGGGATTCCCTCTGTGACGAGGAGTCGAGGTGAGGATTTGCCGGGTTGCCGAGTAGTGTTGTAATGTAAATAATTATTCTTTTTAATTTAAATATCGCCAGGCGCCCAACCAAATACAAATCGGCGATATCTAGCCATTTTCAACGTCGCTACGACGGAACCTCCGTCGGTTTACAGTTTAATCCAATTAGATTTTTCCCGACGAAAAGTAGCGTCGCAAACGTTATTAAATTGTATAAAAACTGATTCAATAAAATGAACCAACTTTCTTCTATTACCAACCAATCGGGCTAAAAATTTAGTATGTTACTATACTATAAAAAAAGTCCTTTACAGTACCTACTTTCAATCTAATAAATATAATTACACGCATTATTTATAACATTTCAAGTAGAGCGTTTAAAATAGATAAGTACTTGTCCAGATTAAAATCAGGCTGAAGAGAATAAGAATCGGAAACGGAATGCGGTATCAGCCTGGATTAATTTAAGCCTCAATTATTAATTTTAACCTAAAACTTGTTTATTTGACATTTTTATATTAAGCACACCATCATGGATACATATAATAATAATAATAATAATAATAATAATAATAATAATAATAATAATAAATATAATAATAATAATAATAATAATAATCCGCGCGGGGTTTCCTGTTCCCGTATGCGGCGCGTCCCCCGGGTGGCGGATGGGGGAAAGCTCGTCACGCTTGCGTGAAGGGTAGAGGTGAAACAAAATAGCCTCCGTGGACCAAACAGTTGAAGAAGGATGATGAGCAAGCGAATGGAATACCTATTACCCCAAGCGGGCAGCTCCAAACTAGGAGTCAATCCCGCCGTCGGTTCCGATCGGGTGAAAGCCCCGGTGGCCGGCGCTGGCCTCACGGATTTTGGGGGAGGCCACCAAGCGCTTCGTTCTACGAACACGTCAGAGGTGGGGCCCTCGAAAGAAAACCCCCAACAGCAGCCGTCGTTACAGATGTTGAGTGTTGCATCCGCAAACAGGTTAAGAAGCGGCAGCGTTACCAGCCTTGGTAGTGCCATCAGTGGCATCTCTGCCTATAGTAAGGAATCTCAAGAGGAGATCGAAATATTCCGCAAGGAATACGAGAAGGTAGAGAAGGCGCAGGAGGACATCGACTCCACTTACGACCATCTAAAGAGCGAACTCCAGGCTATGTTGGCCGCTTGTGCAAAGCAGCCTAACATCTCCATGGTCGTCAAGACAGGGCTGAAGACCGTAGACACTCTTGTACAAGAGTTCTACGGGAAAACCAAAAAGATGTTTTCGGCAGTCGACGATTACAAGTGCCAAGTCGAGGATTATCGAGTTGGTCACGAGAATCGTCGGCGGCCTAAGAGAAGAGGCATAATAGCTAAAGCCGTCTTTACGGCTACAGCTAGAATGCAGGCTCAAAAGAGAAGTAGAGAGGGCCCCCAAAGCCCCCCCGAGGTCTCTAAGAGCCGCAAGAAGAAGAAGCCTCGGAAGGAGGTACCACCACGTGGCACGGACAAGGAGCAATCCAAGTCCGCGTCAGTGGCGGGGAAAAAGCCGACAGTCAAGTCGGGACAGGCGCCTCTTGATAGGAGAAAGCGCCAGATGGCGCCGGTATCCACCCTGGTGGTAACTGTCGCGAGGGACCGTACGTTTGCTGAAGTCTTGGGGAAGCTCCGAAAGGAAGTCAACCCGAACGACAGCGGCGCCCAGGTTCTGAGCGTACGGCCAACAGGGCGGGGAGATGTCCTGCTCCGGCTGGGCAAGAAGACGGACGCAACAGCATTCGCTGAGAAAGTCCGTATGGCTACTGAAGGGATGGGAGAAGTTAGGATCCGAGATCGAAGGGTGACCCTGGAGATCAGAGACCTGGACGCTCTCACAACGAGGGACGAAGTGGTAGCGGCCCTAGATAAAGTTCTCGCGTCTCCGCCTCAGAGCCGAGAGGTGAAGCTTTTGGGCTTAAACCGCAGTCAACAGAAGACAGCCATCGTGAAGCTGGATCACGAGAGCGCTGACAAGCTGAAGTCGATGCGGCATCTCTGCGTCGGCTTCGTAAGCTGTCGCGTTCGGGATCGAGTCTTGGTCGAGAGGTGCTATCGGTGCCTAGACTTCGGCCACACGAAACGGAATTGTAAGGGAGTGGACAGGTCCTCGTCGTGCTACAAGTGCGGCGAGCCTGGACACAACCTTAAGAATTGCAAGAGCGCTCCCAAATGCTTTCTTTGTCCATCAAAGGATGCTGAGGGAGTGTCTCACGTGGCGGGGTCCGGAGTCTGTGCCACCTTTAGGCGCGCGCTCGATACCGCCAGAAAGGCCGCTTCACGATAAGTGGCAGTCTCAACGTGGGAGGATAGAATAAGGAACGAATGACGCATGTCACAAGACACGCCTCCCAGCTTGAAGTAATGTGAAAAACAGTTCCGGGCTGAGCAGGTGAAAGCGTTGGGTTTGGAGTTTTAGCCGGTAAGAATCCGGCACTGGCGACGAGTGCGGACCCTCGTCGTCGTCTTATAAAAGATTTCTCCAGTTTCCCACGAAAAAAAAAAAAAAAAAAAAATAGAGAAGGCACGTTCTTAAAAATGGGTACTGTAAAAGATTGGTACAAACAATATACTTTAAATATTATTTAATTTAAAAGTTATAAATAATTATGAAAACATCAGCAAATAATGCTTGACACAAAATTATGATTAATTGATTGTTAAAAAGAACAAAAATTTCTTTTAACTATAATTCCGTGTTAATTTTGAAAGTTACCTGTAATATTGACATGCTATTATAAAATACGAGGTTTATTTTAGACCTGCAGTAATATGTTTAAGCTTTGACACTTTCTACAATTCCATAAAATCAGCTTTTGTACAAAATCTCAAAACCTGTTGTGCCTATTTAAAAAACGTGAATACACAAAATGTTTGTTACGCAATCACAAATCTTTTTTCCTATTGTAAAAATGACAAGTTTTTCGACGAATTGTAATGATAACTGTACAAAAACGAGTAAAATAGCGAAAATAGGCAAAAAATTGTTATAAAAAAATAAAAATAAAAATTTCTTTAAACTATATTCCTATTAGTTTTAAAAGTTACCTATAATATGGATATTATCTGTGATAAAACTCAAAATACAAGATATTTTAGACCTTGCAGTAATCCGATAATTCTTGCGCAAGAATGCAAAAAAAATATTTCCAAACGTAATACGTGTACGAAAGTCAAATATCCATTGCAGTAACTACGGGATCATTTTCTACCTACGAAAACCGAGTTTCACCCAAATTTTGGTAAAAAAAAATTTAGGCAGACGGACGTTGTGAGCATTAAAAACTACCAAAGAACGTGTTTTTTGCATGTTAGGTCAAATTTAAATAAGCATAACTTTAAGCCAAATTAACTTTTTATAGCAAACCTAGAACAGAAAGAAAGCAAATACCAATACAAATCTAACCGCGTTGGGTTTTTTTAAAATATCAAATACTAGTAATTTGGTAGCATTTAGAAATTGTACAAAATTTTAAAAAACAAGGGTTTATATTTAGCTGTGTATCCTATATAACTAGATTCAGAGTCTATAGTAATCTGAAGACTTTGTTCTGGACTGGATAAAAAAATACTAATTTCTCGAATTTTGGTGCTACTTTGAAAAATGTTAAAAAAATAATGAAAAATAGCCTATTTTTGAATGTTTAAAATCGAATACCTACGTCCTTAATTGATTTAGATGGCTACAATTTTGACTCACTTACTTTTTTTTATAGTATAGTAACATACTAAATTTTTAGCCCGATTGGTTGACCCTCCCCCCCCCCCCAGGACCGATTTCCAAAAAAGTATTGGAAAGACCCATATATATATTATAACGGTAAGAAAGTTACCAATCAGGTGAGTAACTGAAAAGAATATAGAGAAGGATGCGCGCGCAGGAACGCGCGAGTATCGTACGCGAGGGTAAGAAAGGTTTCAAGTTCGCGCGCGCACGGTGATAGAACGTGGTGTTGAAGCCGGTACGACCTTTTCTAGAAGAAAAAGAAATAGAGTGTCGGCGAGTTTTGTGTGTGGGTGTGAGCCAATTTTCTCCACCAACCACCACGTCAACGTGCGGAGTAGCACGCCCCGCCGTTCTATAAAGAAGGAGGAAAGGAGTCGGCAGCCGTTCTGGCCATTGGAATGAGAGAGAGGTAGAGCCAAGACCAAGCTCTTTTAGTCATCCAGCCCCTTTTTCCCACCGTACGAATTACGGAGATCCGCGGTAAGTGGTGCACCACATATAGACCCGCGTTGTCTTGTAGTTTTTATCCCGATTTACCTGGTACGGTCCAGAAGAGGAAGCATTCCTCCTTTCCCCCTTTCGTGACAAATCCCGCATCACGAAAGAAGGCGCGCGTGACGTAGGCAGCTACTACGTCAGAGCTCCTTACGTCAGAGATATCTACGTCACACGGCGTGACGTAGTAGCCATCAGGTTAAGAAGCCGATCATTTCCGGATCATTACGCGACCGTTAATAAGTTTTAACGAATAGTTTTCGCGCTGACCTCGGGAGTAATCATCGGTACAACTCCCCCTTTAATTGTTGATGTTAATTTTTTATTCTTTAATTGTTTATTTAATAAATTGACTCGGCGAGATTATCTTTCTCGCTGACTAACACAATATCTCGATTGTTGATAACGTTTTCCTGGCCATAATCCTATCCCATGAATACGGTGCTCTCCGGCGTATATACTAGTTGGCAATTTTGCGCATATTGCCCAACACAATGTATTAAAGCCAAACGAAGTGTTTGGCATTGTTAACGGAATTGCACGGGAATCAAAGTGATTCCTGGCCGCATCGTGGGACTGTACACTTAGGTTGGTAAGTTGGGATACTTATGTTGACTGTAGTATAACTAAATTAATTAATATTTTTATCGGTCTCACAGTCAATTATATGGGCAATCAGATTGCCCCTACTTATAATAAGCCCCGAAGAATCTATAAAAATAATAAAAATAAAAAATAAAAAATAAACACACTAACTGAACATAAAAACAAATTATTAATAAAGCAATTTGACTGCCCCCCTGCACCAAAAATCTACTAACTCCAAATATGCTGTCCGACGTTTCGAGCTCGCTGCTGCTCCTCATCAGGGACTGAAATGAAAAACTATTCCACACGATATTTATACCCTCAAAAAAGCCTCCCGATATTTTATCCGATAGATTTGATTAATAGAGTGATTGAAGAGAGAGTGAATCAAATTTATAATAGTAAATTAAAAGTTAGAGTAGATATTAAAAATGGTGCATTTGTTGTTAGACCGTACGTTTGAGGTTTATCTGAAAGAATAAGAAAAGAATTTAAAAAACTAGATATTCAAGTTTTATTTAGAAATATTAATAATTTAAGTTTTTTGTTTAATAATTGTAAGGATAGAGATAGAAAGGATGATAAATCTACTGTTGTTTATAAAATAAATTGTATTGATTGTGATAAATGTTACATTGGTCAAACTAGTAGATATTTGAAAAAGAGAATTTATGAACATAAATATATTTTGAGGAGTGTATCTGTCAGATCAGGTTTGAAAGAGCATTGTTTAGATTTTGTTCATTCATTTGATTTTAATAATGTAGAAATTTTAGAACAAAATATTATGAATAAATTTAAAAGAGAAAGTCTTGAGAATATTCATATATATAAGAATGATAAGAATGTTAATTTAATGTTAGAGTCAAGTAAATTAAATAAGATTTATCATCCTATCTTAACTTAACTTAGTTTATTGGTGTGAATTTATTTAGGTGTGGGTCCTTGGAGTGGGGAGGCTTTTTTGAGGGTACAAATATCGTGTATAATAGTTTTTCATTTCAGTCCCTGATGAGGAGCAGCAGCGAGCTCGAAACGTCGGACAGCATATTTGGGGTTAGTAGATTTTTGGTGCAGGGGGGAAGTCAAATTGCTTTATTAGTAATTTATTTTTATGTTCAGTTAGTGTTTTTATTTTTTATTTTTTATTTTTATTATTTTTATAGATTCTTCGGGGGTATTATAAGTAAGGGCAATCTGACTGCCCATATAATTGACTGTAAGACCGATAAAAATATTAATTAATTTATATATGGGCTATTTCACGTCAAGTGGTACGATGAAAATTTTAAATCGCTCTAAAATTTGAAAACAGGCTAGAAATATCTTCCAGAAGATAGAAAAAAATTTTTAGGTGTTAAAAATAATTTGCCTAAGAGTTATTCCACCATGAAAAATGGGAATTTTTCAATTTTTTGGAAAAATTTCTATTTTCAAAGCCATTTATCTCAAAATCTATTGATTTTTTTGAAAAAACATTACAAACAACTTTTGTTCGAAAAAATCTTTAGAACTTATTTACCTGGGTTACAATTCTTAATTTTAAAATCTCGAAGAGATAGAACGCCCGGAAATATTGAATATCAAAAAAAGGCGACCACGCCACAATCGATTTTAATCTAACACCGCTCAAAAGATCACATTTTTCGAGAGCTTTCGAACGGTGGTGGTTAGATTATTGGCCAAGACCGCTGGTATAAGTTATGCCCTAAAATACATGAAAATTAGTGATTTTATGAGGTTTATGGGGTATAACTTACACCAGCGGTCTTGGCCAATAATCTAACCACCACCATTCGAAAGCTCTCGAAAAATGTGATCTTTTGAGCGGTGTTAGATTAAAATCGATTGTGGCGTGGTCGCCTTTTTTTGATAATCAATATTTCCGGGCGTTCTATTTCTTCGAGATTTTAAAATTAAGAATTGTAACCCAGGTAGATAAGTTCTAAAGATCATTTTGAACAAAAGTTGTTTGTAATGTTTTTTCAAAAAAATCAATAGATTTTGAGATAAATGGCTTTGAAAATAGAAATTTTTCTAAAAAATTGAAAAATTTCCATTTTTTATGGTGGAATAACTCTCAGGCAAATTATTTTTAACACTTAAAAATTTTTTTCTATCTTCTGAAAGATATTTCCAGCCTGTTTTCAAATTTTGGAGCGATTTAAAATTTTCATCGTACCATTTGACGTGAAATAGCCCATATATTTATTTTTTTTTTCACGCGAGATTTCGAGTCCACTGATAAAACCAAATTTTAAAATGCATCAAATTTTAGGTGCAAACTGGAAATGTTTTCCAGAAAATTATAACCTCCAAAAGTGAGTTTTTTCTAGTTTTTTTCAACACCAACTGTGTTTACCGCTATTTAACTCAAAATCTATCAACTTTTTCTATAGAACATTATATGTAACATTCGTTGCTAATTATGTCTAGAATTTATCCTCCTGGGCTAGAATTTCTAATCTCAAGGTTAATGTCATATTAACTACATTTCAAAAGGTCTGTACCTTTTTTATGGCCTTCAATTCTGTAAAAAGTTAGGACAATTTAAAGAAAGCCAAAAAATTTACAAAAATTAACTTGGTATTTTCGATTTAAATTTAAAAAAAAATTTTGTATTTCTTTAAATTATCATAAAAAAGGTGCATACCATATGAAAGGTATTGCTTGAAGCTTTTTTTAGACTTTTGCATACAAAAATCAATTCGGCCGTACTTACACTTTTTTCAAATTGAATATTGATATGTAGTTTATGCGACACTGACCTTCAGATTAGAAATTCTAACCCAGAAGAATAAATTCTAGACAGAATTACCAACGAATATTACATATAATGTCCCATAGTAAAAGTTGATAGATTTTGAATTAAATAGCGGTAAACACAGCTGGTGTTGAAAAAAACTTGAAAAAATTCACTTTTTGAGATTAGAATAACTTTTGAACAATTAGATTCCAATATCTAAAATTTTTTTTCTGTTTTCTGAAAAACATTGCCAGTCTGTATCCAACATTTGGTGCATTTTACAATTTTGATCCGACTACTTCAGATGGAATGTCCTATATATATATATATATATATTATATTTGTGCATGGGGGTTTAAGACGCCCGACATAATAAATTTGGATGTTCTATCTGCTTTCCACCACTGGCAAAGTGTGGGCAGTTTATGGTACCAGGGCTCTGTAATCCGAACGTCTCCCTTACTTATTATAGACTACACTATTATAGACTCTACTATTGTACTCTTACGTTTGGGATTGAACAGTTTGATGAAAACGACAATAAATTAATTTGGAAATAGTCACTCCTACTATTTGCGGGTGTGCTCTATAAAACGCAATGGTTTAAAATATTGAAAAATTTGATTTTTAACTAGTAATTAACAAATTAAAATAAAAAATGCGTTTTTTTAAGAATTTTTTTTTTCAATCGGAAATTATAGGGAGAAGAAATTTTAATTTTAGTGTCGCAAATAAGCACAAAAGTGCACAAACTATCATATCTTTTCAAATCCGTCGAGTTTTTTGTTCTACGATTTTTTTTCGCAAAATGGCGGCCAAAAAACCGAAACTGAAATTTTGAATTTTTATTATACCGATGTTTTTGATGTTTTTTTCACTTAAATCATATAAAGATTAAATTATTTTTGTAAAATTGCATTTAAATAGTTTATTTTAATATAAAATAGTAATAATTAGTATAAATTAATAAGTTTAAGGTTATAAAAAATCGTTTTTTTGCTATTTTTCGTCATTTTTACACCAAAATCCAATCGCATTAGAAAAATATCGTTATATTTACTAATGATTGAGTGAACTAGTTACAGATTATAATTATATACTACATAAAATTAAATGATAATGCTAACTCATTACAATTTTATATATAACTTTATATGATTTAAGTGAAAAAAATATCAAAAACATCGGTATGATAAAAATTCAAAATTTTAGTTTCGGTTTTTCGGCCGCCATTTTGCGAAAAAAACAACCAAGGTCGTTCACTCCGATGGTGCTAAGCGGCTGAGATAACGATCTCTTTACGCCTTCTTCGCCAATTATATCTCTGCAACCAGAGTATATTTGCCTTTGGAGTTCCTTAGCCCAATCGTTAGCCTCACGCTTTTGTTGGTCTAATAAGGTTCCTTGTTCTGTTTTACCTTGCAAAGCTTGGGTGGGATTGACAGGTTGTATTCTAAGAACTTTTCCATCTGTCGAATCACCATTACGTTTAGGATCCTTACACTCAGACTTACTTTCGACACCAACTTCGGTCTGAGTGGGAATTCGGTCTCCGTTAAGGATTTTAGAGAAGTCAGCAAACGATTTGCTAGATGTCTTAAAGAGTTCACAGGGTTCTCCAACTTTAAACCCTTGCCCTTGTAAACCACGCGGTTTACTTACTGCAATGCAAGGCGCCCGGAGCTGCTCGGGTGCCCTGCGTTCAGGTTTCCCAGGTTCTCGAACTTAACGTTACTTACTTACCATTGAAACTAGATAATTTGGTGTCCCATGTTAAGTGCTGCTCGTATTCCTTAATGGGATGAGAGATGGAAAACTCATACATACACACTCGCGTATACACACCAATTGTTTGCCACTCACCGTCATCGGTATCCCGGTATCGATCCTTCGTCTACTTAGTAGCAGAAGTTCCGTCTTTTGTATCGCGAGGTTCAGTCCATGGGTTTTCATCCACCCGTTTACCCAACGCATAACCTAACTCAGTTTTAGCTGCACAAGTATGTGTCACGGGCCACAATGATGTATGCGACATTGTCAGTGTAGGCAATGAGGGATATGTCCATCGGCATACCGTCAGGGTCCGGTGCCTTGTTAGGTTTGAACGAGATTGCAGCTCTTGCGAGCTCACCCCTCGTAAAAAGAGGGAACTCTTCATTTGTTCATCGTCTGTGCGTCTCTTGTTATTGGCGGTACCCGTTTCCCTAATTGGCGGGTCACGATCTTGTAACCCGCACCACAAGGGTCCGAGTCCACCTCATCCGTCACTTCTTGCCAGCACTCTTTTTTGCTGATATTTATGGCGTACCGCAAACGCCTTTTAGCCTGTCTATAGTCTTCAGAGAGAGCCATTGCGGTTTGGTGGTCGCTGTTGCGTTGGGCCTTCGTCTGAGAGCTAGACAATTACATCTTATGTTTGCGATTTCACTAGTCTACCAGTAAGTCTCTCGTTTGTTCCCTAAGTAACGTTTCCGCGACATAGAGGCTTTGCATAATTGCTGAAGAAACTGGGTTGTTTCCCCAGAAAGCGCTTCAGCCCTATCGCAGGTGGTGACCCGACGAGGCACCACCTGTGACAGTGGATCCCCGCGTATCAAAAACCTGTTAAGTTTGTCCAAGTATAGTGGTATTACGTCCCAACGAGTGGGACGCATTATGCGATTGCCGTCGGACCGCAATTTGTCTGCAAGGACAAAGGAGATATACTGATGGTCGCTGGCTGTATAGTCCTCGATCACCCTCCATGCCCTCAGCCTTGAGGTCATGTTGTCCGAGACAAGAGTCACATCGGGTATAGAATCTTCGAAGCCGGGTCTTCTGTACGTCGGCGCATTTCCCTCATTTACTACTGTCAGTTCTAGCCTTGCGGCCATTTTCAACAGCAGTCGTCCACGTCCGCTCGTCTCGGGTATCTCCCACTCGATCGCGCGCATGTTAAAGTCACACGCCACGATCTTGTTGCCGAGAATGTCTTACGGCGTTTTTGAGAGCATCCAGCTTTTCCGCGTATTTGAGCGCACCACAGTTTGGGCTAAAGTAGACGCTGACAAAAGTGACAGAGCCGACTATTGCCAGAACGTAATGCTCCCCTAATCTGCGCTCGATGATCTGAGTCACCCCCTCCCCGCGTACTCAAAATGCCGCTGTACTTGTGCTGCTAGCAAACCAGATCGGCGTTGTCAAGCCCCGATACTGTTCGCTGATGACGAGGATGATTGTGTCCAGCTCCGTTGCAATCTGAGGAAGCAGCGCGTGTGCCAAGCTACTTCGATTCATATTGCATTGGAGAACAGTTACCGGCATATTGCCGTCTTCGTCTTCGTTGTCGCCAATGCTGCCTTGAATGCTGCGCATACACGGTTAATCGCGTCTTTCACGTTGTTCTCGCTTGTGATGCAGTCAATGTCAAGGAACTTCAGCGTTGTCGTAACTGTCAGATTCTTTATCTGGGCACTTTCTCCGAGGGCAACCTATAAGGTCCGTTAGAAATTCTGCCGCGGGTTTGATCAGGAACGTGCCTCTTCCCTGTTTAGGGTTTGGCCGATCCGATCGCTGGCTTTGGTGGACTGGGCGGCTGTCCTTGCGTGTCCAAAAAACACATTCATTCTTATAATCGTTCATTCTCGAATCACATTCGCTCAATCTGTCAGACATTCATCTGCTTTTTTGCTCCGCAATACATTCGTAACGTAATTTGCGATCAGGCGCCAGTTGTCCGCGTTCGTCGTCATAAGTCTCGTCACGTTTTCCGGCGTGATCGCTTCTATGTCCATTTCAAGTCGTTGACGTTGATCTGCCCATCGCCTACAGGCGAATAACGTATGATCAGCGTAATCGTAGACCCATCCGCAGTACTTACATTCAGGTGAAGCAAGTCTGCCCATCTTGTGTAGATAGCCGCGGAAGTATCCGTGTCCAGAGAAAAATTGGGTGAGATAGAAGTCTACCTCACCGTGCTTTCTCCCCTTCCACGGGGCAACCGCAGGGATAAGTCTACGTGTCCATCGCGCCTGTTGGGTATTTGTCCACCGTGTTTGCCAGAGTTCCATTGTTTTCGTACGTTCGTCTGTCGCAGCGTCGACCCGTCCCGTGTCCGCGCTTCGATCGTATATGCGCTTTCGTTCCGTCGCGAGTAGGTCGATCGGAATCACGCCCGCGATAACAAGAACGGCGTTTTCAGACACCGTTCTGTACGCGCACGTGATTCTTAACGCGCCCACCCGCTGTACGCTAGTCATCGCTTTCGCCCGTCTCTTAACGTGTAACGCGTCCGCCCAGATTTCCGCCCCATATAGCATGATCGAGTTGGTAACGCTCATGAGTAGTCGTCGAGTGCTCGGTCTCGGTCCATTCGTATTAGCCATGAGTCTGCTCAAGGCTTTTGTCTTTTCTTGTGCCTTTTTAGTCACCGTGCGTATGTGAGGCCAGAAACTCAGTTTCGTATCCAAAGTCACCCCTAGATACTTAACCTCGTCTCGGACTACCACGCATTCGCGTCCGACTGTCAACGGTATCCCCGTGTCGATTCTTCGTCTAGTTAGAAGCACAAGTTCTGTCTTTTGTAACGCAATTTGCAGCCCGTGGTCTTTCATCCATTCAGTCACCCGCTGCATAACCTGGTTCAGCTTTAGCTGGATCAGGTGTGTGTCACGGGCCACGATAATGGCCGCAACGTCATCAGCGTAAGCGACGAGGGATGTGTCCGTCGGCATCTCCATTCGGAGAAGACTGTCATACAGTACGTTCCAGAAGTCTGGCCCCAGAATGGATCCCTGGGCGACTCCTGCAGTTATTCGTCTGTCTTTTCGTCCGTCAGTGGTGTCGTATGTGAGACGTCGGTTCCTCAGGTAGTCCCTTACAACCCGGAGAAGATAGTCGGGCACACGGAATGCTGTTTCCAGCGCTTCCAGGATATTCACCCACCTCGCCGAATTGAAGGCGTTCCTAACGTCCAGCGTAGCCAGTAAGACCAGAGGCCTGGTCGCGTGGCACCTGGTGTTATGCTTGTTGAAAATGGTTTTTACAAAGGTTATCGCTCCGATGGTTGAGCGTCCTTTTCGAATCCCGTGTTGTCGGTATGATAAGTCTCCTGCGTCCTTTATCGACTGTAGAAGCCTTGGTCTAAGCAATAGCTCGTACAGTTTTCCGCTCGTGTTAAGTAGGCTTAGTGGCCTGTAGGATGACGGATTCTCAGGGTCCCCCTTATTTTTACTAATGAGAACCAATTGAGCCGTCTTCCAATGTCTGCTGAAAACGCCCTCCACCAGGCACCCGTTGAATGTGTCGAGGAGCACTGACGGTCGTCGCAAAACGACGAAACGTAAGATTTCCGACGGCACACCGTCAGGGCCCGGTGCCTTGTTAGGTTTCAACGAGTTTGCAGCTCTGGCGAGCTCCGCACTCGTGAATAGAGGGCATTCTCCGTTTGTACGTTCAACGGTTTCCTCCCTCCTCACGGGATGAGTTGGAAAGAGACCGTCGACGATCTTGTCCATCGTCTCTGCGTCCTTAGTTATCGGTGGAACCCGTCTCCCCAGTTGGTGAGTCACGATCTTGTAACCCGCGCCCCAGGGATCCGAGTCCACCTCGTCCGTCAGTCCTTTGCCAGCACTCTTTTTGCTGTTATTTATGTGGCTCATAGTAGTGCTCGGTCTCGGTCCATTCGTATTAGCCATGAGTCTGCTCAAGGCCTTTTGTCTTTTTCTTGTGCCTTTTTAGTCACCGTGCGTATGTGAGGCCAGAAACTCAGTTTCGTATCCAAAGTCACCCCTAGATACTAACCTCGTCTCGGACTACCACGCATTCGCGTCCGACTGTCAACGGTATCCCCCGTGTCGATTCTTCGTCTAGTTAGACGCACAAGTTCTGTCTTTTGTAACGCAATTTGCAGCCCGTGGTCTTTCATCCATTCAGTCACCCGCTGCATAACCTGGTTCAGCTTTAGCTGGATCAGGTGTGTGTCACGGGCCACGATAATGGCCGCAACGTCATCAGCGTAAGCGACGAGGGATGTGTCCGTCGGCATCTCCATTCGGAGAAGACTGTCATACAGTACGTTCCAGAAGTCTGGCCCCAGAATGGATCCCTGGGCGACTCCTGCAGTTATTCGTCTGTCTTTTCGTCCGTCAGTGGTGTCGTATGTGAGACGTCGGTTCCTCAGGTAGTCCCTTACAACCCGGAGAAGATAGTCGGGCACACGGAATGCTGTTTCCAGCGCTTCCAGGATATTCACCCACCTCGCCGAATTGAAGGCGTTCCTAACGTCCAGCGTAGCCAGTAAGACCAGAGGCCTGGTCGCGTGGCACCTGGTGTTATGCTTGTTGAAAATGGTTTTTACAAAGGTTATCGCTCCGATGGTTGAGCGTCCTTTTCGAATCCCGTGTTGTCGGTATGATAAGTCTCCTGCGTCCTTTATCGACTGTAGAAGCCTTGGTCTAAGCAATAGCTCGTACAGTTTTCCGCTCGTGTTAAGTAGGCTTAGTGGCCTGTAGGATGACGGATTCTCAGGGTCCCCCTTATTTTTACTAATGAGAACCAATTGAGCCGTCTTCCAATGTCTGCTGAAAACGCCCTCCACCAGGCACCCGTTGAATGTGTCGAGGAGCACTGACGGTCGTCGCAAAACGACGAAACGTAAGATTTCCGACGGCACACCGTCAGGGCCCGGTGCCTTGTTAGGTTTCAACGAGTTTGCAGCTCTGGCGAGCTCCGCACTCGTGAATAGAGGGCATTCTCCGTTTGTACGTTCAACGGTTTCCTCCCTCCTCACGGGATGAGTTGGAAAGAGACCGTCGACGATCTTGTCCATCGTCTCTGCGTCCTTAGTTATCGGTGGAACCCGTCTCCCCAGTTGGTGAGTCACGATCTTGTAACCCGCGCCCCAGGGATCCGAGTCCACCTCGTCCGTCAGTCTTTGCCAGCACTCTTTTTTGCTGTTATTTATGGCGTACCGCAAACGCCTCCTACTCTTTCTGTATTCCTCGGAGAAAATTAGTGCGGTTTGTCGGTCGCGAGCCCGTTGGGCCTTCCGTCTAAGTGCTAGGCAACTATGTCGGATGTCCGCGATCTCGGCTGTCCACCAGTATGCCTCTCGTTTGTTGCGTGCATAACGTTTCCGCGGCATAGAGGCTTCACACAATTGTTGAAGAAACTGGGTTGTTTCCCCGACAAGCGCTTCAGCCCTGCCGCGATTAGTCATTCCGCGAGGTTCCACCTGTGACAGTGGTTCCCCGCGCGTCATTTGTCTGTCGAGTTTGTCTAAGTCTATCCGTTTCACGTCCCAACGAGGGGGACGAGTTACCCGAGTGCTGCTTGTACGCGATTCGTCTATAAGACCGAAGGAGATGTACTGGTGATCGCTGGCTGTGTAGTCTTCGATCACTCTCCATGCTCTCAGTCTTTGTGTCATCCTGTCCGAAATAAGGGTCACATCGGGCACAGAGTCCCCGAAGCCGGGTCGTCTGTACGTCGGCGTATTTCCCTCATTTGCCACTGTCAGTTCAAGCCTTGCGGCCATCTCTAACAGTAGTCGTCCACGTCTGTTTGTCTCGGGCATTCCCCACTCGACCGCGCGCGCGTTGAAGTCGCCCGCCACGATTTTGTTGCCGGGGATGTCTCTCACGGCGTCTTCGAGAGTATCCAGCTTCTCCGCGTATTCGAGAGCGCTATAATTCGGGCTAAGGTAGACGCTGACGTAGGTGACATGGCCCACCGTTGCCCAAACGTAGCTCTCCCCGGATCCGCTCGCGATGATCCGCGTTGCCCATTCCCCGCGCACCCATAATGCCGCTGTACTCGTGCTGCTAGCGAGCCAGTTCGGCGGTGTTAAATCCCGGTACTGTTCGCTGATGACGAGGATGTTTGCGTCCAGCTCCGCCGCAATCTGAGGAAGCAGCGCGTGTGCCACGCTACTCCGATTCATATTGCATTGGAGAACAGTTACCGGCATTTTATTGTCTTGGTCTTTGTCGCTGTCAGTGCTGCCTTAAATGCTGCACACGCGCCTGAACCAGCGACGTGTGCGAGGCTCTTGTTGTCCTTCTTGGGACAGAGGAAGCACACAGGTGTGTTATTATTATTATTATTATTATTATTATTATTATTATTATTATTTTTTTTTTTTTTTTTTTTTTTTTTTTTTTTTTCCGTGGGAAACTGGAGAAATCTTACATAAGACGACGACGAGGATCCGCACTCGTCGCCAGTGCCGGATTCTTACCGGCTAAAACTCCAAACCCAACGCTTTCACCTGCCCAGCCCGGAACTGTTTTTCACATTACTTCAAGCTGGGAGGCGTGTCTTGTGACATACGTCAATTCGGTCGGTCCTGTTTCTTCTTTCCTCCCTCGATGAGACTGCCACTTATCGTGAAGCGGCCTTTCTGGCGGTATCGAGCGCGCGCCTAAAGGTGGCACAGGCTCCGGACCCCGCCACGTGAGACACTCCCTCAGCATCCTTTGATGGACAAAGAAAGCATTTGGGAGCGCTCTTGCAATTCTTAAGGTTGTGTCCAGGCTCGCCGCACTTGTAGCACGACGAGGACCTGTCCACTCCCTTACAATTCCGTTTCGTGTGGCCGAAGTCTAGGCACCGATAGCACCTCTCGACCAAGACTCTAACCCGAACGCAACAGCTTACGAAGCCAACGCAGAGATGCCGCATCGACTTCAGCTTGTCAGCGCTCTCGTGATCCAGCTTCACGATGGCTGTCTTCTGTTGACTGCGGTTTAGGCCCAAAAGCGTCACCTCTCGGCCCTCAGGCGAAGAAGTAAGCACTTTATTTAAGGCCGCTACCACTTCGTCCCTCGTTGTGAGAGCGTCCAGGTCTCTGATCTCCAGGGTCACCCTTCGATCTCGGATCCTAACTTCTCCCATCCCTTTAGTAGCCGTACGGACTTTCTCAGCGAATGCTGTTGCGTCCGTCTTCTTGCCCAGCCGGAGCAGGACATCTCCCCGCCCTGTGGGCCGCACACTTAGAACCTGCGCGCCACTGTCGTCCGGATTCACTTCCTTTCGGAGCTTCCCCAGAACTTCAGCAAACGTTCGGTTCCTCGCGATTGTGACCACCAGGGTGGATACCGGCGCCTTCTGGCGCTTTCTCCTGTCAAGAGGCGCCTGTCCCGACTTAACCGTCGGCTTCTTCTTTTCCACCACAGGCTTGGACTTGGATTGCTCCTTGTCCTTACCAGGTGGTGGCACCTCCTTGCGAGGTTTCTTCTTCTTACGGGTTTTAGAGGCCTCGGGTGGGCTTTGAGGGCCCTCCCTACTCCTCTTTTGAGCCTGTATCTTGGCTGTAGCCGCGATGACGGCTTTAGCAATGATGCCTCTTCTCTTAGGCCGCCGACGATTCTCGTGGCCAACTCGATAATCCTCGACTTGGCACTTGTAATCATCGACTGCTAAAGACATCTTCTTCGTTTTCCCGTAGAGCTCTTGTACAAGAGCGTCTACGGTTTTCAACCCTGTTTTGACGACCATGGAAATGTTCGGCTGCTTTGCACAAGCTGCCAACATTGCCTGAAGTTCTTTTTTCAGATGGTCGTAAGTGGAGTCGATCTCCTCCTGCGCCTTCTCCACCTTCTCGTATTCCTTACGGAACACTTCTATCTCCTCTTGAGATTCTCTGCTATAGGCAGAGATACCGCTGATGGCGCTACCAATGCTGGTAACGCTGCCGCTTCGTAACCTGCTTGCAGAAGGAAGACTCAGCATCTGGGATAGCGGCTGCTGTTGGGGGTTTTCTTTCGAGGACCCCGCCTCTGACGTGATGTTAGAAATAAGCGGTTTGTGGCCTCCCCCAAAATCCATGAGGCCAGCGCCGGCCACCGGGGCTTTCACCCGATCGGAACCGACGACGGGATTCACTCCTAGTTTGGAGTTGCCCGCTTGGGGTAGTATGTTTTCATCTCGCTTGCTCATACTTCTGGTTGTACTGTTTGGTCCACGGAGATTATTTTATTTCACCTCTACCCTTCACGCTAGAGTGACGAGCATTCTCCCATCCGCCACCCGGGGGACGCGCCGCATACGGGGACAGGACACCCCGCGCGGATTATTATTATTATGATTATTATTATTATTATTTCAGTTGGCAACCTCTTCTTACACAGGAGCGATCACGACAGAACACGACGAACGCGGATAAGTGGCGGTTGATCGCGGAATACGTAACGAATGTACTACATAATAAGAATGTAGATGGATGTCTGAAAGATTGAGCGGATGTATTTTTCGAGTGTGAAATAATAAAAGATTGAATGTGTTTCGGGAGACGCAAGGACAGCCTTCCAGTTTGAAGTAATGTGAATAACAGTTCCGGGCAGGCGTTGGTGCGAACAGAGATATGTGGGTTTAGTAAGTATTGGTAGTTTGCTCCTACCGAGTCCCACACTAGGTGGACTGTCTGCTCTTGCGAAGGGATATATGGTCTACCGGTTGTGCGTGAAATGTCATTACCGCAGACTCGAAAAAAAACCTTATTACATGGGCAAGCTAGGCACTTCGGTATTCCGTTTGCGCCCTGTTTGTCATTTTCCATTTTTGGCCCTCTCAAATGTGCAACAATGCCGTTCTTTTACCTGAGTGAGTTTTTCAATGGTTCCTTGGTTTTCTATAAAAATGGCACCTACCAGAGACTCTACCATACGGCAAGTATTCCCTAGACATCGTAGCAACCGATATCTCTCGAATCAATTATATTCACCTATAATCTGCCATCTTATCGTCATGATGCTGGGGCATTCACACAAGATGTGTAAAGGTTTTTCTTTCACCTCATTGCACAATTAGGTATAGTGGTTCTACCTCCAGTTCCATTTTATACATGTTGTGTTGCAAATTTCCATGTCCAGTGAGTATTTCTATTAATTTGCGTGCTGTACTTCTGTCATGTTTCTTAATTCCCTCTACCCAGTGTCTGCTTATTACATTCCTGAGTGTGGCTTCAACTTGTCTGCATCTTGCAGTGTTTATCCATGCCCGTTGATGTTTCTTCTCTAGTCACTCTGTTAGCAATTTCATGAAGTGGCTGTAAGGTATTTTCAACACCAGACGTGGTTCTACAAGTTTTCCATTTGTACCTACCTTTGCTAGGTAATCGGCTATTTCGTTACCGTGTATACCTACATAACCTGTTATTAATGTTAGAGTTAGCCGTTTGTTCCTCTTTGCCAGTCTATTTAATATCCTACGACAATCTCAGATTAGACTGGATTTGTTAGTGTGTCCGTTCAGAATCTGAAGCACTGTTCTGCTGTCCGAGAATATGTATATATCCGCGTCTCTACAATTCTTCTGTGCAACTTTTGCGCTTTGCAGAGTTGCAAATGTTTCCACTTGAAAAGTGGTTATTTATTCCTTTAAGGTATATGTTCTATCTTTCTCATTGGTTCCACGATAGACTCCTGCCCCCACTCCCTGGAGATTCTTTGATCTATCAGTGTACTACAGTTCTTTACCTTCCGATATCCTGACTCGTTCTTCCCTCAGTCGTCTTTGGTATGCAGGCTGATTTTGTATCTCTTATCGAAAAGGAACTCTATGTTACATCTATAAGATCTCTCGTATAAACTTTCTCTTAAATTTTGCGGTAGCGTATTTAAAAGTCTTCTATCCAATCGTTGATTTAAGGGGTCAAGCCTGGGTTAAATGTTATAAATAAATAAACAATTATTATTAGAATAAATTTTTTTTTTTAATTCTTCTTACAAATTTATTTTTTTTTACATAATATATATATATATATTATACTTTATATTTATCAATATAAAAAATGTTTATTATGTATTTTTAATCCTGGTTATTAAACTTCTAATGATATTAAAAAATTGATCAATTTTTGCAGTTGCCGCAGGATATTGAAGCACTGAATGCATCTTTTAATGTCTAATAAGTCTTAAAATGTTCATGGAACATATGTTTACAGGCTTATGTTTTTCTTTTTTTGAAAAAAAAATTAATAACAATGTATTAAATATAAAAGTTGATAATAATAAGAAAAATAGTGAATGTTATGTACGTATTATATATGATTATAATTTTTATTATAAGCATTAAATTTAATTAAAAATATGTAAAGAATGTAGTAAAAACAAATACTGTTTGACAGTTGTGTACAATATCTCTTAAGGGATGCCAGGGACAAGACGGCCATCTGGGTATGTGGAAATATACACATCTCCAGAAACATGGTCGCCCCCCTTCCCAGCTTCATCTGGGTGGAGGTGGCGGGGGTACGCATGTACAGCTGCACGAGAGAAGAGTTGCGATGGCAGCAGTAGTGGGCTATTGTAGCCGTTGCCTCCCCCCGCGAAGTAATGCCTTGCGGAGGCTCCCGCGGGGGAATAAAGGTAAGAAAAGAGGTGGAGTTTTAGTGGGTATGCCTATCGACATCCTTCGGTAGGAGAGTCCCACACACGGGGAGTCTCGCATGGCTCCAGTCATGGTGCATTAAGCATTTCTCCACCTCTTCGGAAAAAAAAACACACACACACACACACACAAACTCTCACGCAGGTACACACACATATATATAGTGATCCAGTTAAAAAATAGAATTTTGTCTTAATGTATGGAATCAGTAAAAAAAATACTTGAATAGAGTGTAGCTAAATTTTTAGACTTGAGTTACAATTAGTACCAGAGTTGTAGCCGATCAAAAAATCGAATTTTTTGAAAAAAATGACTTTTTGGCCATTTTTATCACTTAATAACTCAAAATCTAACAATTTTTTTTCATATACATTAAATTTAAAAAACATTTAATATAGTTATAATTAATAAGAACCTTTATAGTAAAAAAAAAGGGTTGTACGATCAAAAATATTTAATCCATCCAAAAATCTAATACATCGATGATTAATTACCTTCAAAATGATGCAAAGTTTGAGTGCGGCAGAACATTTCAGACAAAGTTATGGTTTTTTTAGGCAAATTTCTTAAAAAAAGAGAGAGCGAATGCATTTTATGAAAAAAACAAAGTAACTGTATACTTGCATTCAAACAATATGGCACTGTTATTCCTCAATAATACTAAAATATACTATTTATTGTTAGTCACTGATACTTTTCAATGTCTAAACTGCTTAAAAACACAAATCGGTTGGTATAAACAGTTATATGGATTTATTGGAATTATAAATGTTTCAGGTATTTATCCAATTATATAACGGGTATAATTGCTTATACCTACTGTTTTGTGTTTTAAGCAGCTTAGAGATTGAAAAGTATCAGTGACTAACAATAAATATAGTATATTGTTTTATTAATTATTACTATATTAGATGTTTTAAACTAATATAAATTAAATATTTCAACAGATTCTTCTTGAAATTTATAAACTTTTTCAAATCTAATGTATATAAGAAAAAATTATTAGATTTTGAGTTATTAAGTGATAAAATTGTCCAAAAAGTCATTTTTTTCAAAAAATTCGATTTTTTGATCGGCTACAGCTCTGGTACTAATTGAAATTCAAGTCTAAAAATTTAGCTACACTCTATTTAAGTATTTTTTTTACTGATTCCATACATTAAAACAAAATTCTTTTCTTTAACTGGAACACTTCACATGGAATCTCCCATATATATATGTTGAATCCTGAATTCTTAGACACGGCGGCGGCGGCGGCGAAATATTTATATATTATAGAGAGATATATATTGAATAAATTTCCGCTGCACACACATACACACACAAACACACACACACACACACACACACACATATATATATAACATACATATATATAACACATTACATATATGTTGAATTCTGAATTCTTAGACACGGCGGCGGCGGCGATATATTTATATATTATAGATATATATATATATATATATATATATATATATATATATATGGGTGGTTCTCTGTGACATCGAAGATGAAAAAAATAAATATTGCTATAACTGTGGGAATATGTTTTAGAGGTATCCAGTAGTTCTCCTGAATTTGTTCAGATTTTTTCTGGGCCATTATTTTAAGTTACACAGAGTCAAAATTGACACTTTAGCACTTTTTTGCATTATATGCCCATTTTCATGAATTTTTAGCTCCCAGGGGATGCATTTTTCACTAAAAACATAACTTGACCTTTTTTGTAAAATTTTCCGAACTTTTCATTAAAAATACTTTTAAAGACATAAATGTATGCTGTCACACTCTTGTAAGCCATTTAAACCTTAAATAGTGAAAATCAGCAATTCTGCTCCGGACTCTGGTAACCTAATACAGTCTGAAAGATGTCTTTTTATAGTCAGAAACTGCCTAAAAATTTTCAGAGTGGGTCTAAATCATTAAGATCACTTATGGTCAAAATATCCGGGAAAAGTGCCCGAAATATTAATAGAAATGTATATTTGTTGCCTTATAACGATGAATTTAGTAGCATGATCATTGCAAAAAAATTTATGCATTTACCTTGGAATGGTAGAAAAGTATCTCCACTTGTTTCAGTAGCCATCTAATCCCCTGTAAGCTGCTAAAAATACAAATATTATTATAAAATTACGAAAAATTATTTTTTAAACATTATTATTATTATTATTCAGCAATACATTGTTTAGATTTCACAAACTTGTCACTGTCACGTTATCATATTATTCATTATAATTATATATCCGATTTATTTATATATCTTTTGTATTAAATACGTATATTTTCAGTTATTGTAATAATGATGTTTATATATTTATAGTAACCCTTCAGATTAGTATTATAATTCTTGTAAGGGATGTAAAACTAAAAATTCAGCATTATAAATGTTCAAAAATTAATTTTTTACATTTGTATAATAATATTGTATTTTTAGCAGCTTATAGGGGATTAGATGGATACTCAAACAAGTGGAGATATTTTTCTACCACTCCAAGGTAACTGCATAAATTTTTTTGCAATGATCATGCTAATAGATTCATCGTTATAAGGCAACAAATACACATTTCTATTAATATTTCGGGCACTTTTCCCAGATATTTTGACCATAAGTGATCTTCATGATTTAGACCCACTCTGAAAATTTTTAGGCAGTTTCTGACTATAAAAAGACATCTTTTAGACAGTATTAGGTTACCAGAGTCCGGAGCAGAATTGCTGATTTTCACTATTTAAGGTTTAAATGGCTTACAAGAGTGTGACAGCATACATTTGTCTTTAAAAGTATTTTTAATGAAAAGTTCGGAAAATTTTACAAAAAAGGTCAAGTAATGTTTTTAGTGAAAAATGCATCCCCTGGGAGCAAAAAATTCATGAAAATGGGCATATAATGCAAAAAAGTGCTAAAGTGTCAATTTTGACTCTGTGTAACTTAAAATAATGGCCCAGAAAAAATCTGAACAAATTCAGGAGAGCTACTGGATACCTCTAAAACATATTCCCACAGTTATAGCAATATTTATTTTTTTCATCTTCGATGTCACAGAGAACCACCCATATATATATATATATATATATATATATAGATATCGAAGTTATTATCATCTGTTGTACGTAGTGTACGGGATTCCCTATATTTATGTAGGAGACGCTACGTCACAAGGTCACCCATGATAAATTTTTGACTATAATCAAGACTATAATCAATGTCTGATTCACCCACGAGGGCAATCTTTGGTGGCTGATAGATAACGGCAATAAATAGAGGAGGCGAATCACGCTCTTGAATGCTGTATAAAATATTTTCAGGTATACCTGGTTTAAAAGGTAGCTCGGTTTTGGACGTCAATAATATTTGGCATGTAAGATCAGATTTTACGTATAAAGCCACCCCACCAATAACAGAATTTCGGTTTTGCCTAATTATCATATAGTCCCTTATCTGAATGACGGCATCCTCAATCCTCGAGCCAAACCTACACTCCGCTATCCCGAAGAGATCATAGGAAGGAAAATCAGAAAGAACCTGACGAACTTGATCAATACGAGCCCTGAGAGAGCCCACGTTGAGAAAGCCCGCACGCAATCTCCCCACATTAACACCCCTCGATCCTCCGATGGCATTCCCGTGCAGTCAATTTTCTTTAGAAAGTACATTATTGTTATCATTATTACTGATTTTGGTTCCATTATTATTATTGTTACCACCACTATTACTCTTGTTAACATTATTATTAATTGCTTGTAAGCAATCAGCTAGGACGGTGTCAGATTTATTTGTGTGAGAAAATTTGCTTTTATTTGTATTTTTCCATGACTTTTATTATTATTACTCTTAATTTTGCTTTTGGTGCTATTTTTAGTTTTATTAATCTTTTTTGTGTCTTTTTCACACTTTTTTACTGTTATATCATCCGTGTCACCGTCCCTGCCTGACATCTCAGGATACACATTTTGTTCATCATTTTTCGTGCCCCCGATAATTTCAATATTTCCCTGAGCTAATCCTTCCAGCTCTATTAAATTATTAAAAATGAGGGCAGCTGTCTCTTCCTGTACTTTAACGTCAACATTGCCAAATTTATGCCAGACATACGTGAATCCTAGCTTTTTAGCAGAAAGTTTTAGTTCCTTGAATTTTTGGTATTTATTTTTATCCAGATACTCATTGATATATATACGTTTTTACTTAATAAGTTCTTACTAGTATTTGCACCAGGAAATACTGGTAAAAACAAATACATCTTTTCTTATAAGTTTTAGTAAATAAAAAAAAACATTTTCTATCAATTTCTTGTAAGATCCCAGAAACTTGTAACTAGAATAGTTTTGTATTTTCCATACTAAATTTAATTTGATTTTAATTCTACATAATACTGTATGATTTCAATAAGAAAAATACAGGAAAATACTATATCAAACAATTAATATAAATTCCAATAATTCAAAAAGTAGAAAAAACCGATAAAAACTGATAATATCAACTTATTGTAAAATTCAATTATTTCCTTATCAAATCAAACTATGTAATTTCTTATAAATTATAGAAAAAAAATATCCTGATACGAACCTGTTAAATTTGTAATTGAATTTTACAATTAAAATCAATAACTAATATTAAAATCAGTGGTTTCAATTTCAATATAAAATACGATAGGTTCCAATAAAAAATATGTTCATTGATAAATTACGATATCATCCGATAAAATAAAGGAATATTTTTTCCTAACGCGGTGAGCGAAATTCGATTTTCGAGGCCTGTTTTGCGTAAGCAAAATACCACATTCCCTCACTAGTGAGAAAAATGCTTTTGAGCAAAATATTTCATTCCCCCACTCAAAAAGAAAATGATTAAATTTAAATACAATTATTTAATTTTTCTTTATAATATAATTTAGGATATAGAGGGAGAGAGGGAGAGCGGGAGAGATGACAGAAAAACAAGACATATAACGCAGTCAAAACTTCTTATATTAGGCTCGCAGAAATGACGCTATGTTTTTTCGTACATGCTACAATCAAAAGAATTTTCACTCTTCTTAATGTTCAATTTCTCCCACCTTGTCATGAAAAATATTATACGCAACTAGTAAAAAAAATAGGCCATCCCCACTCGTCTTTTTGCCACCCTCGCTTCGCTCGAGCGGCAAATCCGACTCGTGTTGGAATGACCTATTTTGCCACTAGTTGCGTAATATACTATTACTGGATTTTATTGGTTCTTTTCAACCGGGAACTGTAATATTCATTTAGTAACTATAAGTAAACTTACAAGGGAAGTACTTGATCTCCGGAAAACGGATTTTATCCTAACCTTAGCATGTCTTTTGTAATGTAAAAATATGAAAAAAGCCAAGTTATTGCTTGCCAATTTTACGAAGGTTATTAGACATATAACAATAATTTCAATGAAAATTACTTCCGCTTTGATCGCTTATAAGTCGAAAACGAATATCGATAGGAACTCAAATTCAGAACTAAAGGATTGTTGTGTTAAAGTACATATGGTTTGGCAAAAAAGAAACTCAAATTGCTTAATTTGGAACAAAGATATAAAAAAATAAAAAATTAAAGAAATTTTAACCAAAATTTAATTCAAAGAATTTATTTTTTCTTTTGGCCTAAAATTCTTCAATTTCTTATTTTCTTCATAATTTTCTCCAAATTGAGCAATTAAAGCTTCTTTTTTTCGTTATAAGCGTTGCGACGTTACCAAATTCTCGGTTAAAATACTTAACCGTTTCCCGGTGGAAACGTCGAAAATATAATTTGAAATAAAATAAAACCCTGCACGGCCGACTCTCTCAGAGGAGATTCCATCGAATTTACAGTGAACCGGTTTCCACTGGAATCTACAGTAAATTTTAATCGGCGTTAATAAATTAATAAGCGGATTCCTTACGGAATCCACTGTGACCACTACCACGAGAGAGATTCTTTGGAAATTATTGTTTATTAATAACGCGCGAAAAACCCAACGTAACGCGACGTAATTATTAAACAAACCCGACGAACCCAACGATCGAAAAATCACTCTCGAATACCCGCGACCACGTTTGACCAACAATAAATTAATAGATATATTAGACGCCACAATAATAATTGAATTACTTACCAATTTAGTAGATCAATTCAAATATTATATATAAAAATAATAATCTAATATATCTAGGTATATATCTATATATATATATCTATGATCACAAAAATAGCTGCTAAGAAATTATGGCTGTTGATAATAAACTCTCTCTCCAAAATATATATCTCCTCACAATTACTATTGATACTATATTCCCTGATAAACACACTCACTCTACTCAACTACTGATGCTAGACTACTCCCTTTCCGGAAACTACTCCGTAACCGAAAATTTAAATACTCTCTCCTTTTCTCACTTGTTGTCCCATTTCCTTATCTCTCTCGTGTCACCTGCGGGAGATAAGTCATTATTTGACTTATCTCCATGTAATTACATGTCACAGGTGCCCCCCGCTACCGTATAGTCCTTACTAATATCAAAATTGACAACTCATTTGCATAAGTTATCATTATCCCAACTATTACAGTAAATATACGTGTATTACGGAATTACTGTCTTAATACTATTTTATACAGTAATTCCATACACGACACATCGTCCTTACTATAAAACATTTAGTAATATATCACTAAAATCTCATTGGCGCGAGATTTGAATCTCTTATTCGCCTCTATATATTATACACGTATAATGTATATACTCGAACGATCCCCACTACACGTGTTCCGAAATTCCCTACTTATCGATACATATATCCCTACGTCGATGAAAGCGCGGACCGCCTAGTTACTATGCGCGCGCTTGAATCTCGATCGATTCAAGATGGACGCAACTGAGCTCGAACCGGCACGTAAACAACGTGCTTCGCGACCGGTTCACCGCGTGCGCGCGATCCCCACCGGCGGGGACGACGATAAATCGTTCCGCGGGTGTTGTGCGCGTGTATAATGTGTGTGCGCGTACGTATACTCGCGGGTATACGCGGTGCGCGAGGACGAACAACGGTTACCCCCCCCCTCCCATCAACGCTCTACAAGGGTCTTCCCGCACGATCACGAAGGTAATGTTTACATCATTGTTTATTGCAAATATGCAATAAACAATGATGTACAACTCACAGAATGGGTAAGTATCAATATATTCTTTCACCAAATCGCTTCGTTACTGCTTTCCAACGTCCATGTTCCCCTATATTTAATCAAATAAATAGTAACCTTAATTATTTTAATCCATTTAATTAATTTTATTAAAACAACAATGGTTTGTTCATTCCTTCAATGAATGAACAAGCCATTATTTACTTAAGTTAATTCACCTATCAATCATAATATTAATCCTCAGATATGTGTCAATAGATGTATCGTTATCTATTGACACGTACTCACCCAATACTTGTACCTTCACTACTATATATATATATTCAACATACTAAAATATTTTCCCTTTACAGGTGCAGTGATCCAGGGGCAGATGTCCACCACGGAAACCTCATGTTTCTGTAGATGAGAACCCCGGAGCGGACAACCCTAACACCTCCAACACCACACTATCAACGTCCTGACCCTACGCTTCTGGCTAACCACCGAACCAGCTAAGTATTACATCTAATTAACTCCCATAGCTAGATAACATTGTATTAATATTTCCTATTTCTTTACAGGTACCCCCTTTTTATGATGACACCATCACAGCGATGAAAGTGTTAAAGTGGAAGTAATTTTCATTGAAAATATTGTTAGATGTCGAATAACTTTCGTAAAAGTGTCCATTAGCAAGTAATAACTTGGCTTTCTGCATATTTTTATATTACAATAAGCATGCCAAGGTTAGGATAAAATCCGTTTCCTGGAAGTCAAGGGCTTCCCTTGTTAGTAATTTTTTTTTTTTTTTGTTATTTAACGTCGCTCTATTTATGCTGCCAGGGCTAATCAGCGACGGAGGTGAACGGTGTGTCTGTAAACAAAGCACATGTAGTTGAAACAGTGGTGCTTGTGTCCATCGGAAGATATCATCGGTCACTGTAATTAGTCTAATAATTACAGTTTCCTATCCTCCCGATGGAATCACCGCGATCCTCTTTACATCTTCGCGTCCCTAACGTTCCCTATAGTTCAGATGCCCGTGCCTCTCATGCACTGATAAGTGCACGAAACGCACGCGCACCTGAACTGGCGTCTCATTATAGTGACACGCCGAGCCACTGAGTCGCGGTGTTCGAAAAATGCACATGAAAAAATTTTCAGAGGTATACGTCTGGGATCGAACCCACGACCCTCGGTGTGAGAGTCGGGAGCTCTACCCATGAGCCACCGCGGCTCTCCCTTGTTAGTAATCTTTTGCATGTATTCGATGATTTTGTTCCAGTTTTGGGTGACATAAATTTGATAGATGCAATGATTCAAATAATTTAAAAAAAAAAAACAAATATTTATTAAGTGGATAAGTGATCGGTCTCTATCCTTATAGTTATTGAAACACTTACTTAACATTTCTACATAAAACTAATGTGGCAGTTCTTTAATGGTTGTCCAACTCATAGTGATAAGATTGTTTATTGATAAATACTTAAAAAAGAACAAACGTATAAATTATTGTTCTACAACCCTATAATTATATAATAATTGCAATATAATAAAGCATTTCCCGGACCCAGCCGATTGATACTAACACTACTGGGGAATGTATGTTCAACAACTGCGTTCTTAACAAAAACATCGTATAACCTCCGTCGTTGATTAGCACTGATTTGGGAGCATAAAAAGAGCAACGTTAAAATAATAAAAGAAAATATTTAATAACTTATTTTTAACATTTCTATAAAACAAATGTGTGAGATATTTGGTAAGCGTGATATTTTATGAACTTTTGCAAATATTCAACTATTCTTATTTTATCTATGAAGAATTTAATAGTTAATAGTCTCACATTGAATTAAATAATTTAGAAAATCAATTTAATTTAGTGGATAAGTTATTGTTCATTATCATTATTTGATTATAATTATTCGATAACTTATTTAACATTTCTACATAAAACTAATGTGTCAGTTCTTAACTTTATGAACTTTATAACACGTATACGGTATAGGATTATTTTTATTCTAATTCTCTGTGACATGACTCATCGTAAGGTTTTAACTTTAGCGACCTCGCAAAGCTTCACCTTTGATGACTTAACTACGCGAATCTTCGATTTGGGCGTGGCGTACAGAGATTTATAACATCCGTATTCTTTCACTAGTTTAACTGATAGTTAAACTCTCTAGTTAAATTAATGAAATCGGATAGGCCGTGAGTAAAAATGAATATATTGTCTTCCTCGAAGCTTTTGGTGAAATTTTTTGGAAGTCGATTCGCTCTTTTTAATGTGACTTCATAGTCTCTAGCTATAGCTTTGATTCTGTTCGAGAAGGCTGACACTTTCATATTTTTTCTGTTCGAGTGCGTCAACTTCTCCGGCTAGTTTTAAGTACGATTTTGATGTACCAAACATATTATTAGCAAATTCGATAATTTCTTCAAGAGTATTGAAATTTTTATCTTCAAAAGTTTTTACCGCGTCACCCGTTAATCGCAGTTTAATTAATTTTGTGTAGCTCTCTTGATTTATATTAGACACCATAGAGAAAGCGTCTCTACAAGCGTTAGTGAATTTGCTCACTGGTATATTAGTTCCGTCGAATCTAGGAATAATTTCTGATGCTTCTTTAATAGATAAATAACGTATGGGCGTTATTGAAAAATCATGTGAATTGTCGCTATTAAACGTACTAAATGGTCTTGTCCTGGGCGGATAATTATTTTCGAAAAGTTTTGACGTGCTAAATTTTATTTCCGCATTTTGTTTAGATTGTCGATTAGAATTTGGTTTAGTGTCATATTTTTTATAATAGGGATATAATATCATATTCTTTAATAGGGGGTAAATTATATGTTTTATTTTGGTAGTTGGTTTTATTCGATCCTTTATTACTCTCGTTTCGGAATGTCAGCGTATAGCAGTAATATTGTGCGTAAGCATTAGTGGCTTCTAATTCGTTGTTCACAATGTCCTTCGTTTTTTCCGGTTCAAGAGTTGGTAGAAAGGGTCTGTTCTGATTAAAGTGTTTGACCGGCTCTTTAGATAAAATGACAGAAATAATTTCTTTACAGCTTATGTCTTTTTGTTAAATCAAGTAAGATGTTTACTAGTAATTCGCTAGCACAAACAGTTTGAATGGTTTCTAAGGGAAGTTAATGTAATAAAAAGGCTATAATTTCTTTGATTTCGTCTCCCATTATATTATCAATATTTTCTCGTTGGACATTAAGATTGTGTTGTAAGTATGTTAGTGCTCGACCGAGAGTAAGTGTAGGCTCGTGATTTAAAAAGTTTTTACCTAGAACCGATGTGTGAAGGTAAAACCATTTTGTTATAAGATTCTTATTTATCGTTAATTAGACTTCTATAAATTGTTGAAATATATCCCGGAAAGTGTCCCCCAATTGTAATGTCACGACTCAGCGAGGTTACTTACGTATAAAACTCGAAAGCAAAATACAGTAAAAGACGATAAGTAAATTTCTTTATCGTTGCTCCTGTTTCAGTCTCGACTATGTGTCTATTTACAACTCGGGAATCGGAGCTAACAATTTATGTTGAATGTTTGGTTGTTCGATAAATAAAAATGTTATATTAAATTTCAGTAATTTTATTTATTTTAACTGCATGCTTACCTTGAAAATGCGAGGAATTCTAGTCTGAAGAGAGTTTGAATTTATAGGACAAAGCGACAAATATGAATAAGATATTTTAATAAAATTGGAGTAGGTTTACTGTGATAGTTGTTTATATTCCCAGTATCGCAGATTATTTAGTATAAATAAATAAAAACGTATGCAGAAAAATAATTACTCAATAGTTATGATTATTACTGATGAATTGTTTATTGCTTAATAATTACAAATAATCAAAAATTGATAACTTAATAGAATGTATTTTAACAATGGTTTCATAAATTTCGGAGTCACTACTGCCGTAGGGACAGTGTACAAAAGACTGGGCACCAATATGCAAAACTTTGGGTCTTTTAAAGGCAAAGAACTAGTTCACACTAGTATTTTTACGAGCACTCTAGAAACCATATATCGAGGGTGCTTCATTAGGAAAGAGAGGATAGATTCTGATTTTTGTGTACGACTAATCTTGTAAGGAAATAAATGCGTAACAAAGGAATAGTAGGAATAGGAGAATAGATCGGAAAGACGAAATTTCGTAAAAGTATTATTTGGAGATTCGTCTGAGTAGATAGATGGAGTCGCGACGTGACAAATAAAAAAATTGGCACATTACAATTTTATTGAGGTTGTTTGATCTGAAAATTTAATTTAGTATAATTTTCTACATAGCAAATTTATACTTTCATTCTAATAATTTCTAGTGTAATTCTAAAAAGTAGGGAATGAAAAGTGAATACTAAAGTAAGTAAAAGGAAAAAGTACAGAATAATTATTTAGTTTGAAGGATATGCTGCAATATTGGATGCATAATGGGTAAGTATACTCGTAATTATTATAATATATTATAGTATATTATATTACTATTATTATTATATATTACATTATATTATTAAATTATATTTATTATAATATTTATTTTTGTATTTGTTTATTTTAGATTTACGTTTCTTTTTAATGTATGTTAAAAATTTGTAGCATCAAACTTTGTAGTTTATGAAAAATAGAATATTGAATATTAATATTAATTAGAATGAAACGAAACAAAATATATTTATCAATTTACCATTATAATAATTTAATTATATTTTTAATGTAAATGAACATTGAAACCACATATGTATATTTAAACCAGTCAATTTATGATTATTATGCACTACATTATATTACTTACAAAAACCAAAGATTTTTTTATCGAAGCTACTCGTGTATCTCCCTTCTTTCATATATTTTGTAATCGATCAAATCAATAACTGAATAAATAATAAGAATTAAATAAGATTAATAATAAATTAATATATTTACCAACTTACAAAAAATTTTTTGTAAAAAAATCGAAATAGTATAAATATTAAAATGCTTAATTAACTTTTAAGAAGATATTTATCTATTAATTGTTACTTATCAATTAACGTATAAAAAAAACATAGTTTTTAAAATTGAAAATTTAAATAATTATTTTTATTTTACACATTGTAACGGGGTGGGTACTGGGGAATATAAGGCCCCGGTTAGGCCCAATTTGTCCCAACTTATCAACTGAGGTATCGCTGTCTGCGCTTAGCTCTCACACGTTCGTATGCGCGCAGAGCTGTATATACTCTTTCGCGTTGCTCACCTGATCGGTAACTCGTTTACCGTTATAACATAATGTGTATTTTACAATACTTGTAAAAAATCAAAATACGTAAAATAAACTGATTATTGAATCATATGATAACATATATCTCAATATTCATGCATTTGTATGAAATATGTATAAAAACTATTTTATGTCCTTATATAAATTATATGAAAAATTCTTATTAGTTCCATTATTATTTTGTGAGAAATAAAATATTGAATTCCGGTACGAAAGTCTTCATTTGCTCATATAATTTCCAAGTAAAAAAATTGGTTTGGCGCAAGTCCGGGAAAAGTCCGATTAAAGTCTGCCTTGATTACTCTGGATTTACTTCTGGATTTTTTCCCAGACGTGTGTTTTTACAAAGTAAGTCTGGGAAAATCCCATACTTTTGACAGACTTGAAATTTTTACAAAGTAAGTCTGAAAAAATCATATACTTTTGCTAGGCTTACGATTTTTATACAATAAGTCTGAGAAATCCAAGATTTTTTTTGGCTTTTAATTATTTCGGTATGTAAAACTTCAATAACGCACTCTTCTCTACCTTAAAGCAAATTTAATAAGAACAGAATATACATTATTTTTTAATATACTTTTTCTTAAATAATATAAAAGAACGAATTAGCAAACTAATTTTAACGTGGATTGCGTAGTGTTACACATATTCGTGAGAACTCGTCTGAATCTTGCTTATCCCAACTTTGCTTGCCCGTTTGATAATTTCTTGTAGACATACACTAAGACAATAAATAAAGCAATCATTGCGTTGTGCACTGCATCAACGTATAAACGAATACCATTAAAAAGCTGCATCTAAAGACACATTTTTTCAATATTGCTTTTATTTTACGACTAATTTGTATGTAATTTAATCAGTTTTCCAGTTTCAGGGCGATTGGATACAAGGGTATCTGCTATATTCGATATATCCTCGGGATGACCTCCTACATTCGCGCCAAGACGAGGTTTATCATTCTGGCAACCTGCAACGGCAAACTTTCGATTAAGGGGCTCAACCAATGTGGAACTTTCAAACAATCAAAAATTTTTTTTTTGCATTTTTCGATTGTTTGTACCTTTAAGAAAAAGTATTTCTAAAACGCGTGAGCCTAGTAAAATAAGCAAGTTTCTACCTGAGTCTATGTTTGGGCTTTGCCGGTCTCGTAAGTATCGTAATAGACTTAAGGACCCCTCCATCGGCGTTTGAATACAAAGATTTATCCGTAGACGTATACCTGTGAAATTTTTCGTACACTGTTGCCGATCCTACATGTATTGAAGCACCTGAACGTATATAATTTGAACAGCTTATTCAGTTGCCTCGTAAACGTTGTACAGAGCACTTCGTAAATTAGTTATTGGAAATTAGTGAAAATGAGTGAAAAATCTAGAGATTATTTTCATAAAGGTAGTCATGATAAACCTACGAATAGATCGAGATCGAAGAAAAGAAAATTTTCTGGAAATCAATATACGTTCGAGCAGTTGACTGCAAATACAAGTACGGCTTCTGAAAAACTTTTACGTTCTGGCGATGAAGAACTTGTTATTAATGATGCTCATGGCTATTGTTTTATTCAGTTTTTGTCGGTTTTTACTGCTATTAGTAATCTAATGATGTACAAAACTTGTAAGAAAAATGTTACTTTCAATCGAACAAATCCGAGAGGTTTAGATTTCAAGATTGCTGTTTCGTGTGAGTGTGATGCATCGTACATAAATTCTAGACCTATGATTAAAAATGCATTCGAAGTAAATCGACGTATAGTAGGTGTGATGCGATTTCTCGGTATCGGAATTAATGGTTTGAATTTATTCTGTGGTTCGATGGATCTACTGAGCAAATTCAATAATGTAACTTATGCTGGCTGTTTCGAAAATTTTTGGAAAGCAGCTGAATCTGTTATAATTTATCCGTTAAAAAAGCCGTAAGAGAAGAACAAAATATGACATTAGAAGCTGAAAATTCAGAAACGAATTTGACAGTTTCTGGAGATGGTACGTGGAAAAAACGTGGTCATACTTCACGTTTTGGAGTAATAATTCTTGTAGGAAAGTATTGTAAAAAGATCGTGGATACAATTGTAAAATCTACTTTCTGTCAAAGTTGTGTATACTGGAAGAGAAGGAAAGAAACAGAACCTGAAGAGTACGAAGAATGGATTTCCCAGCACGATGATTGCAATATAAATCACTTAGGTTCAGCTTCCAAAATGGAAGTCGATAGTGTGAAAGAAATGTTCGGACGCTCGATTGAAAATTACGGTGTGAAATATACGCGGTATATTGGCAATGGTGCATGTGATGTCCCCGTACAAAAACTTGAGTGTTATTTACATGTTAAAAAAAAGATGGAAACGCGGTGCCGTGACGCGAAAAAAAATTAATAAAGGTTTGGTAGGAATGAGTAAAAATACAGTTAAATTAACTGTCAAGCTGATCAATAAATTCCAGAAATACCATGGCCTAGCGATCATAAGATACCAAGATATTGTCGATGAAATGGAAAAAGAAGTCTGGGTTACATTTCATCATTTGAGTTCCACTGATAAAAGTCCAAACCATGGTAACTGTCCAGAAGGTGCTGAAAGCTGGTGTGCTTATCGTGTTGCTGAAGCTCAAGGACAGAACATGCAAAAATTCAAGCATGATTATTTCACAATCGATCCAAAGGTTCAAGAAATTCTTAAACCAATATACGTAAACTTGAGTAGACGCGAGTTACTCGATAGATGCCAAGGAAATAATACTCAGAACAACAATGAGAGTTACAATGGCTTGCTGTGGCACTTTGCTCCGAAACACCTCCATAGCGGCTTAAAAACTATTGAGATAGCGAATTACCTTGCTACTGTAATATTCAATGATGGATTTTCATCCATTCTGAGGATATTCAGTATCATGGGAATAAAGATCGGACAGATAGCAAGTAATTATACCCAGCAACGAGACGAAACGAGGCTTCACATAGCAGAGTACTGTCATCAGGCAGCCACACGAGAGGCTCGTACAGCTCGAAGAAGAGCTTCAGCAAACCAGCAGCAGCTTTTTGAAAAAGAGGAAGGCTAATTATACGGGCCTGGTATAGCAGATTAGGATTAGGTATGATATTTATCGTTTTATAAATGTGAGATCAGTATTTTTTTGTTTAAACACGATTTTCTCAAAACAGTGTTTTCTAAATTTGCTGGCACTGTAACTTGGAAAATAATCATCCGATCGACTTGAATCTTGTTTCATCGTTTTTAGTATTCATTTTTGCGTTGAATGACCCTCCGATATTTCAATCGAATGAAAATTGTCATGGAAAATATCGTCAGATTTTCGAACTAAATTTTGATATTTTTTTCAAAACTGCGCCATTTTTTTATTTCATTTTTTTACCACAATTCTGCGTCATTCAACAGGTGATACTATTATCTTTAACACCTTTTTTTATTTCAGGCACTCTGAAGGGTGGAACAATGCCAGCAGTGCGGAAACTTTTTTTTGGGCCTCTGAGAGATGGCGCATAATTATTAGAATATAGCAGATTAATTAAGCTTGAAAACTCAAAAATTCAACAGTAATATATCCATAGTTGGGGAAATAGAAAAAAATTACACCTCTTTATTTTTTTTTATTTAACCCATCAATAATTACAGATTTGTTGCATCTGCAAACCCTATAGAGGTAAATAAATTACCTGTACATAGGCTAGGGTTCCACTTACATACTAACTTAAACTAATTAGTTAATGATTAGCCGCATTTCTGCAGCCTATAACTAATTTATTCTTAAATCGAATACATATTATTTTATTTAATGTATCAATAATAAACAATGCATCACAGCAGTGTGCCACAAGTAATAGTGTTATAACAGAAAAAATATATACGCACATTAATGCATATATATATTTTATATTTTTCAGCTCATTATATTTTTGCTCTACAAGATATATGAACCTATACATAAATATGCAAGATTGATATTTTTATCTTATATAATTCATATATTATCTTTTATCCAAGCTTTCATTTTTCTTTTTAAAGTCTTTTTATTAATTGAAAAAGTTTTGAGATCATGAGTTAAATTATTAAATAATCTAATTGCCTATATAAATGTTTTGTTACTTATTGTTTTGTTAAAGGACCCCGTAACACGCCTATGGAAAATGTGGTTTCCGTCAATTTCGCTGAATTTTTTATATGTTGTATGTCTTGGACAAAAGTCATAATGGGCACAAAACTCTAAACGCAATAGGTCCCACAGTAGGGACCCCTGAAGTCACTATCACAGGATATCAGCTCTAATAGTAATTCTCGGTGCTGATTGCACTTTATCGTACACTGGTTTCCGTTAATATGGTAAACTCTGAGTAGTGCTAATGCAAACGGTAAACATACTTAATTTTTGATCATATATATATTGTAACGGTAAACGGTTCACGCGAGACGAAAATCGTACCGATCGCGTGAGTCTACCGTTGAAGACGCGTAAGGCGCATGCGCGCGCGCGTCAGAGAACCGGTGTGCACGATACACCGGCAGTATTGTTCGAACCTCGAACGGGCGCGATTCCGCGAGTATAAGAAGGCGAGATAGAACTGAGAATCGAGCAAGAGAAGGAGCCGACGGAGAGGAAATTAAGAGGAGAGGAAGGAAGTACCGAACGCCAAGACGTGGTCAACCCGGTCGTCTCGGATTCCAAGTAAGTCCTGGCCAGGCGTGCGCGAATAATTACGAATAGAGTAAGCGCAGTTAACGACGGGATTCGCGCGGTATCCCGACGAGTGTGTTAATCGAGAGAATAGCCGCTCTCGTCACGTCTCTCTCTCCGCAGCTTAGGCGCGTACACGGCAAATCGGAGTGCTTACCTTCACTCTTACTACACTCCGGCACGACCCTAACCGCGTCAACCCGTTTTACAGCCAGGTAACTCGTACTTGGCGAATCGTCCTCGTCCTCAAGATCGACCAACCTGTCGAATCTTAAAGCGAATAGCGGCGGGCGCACACACACGCGTATTTGTTATCGATCTAATAGTTGTTTGTTTTTGGGCCAAGGAATAGCATTGCCTTGGCTCGACCTTGTATTCATCATAGGTGGTTGTTACACCGTTCGTTTCATTTAATTATAATAAACTCGTTTTGTAATCGTATACACGAATATAACATTTTATTGGTTTCCCGACAAACCATATCTCGAAGGCGAATACCGCCATGCCCCGCGGGTGTCGTGCATTGCACTTCGCACGACACATAGCTGAGTAGCCGAGCACGGGTATCGGCGAAAGATAACACACGTTATCGAGGAAAAGCGTGTACTAGGTAAGTACACACGCTGTACACAGGGAAGACGTCGTCGTGCGGAGCTTGAGGCTAGCTCGCACCACCTCAAAGGACGGTTCTGCCGATCGGTTAGCTGTCTGGTAAAACAGCTGATCGTTACACCGAGAGTATATACACATTTTTAATTTTTATTTTGATCAATACGAATTCCGCTTGATTAATACTTTTAATTCTCTTTGAAATTGTTGTATAATATTGATTGTGTTACTCTATTACTATGTTATAATGAAAACTACATGTTTATACTCCACCCAATAAACCTTGAGTTAAATGCCATTACAAATATAAAGTCTGATTACTTAAGCTATACATTTACAAAACTTGCGTTTGGGGGGTTTGGGCCTCCATAAACATTAAAAAAGAGTATCGACAAACTCCTATCGTACAATAATACTCGTTTATGCATCTTTTAGTGGGGCTCGTCTGAAGTCCTATCGAATTTTTGGGCTTGGACCCATTAGAGCAGGGAATTGGGATACTGAGACATGCGGTTAACCAAAAATTAGGCCATATTAACGGAAACCAGTGTATGATAAAGTGCAATCAGCACCGAGAATTACTATTAGAGCTGATACCCTGTAATAATGACTTCAGGGGCCCCTACTGTGGGACCTATTGCGTTTAGAGCTTTGTGCCCATTGAGACTTTTGTTCAGGACGCCAAGACACACAACATGTAAAAAATTCAGCGAAATTGACGGAAACCACATTTCCCAAAGGCGTGTTACGGGGTCCTTTTGGTTTATTATACATTTGTTCCTTATTTTAATATTTGATTTTATGTACATATAAATAAGTGTTTAATAGTGATAACATATTGATTCCAATGAGAAAATTTGTTCCAGATTCAGAGGATAGTTTTAACCCATTAATGCGCAAATGCACGTTTTTGTGCACACATTTTCAAACTCAAAATTCTACTCGAAAAACAAAATAGTTTTTGTCGGTAATCCTATATAGGGGGTTTCTGATGGACCTCTTTCAAATACTGCAACTTCTTTTCTAAAAAAAATTCGATAACTTTATTAATTTTTACTTTTTTTTAAAAAAAAAGACAAAATTTTATTGCATTTTTTTTAAATCAATTTTTGTTGCTGTTTCTGTATTTGGAAAATCAAACAACCGACAGAAATCGCGGGTTGAATGTCTGAAGTTTCCGAAACCCTGGTTCTGAACTTTTTTTCCCCTTTTAGTTTTTCCAAAATGGTGGTTTTTTTTAATCGCATAATGTTAAATTTCATGAATTTTTTCTCGTAAAGTATTAACTTTACGAAAAAATGTGCAAGAACAAAAAATGCTTAGAATTACTCAAAGAATACGCTTGAATTTTTTCAAAAGAGTTTAAGCCAATTATGAATTTTTGAATGTTTTACCATTTTTGAAAAATCAAAAAATTGCTCAATAACTTCTGAAAAAATTCATGCATATTCTTTGCACAATTCTAAGCACTTTTTGTTCTTCAATATTTTTTTGCAATATGATTGTTTAAATAAATATTTGTTTCTGTTCTTGTATTTATATAATCAAATTACCGTCAGAAATCATATTTCGAATATCTGACGTTTCCAAAACCCTAGTTTTAAACAGTTTTTACTCCCTTAGTTTTATTAAACTGGTGATTTTTCTAAAACAGCCAAAAATCAAACTTCATGATTTTCTTTCTCGAAAAGTATGAACTTTACGAAGAAATATTCAACAACAAAAAGTGCACAGAATTACACAAAAATTACGTATGCTTTTTTTCAGAAGTTTTAAACCATATTTTGGATTTTTAAAAATGGTAAAAATTCAAATATTCATAATTGGCTCAAACTCTTTTGAAAAAATTCAAGCGTATTCTTTGAGTAATTCTAAGCATTTTTTGTTCTTGAACATTTTTTCGTAAAGTTAATGCTTTTCGAGAAAAAAATTCATGAAGTTTAACATGGAATTCCAAGATGGCCGCGGGAGGTGGTGAGCCTCCTGATAAGCCTCCTGATGAAAATCTTGATAAAGTATTTAAATGTCACCCAAAACTTAAAGTAACAGTTGTAATTTATATAGTGTGTGAAAATGTGTATCATAAAAGTGATTGTGACAAGTGTAAGAACAAAAAATTTATCAGTGATGTATTTGTGATATGTCCGGACCACGTGGAGCTCAACTTAACCTTAAAAGATCAAGAAACTAATTTAAGTAAAGAAGCAAAAATACTAATTGCTCAAATAAAAAGTGCAAAAGAAGAACAAGTACAACATAAAATTCTAAATGAAATTTCCATTTTATCATCACATGGAGATGGAGACAAGTTTAATCCAACAATTTTATCGGAAAATACTGATTTAGAAAATATACAAGTTGAAAATCAATTATTAAAACCACTTAATCAAGAATTTATGGAAAAAACGCACTATTAAAAGAATTAACAAAAAAAGAAAAAAGCGACAGCAAGTCGGATACGATACAAAATATCCTAAAAACTTATGCACAAGTGACTTCCAATATACCACCTACTAAAAGTAAAAGAATACCGAAGATTATTGTCAAGAATACTAAAAAAGATGTAGAAGGTAAGAAAGCTTTTACAAAAAAAGTCTGTGATGTTTTAGTAAAAGAAAAAGAAGTTAAAACTAAGCAATTTAGAATAATAAATGAGAATGAAATAGAAATAATTAGCATGGATAAAAAGAGTGCTGAGGCAACAGTTCAATTGCTCACAGAAAAAATCACTGATCACTGTAAAACAAGTATTGAGAAAATTGAATATCCAAAGATGAAAATAGTTGGAGTAGATAATTATACTAATATGAATTTACAAGAAATTGAAAATGATTTAAATATAAGAAACTTCAAAGAATATCAAGAGAAATGTCGAGTATTACACATAAATCGTATAATGAAAACTAACAAATCCAGCATAATTATTGAAGTACCAAGAGTATTGTATAAAATTATTGCAGATAATAAAAATAGAATTTTTATTGGATATCAAAGCTGTAAGGTTTGGGATCTAATAAACATTAAGCCATGTTTTAATTGTGGAAGGTTTGGACATAATACATTAAAATGCAGAAATCCTGCATGTTGTTTAAAGTGTGCTGGTCCGCACTCAACCATACAACGTGATAGCCAATTTACTAATACATGTATTAACTGTTTCTTTAGCAACTCAAAATATAAAACAAATCTAGAATTTAATGATATGGCCAATGATACACAGAAATGTGCAATATTAAAAAAGAAGATACAAAGATACATAGATATGACTGATTACCCAATTAGTCCTACTATACCAAGATTGGTAGGTAATGTAGGAAACATTAAAGAAACCATGTCGATGACCAACATGAATATCAGCAAAACAAAGAATTCTTCAGTCAGCACTGACGTCACGCAAAATAATTCCTCAAACCAAAGAAATCGAAAATCTTAGTAATGGAGCAACATATTCACTTTATTGAAGAATTACAAAAGGAAGTGATTCACGAAGAAAAAGTTTATTCAGATCTAAAAACTCTTAATATGAATCTAAATAAAAAAGATAGTATAATACTCTATGTTAATGTGAGAAGCCTAAATGCCAATTTTTTAAAACTTGAAATTTTTATTAGGAGTTTAAAGATCAAACCTTATGTAATTGTATGTTTAGAAACATGGAACTTGATGAATGTTCAGCTGTATGCGATATTAGGTAATAAAATGTATTATATTAATAGTAATATTAATCAAAATGATGGTGTAGTTGTATGAAATAAACAAGCTGACATTATTAAACACAAGAATAAAATTAAACAATAGCAATAATCTAGAAATATCAGCGCTGTATAGATGCCATGATATATCTACTCTTGAGTTTATAGCAAACTTAGAAACATGTATTGACAAGAAAAGAAATACTAAAAATCATCTAATTATTGGTGATTTTAACATCAACATTATGAAAGATGATATATATATATAGTCAAGAATTATTAAATAATATGCTTGAAAAAGGTTTCTATCCTGGTTTTATAGATACAACTAGACCTAATGATTGTGGCGGAAATGGAACATGCATTGATAACATATATATAAAATCTCAGTCTATTAGCACTAACACATTTAAACTTTCGGCCCCTTTTACTGATCATTATCCACTATTCTTAAAAATAGTTAAGCCTCCAACTTTAAAAAATGAGATTGCAAAACATTATTATAATTACACTAAATTGCATAATATAGCAATAAATAAAAATTGAAGTAAAATAGAGTCAATGCATGATCCGGAAGAAGCTACAACATTTCTTATAAATGAAATACAAGACTACTTAATAAAGTCTAAAAAGATAATAAAAACAAAGAACCATAAAAGAAATCCAAGAAAGGATTGGATTTCTAAGGCAATAATTATATCGTGTGAAAAAAAGAACAATTATATCTTAAAATGCAAAAAGAACCAAAAAATAATCAAATCAAACTAGAATATAAAAACTATGCGAAATGTCTAGATAAAGTGATTAAAGAGGCAAAAATAAATTATGAAAGAAATCTAATTAAGAAAAATGTCAATAATGCAAAAGGAATTTGGAAATATATAAAAAATAAAATGGGAAATAATTTGCAAGATGATAATTATATTAGCAAAATTGAAACTAGCAACAATAATATAATACAGGACCCTTTTCTAATTGCAAATAATATGAACTCTTACTTTTGTAGAATTGGAAAAAACTTAAGTGATAAAATAAATAACCAAAAGGGTAAAATATTAAAATTGCCTTCTATGAATAAAGACTCGAAATTTATGAATCCGACAAATAACTCAGAAATTTTACAAATAATTGAAAATATGAAACTAAAAAATGGGGGAGTTGATAATGTGACGTCCCATAGACGTCTAAATATATTTAGTTATAATAATATATATTTTTATAAGTTGACAAAATCGAATTATAAAGAACACGCGTAGAAATGAAAATTAAGCTTACTTCGCGAAACGGCATCGGTCGCTGACCGCTAAAGCATCGACGCAGCATTTTTGCAATAAAGTCAAGAACCTAAGCTTTATGCGCGTCGATCGCTTATTGGTTCAAATCAAGGACGCAAACGGCTCTTTAAATTGTAAATTCAAGTGAGTTGATAGAATAGTGTCTCCGCCGTAGGATCGTCGGCGTTAGTGAATTAAATACATCTCACAGAGATATTAATTGATTAGAACCGATTAATATCGTGCATCCGACGAAAAGGATCCGACCTTCGAGCAGTCTCTAACGAAATTCGACGGTAGCAGAAGGATAAGGGCCCGCTGAACGCGAATCCAGCAAATCAAGCATTCGCAGTAAGACTCTACATCATTATATTAAAAAAACCTTAATTCATCGCCACGAATTAATATCGTGTAACTTAAGAATAATAAAGTACATGTAAAGTCTGATTATTCGGGAATTTATTTTGGGAATTATGACTTATTATAAATACTGTATTTGATAAAGTATAATAATAAAAGCATATAACGATACTTTAAATAAAATAATATAAATGAATAATTATTTCATAATAATACTATCCTAACAAGTAAATCCTACATAAACGTTCATAAACGTGACATAACCCTCACCAGCAGTCACGTTATTCATAGGATAGTTACGCGTGTCATAACGCTCACCAGCAGTCACGTTATTCATAGGATAGTTACGTGTGATATAATGCTCACCAGCAGTCACGTTATTCATAGGATAGTTACGCGTGACATAACGCTCACCAGCAGTCACGTTATTCATAAATCTTTAAACGTAACGTAACGCCACATTCACATAACGCACAGGTAAGGAAACAGAGAGGTTCTTGAGCTGACAGCGAGTCTACCGCGTTAAACAAGTAATTATTGTTTAGCGGAACTCCCGCAAAGACACCGACTTCACGAAGTCGGGTCGTAATAATAACATCACAACCAAAGCCTTAAAAACAATATCATACATTATTACTAATGCGTTGATTCATATTTTTAATTTTTGTCTTGAGAAATCGGTATGGCCTCTGGCCCTAAAAACTGCAGAAGTAGTGCCAATATTTAAATCTGGTAAGAAAACGGAATTATCAAATTATAGACCGATATCATTAATATCTAATCTAGCAAAAATCTTAGAGAAAATTGTATATGTGAGATTACAATTGTTCTTTGATAACAATAAACTATTAGCCCAGAATCAATTTGGATTTATAAAAAACAAAGGCACAAAAGATGCGCTTAGTTACATAACTAATTTATTGTACAGTAATTTAGATAAAAGTAAACCAACAGCCATTACCTTCCTCGATCTAGCCAAAGCTTTTGACACTGTCAATCACTCAATCCTATTAAACAAATTATATAACTATGGTATACGTGGTAAGGCGCATACACTTGTATCAAATTATTTGAATAACAGAAGGCAAAAAGTAAGGATAGGAACGACTGAAAGTTGCTTTGAAACAATAACTACAGGAGTACCTCAAGGTACTATACTGGGACCACTCTTATTCATAATTTATGTTAATGATTTATTAACTGGTCGAAAAGATAATACTATCTCTTATGCAGACGATACTGCAATTATTGTAACTGATGATACTTGGGAGAGGGTTGAAAGTAAAATGAATGAGTATTTGGAAGACATAACAAACTGGTTAGAATTTAATAAATTATCCCTAAACATAACGAAAACCGTATATATAACATTTGGGAATTACAGAGATAGTGTTCCTATTGATTTGAATATTTACATACAGGGTAATAAATTAAGCAGGGTTGAATCTTGTAAATACTTAGGTATTATATTTGATTTCAATTTGAGATGGGATAAACATATTGATTATCTGATCAAGAAAACCAAATATATAATATATATAATCTATAAAATGTCGAAATATATGCAATTAGACACTCTTAGATTGATATATTATGCATTTTTCCACAGCAATATTAGCTATGGTAATATAGCTTGGGGTGGAGCTTATAAAAATAAGCTTGACTTATTACAAAAGGTACAGCAAAGAATTTTAAGAATTGTGAACAAAAATAACTTTGATCAAGACAGTCCTTTGAATTTAAAACAAATTTTTGCTTATGAGTTCGTAATATACCACTATGATGATCTCAAAAGTATATATATATATGAAATATCTAGAAGTGTAACTAGAAATAAACTAATAATTCCACCAAAGTGCATGAAAGCTGTTAGTGATAAAAATAACTTTGTTAGAGCGATACAAAGTTTCAATTGTTTGCCTAATACTAACATTAATCTTAAGAATTTAGACATAAATAAAAAATACAATAAGAAAAAGATTAAGAAATGGATTGGAACAAATATATTATAGAAAATACCAGGGTTTCGGAAACTTCAGACATTCAGACCGCGTTTCTGTCGGTTGTTTAATTTTCCAAATACAGAAACAGCAACAAAAATTGATTTAAAAAAAATGCAAAAAAATGACTTTTTTAAAAAAAAAGTAAAAATTAACAAAGTTATCGAATTTTTTTTAGAAAATAAGTTGCAGAATTTGAAAGAGGGCCATCAAAAACCCCCTATATAGGATTACCGCCAAAAACTATTTTGTTTTTCTAGTAGAATTTTGAGTTTGAAAATGTGTGCACAAAAACGTGCAGTTGCGCATTAATGGGATATATCTGTTTTTATTGATTATTTTTAATAATTTATTCTGTAAATTTTGTACTGTTTTTATACGCTCCTCCCCATGCAATTATTCCACAATTAATTATGCTGTTAAAAAAGCATTATATATTACTATTAATGTTTTTGTTTGCATAATTTTTGATAATTTATAAAAAATAAAAATTAAGTATTTAGTTTTATTAATTATATAATTTATATAATGGTTCCATTTAATATTATAATCAAAAAATATTCCTAGGTATCTATAACTTTCGACTCATTTAATATTTTTTCTTTATTCTTTATGTCTAATTTAGTTGGAACACTATCACAATAGTTTCCGAAAGTTATATATACCGTCTTATCCGCATTCAATGATAGTTTATTTAATTTAAGCCAAATAGCGAATTCTTTTAAATGATTGCTCATCCTTTCTTGTACTTCAATCCACGAAGTTCCTTTTGGTATTATAGCCATATTATCAGCAAGTGATAATATATTATCATTTGATCCATTAGTCATAATGTCATTTATATAGTGTGACATCCCAAACTTGATATACAAAATTTCAAGCTTTTTTTTTTATTTATTAAGCTTTCAAATCTTTACAGATTTATTCGCTATACAATAAAGTTTTAACTACATTGAATATTAAATTTTTAAATTACAATTATATAGGTATTTAAGTACATGGTGACAAGCAGCAATATTTGGTTCTGCGATCAACATTTCTGTACAGAGTGGAAGCTGATAATTTAAACTTAATAACTTTTGTATAAGATGTTTTCTTTGTTCATCAAAAAGTGGGCATTGCCACATAATGTGATTAAGATTTTGATATTTATAAGAGCATGCGCATTTTGGATCGTCTATTATGTTCATTCTTGCTAAAGATGCAGCTAAATTGTAGTGCCCGGATCTACATCGGTTGACAGTGACAATCAGTTGACGAGGCAGTTTTTTGTTAAAGAACCAGGGACTGACAGAGTGTTTATAAAAATACCTGAAGTATGCTGATCCCTTTTTGGAACTGGCTTCTACTATGACCGTGTTGATATTATCTATCATGTTCTTTTTGTATAAATTTTGTAAGTCCAAATAGGGGAGCTTAACTTCAGGGTTTTCATATGATTTGGTATTGTTTTTGGCGATTTCGTCTGCAATTTCATTTCCAGGAATACCTGATAGGAATAAATTGTACATATTTGTGTTTTATCTCTAGTATATAATGATTTGTTTTTATACAAGAATTTGAGTTTTGTAATTTGTTTAAAACGCTTAGTGAATCGGTGAGAATAATATTTGTAGAGCTTAAATTTTTTAGAGCAAGATCAAGTGCATCAGAAATTGCGATGCATTCAGCGGTAAAAATAGTCGAATTGTTGTTGATGCTTTTGCTTATAATAGTATTAGAATCTATTGCAATGCATGCTGTTCCTACGGCAGGCGCATTCTGCCTTTTACTTCCGTCAGTAAATATGATATTTGTTGGAGTATGGGTATCATTTAGACTCTTTATTTCATTTGGTGTAATTTTCGCATAAGGAATTGGAGTAATAAGAGTCTCGTAGTCATAGTTATACATACTAAATTGTTTAAGCTTAATTATTTGAGCAGAATTATTTATCGCATTGTTTATAGATAATTCGAATATTCTTTTACGTTTTCTGTTACTCTTTTTGCTTTTTTTTATAATATAAATTTACAGATTTGTTTATTAATAACGATTCATTACTTAATATTTTGTTTAAATACTTATAACATAAAAATTTACATCTTTCTTCGATTAAAGGAAGCTTGGACTCAGCAAGGAGAACGTTTGTGGGAGTGGTTTTGCGGAATCTAAGAGAGAACCTAATTGCAGTTAATTGAATCTGTTAAATTCGATTCTTTAAGTCTTTTTGTGTAGGGAAGTACATAAAGCTAGCATATTCAATTATCGATCGTATGTGACTTTTGTAAAAAGTAAGCAGTATGGTCGGATCTGCTCCCCACCACAAGCCTTGTAAAAATCGAATGATATTTAATGCGTGTTGACATTTTTTTTGTATTTTAAAAATTTGTGGTACAAACGTTAACTTATAATCAAATATTACACCTAAGAACCTAGTGTTCTTCGAGGACTTGATAATACAATTGTTTATTTTAATTATAGTATTTCCAGGTACAATTTGTTTGTTATTGAAGTGTAATAATATAGTTTTGTGCGGCGCGAGATCAAGGCCAATATTGGCAAAGTTGGTGTTAATAATATTCACTGCTTTTTGTAATGACTGAAGATTTTTCCCATATAGAGCTACATCATTGGCAAACTGGAATATACATATATTTTTAGAAATATTATTTGTAATATCTGAAACATAGATTAGGTATAACAGAGGGCTAAGTACTCCCCCTTGGGGTACGCCCTTAAAGGTGTGTCTGTAGCTATCTGTTTCCTCTGTATTTATTATTCTTTCATAGGTTAAGAATTTAATAAATTTGACTAATCTTAGCTAATCAAGCTTTTATTTTAGCTAAATAGCATAAGATAAGCACTGCTACATAACAAGGGGAGTACATGACCTCCGGGAAACGGATTGTAACCAAACTCTAGAATATGTTTTCTACTATAAAAATATGAAGAAAGCTGAAATTCAGTATGCCAATTCCATGTTTTACGGACTTTATAAGCAAGAAACGAAAAATTTCGCAAAAAATAGTCTTGACTTTGGTCGCTTATAACTCAGAAACAAAAAAAGATATCCCAAGATCGCCCCATGAATATTTCCGATCGGGAGAGTATCCGACTGATACGCGCTACAACGGGGTTTGATGCCTGGCCAGTGCAGATTTTTTTATTTCACTTTTAATGTTTAAGTAATTAAATTAAACAATAAAATGTGGAAAATTGTAAAATTTACAATTTTATTATTTTTTTTTTACATATTTGCCATTTTTGGTCAAAATATCGATGCGATAACACCAAAAATGACAAAGTTGTTAATAATTATAAACTGAAGAATTTTTATTAATTATTAAATCTCAGGTAAATATTTTGAGTGAAACCACACTAAAATATAACTTTTGAAATTATTATTTATTACAATTTACAAAGAAATTGTAAGGTTTACAATAATATAGCACTAGCGTAACTATATTTATGCATAAATAATGCATCTTGTAAAACATCATACTATGTTTATTATAATTAGACAATACAATTATCAATACATTTATCATGTATTATAAAAGTATATCAACGATCAGCCAGCATACGACGTCACAGGCTAACACACACATACATTGATGCGTGTGCATGAGATGCCGATGGTGAGGGACTTAGATCCTCGGCAAAATCAAGCTGAGTCTACCGAAACGGGAGAGTTTCCCTCACCACCGCCAAGCCTTGCCAAAATCAACGGCTCTCGCTGCCTCGGGAGCATTTTCGTCGAGAACGGCGAACCTATCATGCGGCCTCTCCGCGCTAGTCGAGTCCCGCGAATATATATACTAATAGAGTGAATATATATACTAGGGGGCTTCGCCCCCCTGCGCGCTTCGCGCGTCAACCCCCTATTTTTGATTTCGAAAAAGGTTTTTCGTAATTAATTTATTTAAAATAATGTTTTAAATTATATTATTTTTCACTACCATGGACACCTTAAAAATTAAACAGATTCACGCAACACCTTGGAGGTACTGCTATAGTGCATTGGGTTTTATACCAAAAATTTAATTTTTTTTTAAATACGATTATAATTTATAATTAAAAGTTTTTACCAAAATTTAGTGTAATGAAATCAGAATAAAAATAATAAAAATAATAGAGACATATTAAATGTTAACTGTAAATTTTAAACTATATGAATCCCTATAAAGCTTAAATTTATATTTAAATTAAATAATAAATAATAGTAAAGTGCATATACTTACTAAATTGTAGTATTTAGTAACAACTTATTAAAATTTTGGATTATTTTAAACGGATCTAAATAGAACTTCACCTCCTAAAATTAATTTATTTAATGACGAAGGATCATCGCCAAAAGTTCTATGTCATTAATATTTTGTACTTTGAGGGTAATAAAACTTTCTTCTGAAATAAATAAATTTTTATTAATTTTATAGAACTATTTATATAATTTTAGTGGCATAAAAAATAAAAACCTGTTTCTTCCATTTCTCCCGTAATTCGTAATTTGCACCCTCTTTCAAAATTTGCGTTTTAATCCATAATTATATCCAATTTATTTTTTCCTTTAGTTACAGAGCCCATATATTTATCTTGATTATTATAATCAAATTCATTCCTTAGAAAAACTTCTGTTTCTAATAAATACATACTTGTTTATTTAAAATATTGTTTTAAATAAATACTATTTTAATAAAATATTGTTACAATAAATATACGTAATCTACTCACTTATATATCCATACAATTTTTAAATTTTGATTTAAATAATATTTAAATTAAATGCTACTAAATTAATAATTTTCGAGAAACTTTGCAAATGTAATTCGTATTTTATATTGCCACTGTTAAAAATTGAATTTTCTTTTGCCATTACTGTTTATAATAGAATTATCTTAAAAATGCAATAATTGATGTATTTAATTTTTAACTTATTGTATATTTCACATATAGATATTTGGAAATGTGTATGTTATACTTGATTAATATTTATTTTATCTTCGAAAAATTGTGCATTTTTTTTAAAAACATTACATTAAATATTAGGTCCGTTTTTATTTTACGAGTTTTATCAAGAATAAGTAAACTAATAGACATTCTTTCAAGTTATAATCACAAAAAAAAAATTTTAAGTTTTAAAAATAATTTGCCTCAGAGTTATTCCGCCATGATGAATGGAAAGTTTTCAGTTTTTTAGAAAAATTACTATTTTTAAAAGCCATTTATCTCACAATCTATTGATTTTTTTGAAAAAACATAATAAACAACTTTTGTTCAAAATAATCTTTAGAACTTATCGACCTGGGTTACAATTGTTAATTTTAAAATCTCGAAGAGATAGAACGCCCAGAAATAGTGAATACACACACACACACACACACACACACACACTCACACGTGCCTCCCCAGGTGGTGGATAGGGGAATGTTTTCCAGATATGGATGGTACCGAAAAAATCAAATATTCGGGGCGAACCAAAACCAGATAGGGGAAGGCACCCCGAAATTAAACCAAGTATGGATAGTGAGCTGAAAACAACACTACCCCAAGCGGGCATGGCAATCCTGTCAAATCCCACCACTGATTCCGATCGGGTGAAAGCCCCGGTGGTCAGTGCTGGTCCCACGGATTTTGGGGGGGACCAAACTCACACCGTGAAAATGGTAAGTGCTGCGGAGGTTGGTCACGCGGCCTCTGAAGCATCTAATGCTACGTGTGACCTGCCCTCGACTGGGATGTCGAGTGACGCTGACAGAGCTTTTCTCCGTCTGCGTGAGAAAATAGGCACCCTGGTGGAGTTTGTTCTTAACAAGAACAACATCCATAAAGAGCTAAAGAGTATGGCGAGAGCAACCAGCAGAGCTCTCAATGAATACACGCGGGTGAACAGTGCTGTGTGTTCGACAGCGCCGAAAATTAAAATGGCGGAGGCGCGTAGAGATGGAACGTGCCAAACGTCGCCCATCTTCCGCGCTGAAGAGCGTCAAAGGAGGCCGGTGGAAAGGAAAAAGCCCTCACCACCTCAGCAACCCCCGGAGAAAAGGAAGAAGGGGTCGAAGCAGCCCTCTAACAAAAATGGGCCAGCAGATGCTTCGCCATCCGTTCCTAAGACGGGTGGGAACCAGTCAAAGGTCCCTGACTGGGCCACAGTAGTGAAGAAGGGCAAGAAGAAGAAGAAGATGAAGAAGAGCCAGCCGAAGCAGCATGAAGAACAGCAGAAACGTGTCAGCAAACCGGCCAAAGGCACAGCAGAGCCTAAGGCCGGAGTAAGACCCCCACGCCCTGATGCCATCAAGATCAAGACATCTAGCGGGGGCTCTTCCTACGCTGACATTCTTCGGAAGGTCAAGGCTGCACCGGAACTAAAGGCACTAGGAGAACGGGTCACGCGTATCAGGCGCACCAGGGCTGGAGAGCTCCTCCTCGAACTGGGACGACCCGGAACGGAAACGGCGGAGCTGAGGACAGTGGTCTCGTCCACCCTGAGTGGGTTAGCAGAAGTCCAGCTGCTGACTCACAAAGTGTCCATCACCATCAGGGACATGAACGAGTCCACGACAACAACGGAGGTGGCCGCAGCGATTGTGGCAAAGTTTGGGCCAAATGTGGTATCCCCGGATAATATTAAAACCAGGGGGTCCTACAGTGGCACCCTAGCTGCGACCATCCAGCTTCCGGCAGTAGCAGCCAAAAAACTGCTGCAAGACGGGAAGCTCCGGATCGGATGGGTCAATTGCAGAGTTCGACTGCGAGAGGTATCCTCGCGCTGCTACCGATGCCACGAATCGGGACACATCGCGAGGGAGTGCAAGAGCGCAGTCGACCGGTGAGCGCAATGCTATCGGTGGGGCCAAGAGGGCCACAAAGCAGTGGACTGCGAGGCCAAAGCCAAGACCTAGCATGAGGAAGGAGCACACATAAAAAATGATTAAGGTGCTCCAAATAAACCTCAACCACTGCGCTGTGGTCCAGGACCTGCTGTCCCAGCTGGTCAGAGAGGAGAGAGCGGACGTAGCGATCATCAGCGAGGAGTTCCGGGATCTCGAGAAGTCGAACTGGGTAAGGGATGCCACGGGCAAGGCAGCCATCTGGGTATGTGGAAATATACACATCTCCAGAAAGATGAGGACTTTGCGAGATCTCTGGATGCAGTCGTCACCAGTGCTCGGTCCTCACGGCTACCGGTCGCAATCGGTGGGGACTTCAATGCTTGGGCGACGGACTGGGGCAGCGCCAAAACCAATGCGCGTGGTCGCGCACTCTTCGAGGCGTTCGCTCTACTGGGGCTGGAGATCGCTAACACAGGGACAACCCCGACTTTCACCAAAGCCGGCAAGTCGTCCATAGTCGACCTCACCTTCGTCGATCCTAGATTGATGGGGGGAGGGGGACTCGGCTGGAAAGTTAGCGATCGTTACACGGGTTCTTCTCTCTTCCTTTTCTTTCTCCTTCTACCGTACTTTGGTTTCTTGTTTTCTTTTGTCTATCTACTTTTATAAAAGAAGGAGTTCCTACCTAGCGTCCATTCATTCTTCCTAGCTTTCATACCCTTTCACACTATCTTTCAAACTTTATCTTTCATCTCCATTCTTTCTTATTTCTCTCCATTGCCATTTTTCCTCTTTCATCGTCATTCATCCTCGTCATTTATATTCTATCTAATAGAATGTGTTAGTTTACCTATTGTCTAGTATGATAAGCTATCTTGATTACCTCTGTATCTATTTCCTTTCCTATTCCTCCATTTGTTAGTTACAATGGAAATCATTCTAACCTAACAACTTTCATTCCCTTCTCACTTATGCTTTTCCTTTTTCTCTCTCTTTTTCTCTTGTCTATCTACTTTCTGGAATATTATCTATCACTAACCTACTCACTCACTCTCTTCCCTTAACTCTTCTGTTTGCGCTTCTTCCTCAGTTTCCACTATGTCTACGACTAAATCTCTTTCTAGAATTTCCGTAGCATCCTTTGCGAGCAAGATTTCTTTTGTCATCCTTGCATGTGTTTTAGTCTTATTTGTTCGTACTTCACGCATTTCGAAAAACATGTTCCGGGGAGTATGTCTCTCCGCAGCTGCATAGGTCTGATTCTGCGAACTTAAATCGCATTCTGAAAGTTTGAAAACTTCCATGTCCACTAAGAATTTGCATTAGATACTTGCTCGGTTTAGGCCACGTCTTTTTCCTTCTTTCTTCCACGTTTGGCATTATCTCATATGTATGTCTGCCCTTTATAGAGTTATCCCACCTCGACTGCCACACTTTCCTCAATTCCTTGTCCAATTCACACCTTGCATTGTATTTTCTCTTCCATTCATTGCCTGGTAGAGGATTCTCCACCGTCTGGTATGTGTAGTCCATGTATTTAAATTCCTTGTTCTTCCTTATGTAATACATTCCTATTCTTTTTCACATTCCAGATCTATCGGCAAGTGACCCGTTATCATTGTGATGGACTCAGCCGAAGTGGTTCTATATGCTCCCGTTGTTTTCATTTCAGCCTCTCGGCCCCCTCCTTTGTTTCCAATAAGGCTTTTGTGTTTCTCATTCCTGCCTGTGTCTCCTGCATGTGTTTTAGTCTTATTTGTTCGTACTTCACGCATTTCGAAAAACATGTTCCGGGGAGTATGTCTCTCCGCAGCTGCATAGGTCTGATTCTGCGAACTTAAATCGCATTCTGAAAGTTTGAAAACTTCCATGTCCACTAAGAATTTGCATTAGATACTTGCTCGGTTTAGGCCACGTCTTTTTCCTTCTTTCTTCCACGTTTGGCATTATCTCATATGTATGTCTGCCCTTTATAGAGTTATCCCACCTCGACTGCCACACTTTCCTCAATTCCTTGTCCAATTCACACCTTGCATTGTATTTTCTCTTCCATTCATTGCCTGGTAGAGGATTCTCCACCGTCTGGTATGTGTAGTCCATGTATTTAAATTCCTTGTTCTTCCTTATGTAATACATTCCTATTCTTTTTTCACATTCCAGATCTATCGGCAAGTGACCCGTTATCATTGTGATGGACTCAGCCGAAGTGGTTCTATATGCTCCCGTTGTTTTCATTAGAGCAAATCATTGTGACATTATGAGCTTTTTCTTTTGGACTTTATTTGCGAGTTTAAACCATCTTGCTGCTGCGTACGTTATAATTGGTATATATACCCCTTTATATATTATTTCCAGAGAACGATAGCCCAAGCCCCACTCATCTCTAGCTAATCTCGCTAACCTTTGGAAGATTCCTCTGGTTTTCATTGAGATCTCCGTGACATGATGCTGCACACTTAGGCCTTTGCCAAATGAAACTCCCAGATATTTTACTGGTTCCTGTCTTTTAATTCTCTTGCCAATTATTTTAATTACTGGGTAACGTTTTTCATGGAATGTTCCCTTGGCTAAGAGCATGCCACATTTATCTGGTGCATGTTTCATTTTGACCTTTTTGCTCCATCTCTCTATCATGTCAATTGCAGCTTGTCCTCTTATTTCTAGTTCTCTCCTGGAGTCTCCTTCTACTATTACTGCCTGGTCATCCGCATAGGCTATCGTCTCATGTCCTTCTCTCTCTAATGCGTGAAGTATTTCGTCGAACACTACGTTCCATAGGATCGGCCCCAGTAGTGAGCCCTGAGGACAACCTTTTGTCACATCTTTACTCGCAAAGTTGCCACCTTCGGAAATGATTACTTTCCTATTACAGAGGTAATCCCTAATTATTTCATACAGTCTCCAGGGGCATCTCATGTGTCTTAGTTTTTCCAGTACTCCCGGCCACCATACGTTATCAAATGCTCCCTTTATGTCAAGAAACATTATGATCACGTATTTCTTGTTGGATTGTTTCACTTTATTAACTACATAGACTATCGCATCTTCTGTGGATCTATTCTTCCTGAAGCCGTATTGTTTATCTGAAAGACTGGGTTCCACTACTTTTTCCAGTTTTCTGATTATCAGTCCTTCCAGTATCTTGCCTAATATGGATAAAAGGCATATTGGTCTATACGAGCTTAGGAGACTTGGGTCTTTATCGATTCCTTTCTTTATAGTAATGACCTTTCCAACTTTCCACATGTTGGGAAAGATGCCATACTTTAAACAGCTATTGTATATCTTTAACAGATCTTCGCCGACTACCTCTAGAACACTTTTAATTATTGTCAGATCGAAACAGTCTATTCCTGGAGTTTTACCTGGCTTCATTTTCTTTACCACTTGTACCATCTCTGTTATTGTAAACTCCTCCGTTTCTCTGTATTCGTCTGTATATCTATTGTTTTGCAGCCTTATATTCGCTTGCTCCTGTGTCTCTGAGTATATTTCATCGTCGGGGAACAGTCGGTCTAGTATCTGTTTTGCTGTTTCTTCCCAAGTCATCGTGTATCCACTATCTGTTAGAATATTACTTGCGATGTCTCTAATCCTTGCCTTTTTGGCGGCCAGTTTGTACGGTAAGCTCCATGGATTGTCATTGCCTTGTTTAGTTACGAACTCTTCCCATTTGTGGGTCTTTGTCGAGTCAATTTGTCTTGTATACTGTCTCTTGGCCGACTTATAAACCCTTTTCTTATATTTCCTTTGTTCTGGGTTTCTTTGCTTTTGAAATTGCCGTCTCAGTTTGTTTGTGTATTTTTTGGCCTGAGTCAGTTCTTCATCAAATAGGGACTTTCCTATTTGATTTATTCTTAGTTGGTATGGCTTTGTCACATGCCATCCTTATGCCATTGGTTATGTTTCTCAAGCCGGCGATCGTTGAGCCTGTATCGTGATAGTTCGGAATTGGTTTCCAGTTTTCTCTTAGAGTGTGTACAAATAAACCCCAGTTAGCCTTGCTGATCATGTAACGCCTCATATTTTCGCTGTTTCTATATCTTCCGCTTACAGCTATTTCTCCTATTTCGAACGTTATAGTCCTGTGATCGCTGGAAGTCCAGTTCTTTTGAACTTTCCAGTTATGTATTCTTTCGATCATATTAGGTGAGGCTATTGTTACATCTACGTGTCCTTCTCCGACTTCACTTGCGACCGTTGCTATGCTATTAGGGTCATTTATCACACACAAATTATTCTGGATTATAAACTCTTCTAGCTTTTCTCCTTTTGCGTCTGTGTCTACTGGACCCCATAGGGCAGATCGGGCATTAGAATCGATACCAATAATAAAGTTCTTTCCTTGCAGTGCATTAATAATTGTTTGCAGCGTGTTAAGATGCACTTCGATATCATCCTTTAGTTGGAAGTATCCACTTATAAGATATACTTTATATGGCATCGAGACTTCTGCAAGCGCAAAGTGTGTCATGCAGAGATTTGATATTTGCAAAACTACTGCGTTCGGGTCTGTTATTGCTATAGCAGCCCATGGGTTTTCCTTTCCAGAGACAATTCTTATTCCCATTCCGTAATCCATCACTTTAATCGACCTTGTATACGGCTCTTGTAACATTAAAGCTTGTATTCCATTTTCATACGCTTTTTGCCTGATTTCGGGTACTACCCTTCTCGATCGCCTGGCATTAAGTTGAGCCACAAATAACCGGTTCTTATTCTCCGTAATCCGTGTTATTGACTAGTCTTTCCAGTGCCTTGATATAGCATGGGCATTTTGTGTCTAAGACATTGTGTTCTGACTTTTTCTTGGCCTTTACACAGTTAATACACTTCTTCTGGCTATTCTTATTCGGACATTTATCAAAGGAGTGACCTTTTTCGGCGAAATGAGAACAGTACACCTCGTTATGGCATACCTTACTTATGTGTCCGTAGCCCTGGCACTTATAGCACCTGGAGACTAGCACGAAGTCCTGCACTTTACAAGATTGGTAGTCTACAAATATTCTCCTCTTTTCTAATAACCTACTTCTCATTTCCGGTGTAACCTCTACTACCCAGTTCGTCCTAGTTCCCTCTTTCTTCCCGGTTCTAAATTTCGGGGTTATCTGTCTTTTGGCCTCGTCTTGTATGCATGGATTTTGTTCAGCTATTATTTCGACAATTTCTTTCTCATTTATGTTCTTTGGTAAGTCATAAATGATCAGCCTCGGTTTCTGTTTCGTTGGTCTCGTCATTTCGAAATGTTGTTTCAGTTCCTTCTTATTAAGAATCTTTTGCAGAGATTCTTCATTCTCCGTTTCTATCAACAAGCCCTTATTAATTGTGCGTAGGCTTCTTATCTGCACTTTTTCTACTCTCGGTCTGAAGTCCGCCTGAAATTTCTGTTTCATCTCTTCTTCTGTCTTAAAAGATTCAGCGATTTTTGGTCTTATCACTAGCTTGTGATTTTTCGGGTTCTTTATATTTACCTGTTTTGCCGTTTCTTTCGGCGCTACAAGTCTTTTCGCGACCCCTGCGTACGACTCTTGTTTACTTTTATCTCTCTCATTCAGCGATTTTATTTGCCCTTCCAGATATGCACTTTTCGCTATTAATGTTGACATAATCGCATGAATGTTGTGAAGAGCCGTATGCGCTCTCTCGCTGTCTTTTTTGACGATATACTTCTTTATCGTCTCTATTTGTTGCATTACATACATTGCCGTTTCCAATATATGTCTTTCTTTCTTGCATTCAGAACGGACCTCAGTTTCTGTTTCTATATCTGATTCCGAAGAGGAGCTCGAACTGTTCTCGGCCTTTCTACTTGTCCCTGGCCTATATCTCTTTTGGTCATTCGACTCCCCCTCCGAGGAAGATGACAGGCCACGCTTACCCGTTTTCTTATGAGTACTTTTCTCCTTTGTTGTTGTTGCTGTTACTGTAGTTTCTGTGGGGTGGGGAACCCCTGTATTTTCTTGTCTGTGCACCATTGAGTGTTTTATTATTTTGCTCATTTTTCATTTTAGTATTCGTGTATTCTTTGTACATCCTCTAGATTACACGACGCAGTAAACTCTAGCAAGTTATTCGGTGATCACCCATTAGCAGTTGTCGTTTTGACGGGTTTGACCGTGAGCGTTAGTTACAAGGGTAGTGACCACCAAGCACTCGTGTACCAGTTTCAGCTGACCAGCGGGAGGACAAAGAGAGCAGGAAGAGGAGCAAGAGAGAGATGGGCACCAGCCACGTTTTATCGTGAGGCGTTCCTCTGCTACCTTGAGGGGGCAAAAGTGAAGGGAATCGCCGAAGAAAAAGCACGAGGCCTCACGAATGCCTTGACAGCGGCTTGCGATGCCTCTATGGCCGTGAAGTTCAACCCTCGCGGCCGCCCACCAATAATCTGGTGGAGTGAGGACATCGCAGAAAAGAGACGTGAGTGCCTGCGTGCCAGAAGGCTGCACCAAAGAGCGAGGGGAACACCGCGGTTCCAAGATCGTTCCGCAGAATACGAACAAAAGCGGAGGGATCTCAAGGTGGCCATCAAGGCTGCTAAGAGAAGGTGTTGGCGGGAGCTATGTGAGGAGGTGGATCACGACCCCTGGGGCAGACCGTATAAAACGGTTATGAATAAGATCAACCCCGGGGGCGCTGTTGCACCCACCGACCCAGTTTTTCTGGACGGAGTCGTCCGTCACCTGTTTCCAGAACATCGGAAAAGGGCAGCAGAGACGGGCCTGATGGCCACCATTGGTTCAGCCGAGTCGCCAGACATTAGTGAAGCCGAACTGAGGATGGCCGGTAAAGGTATTTTCGTACGTAAAGCCCCAGGGCCGGACGGAATACCTGGCCTGGCCGTCAAGACAGCGGCGATGAGTGCTCCGGGCTTGTTCCTGGACGCATTCAACGCATGCATAAGAGAAGGTTGCTTCCCGGCCCAGTGGAAGACGCAGAGGCTGGTACTCTTACCGAAGGGCAACAAACCCCCGGAGGAGCCATCATGTTACCGCCCGCTCTGTCTACTGGATATAGTCGGGAAGCTCCTGGAGCGGGTGATCTGCGCCAGGCTCGCAGCGGCCATCGGTCGGGCCGGAGACCTCTCCGACAACCAGTTCGGCTTCCGAAAGGGTCGATCGACCATGGACGCTGTAGGCAGCGTTGTTGGTATAGCCACAAACGCCATCAATGCTGGTCGGAGTGCAAGACGGATGTGTGCCATCATCACCTTGGACATCCGGAATGCCTTCAACTCTGCCAGATGGGACGACATCATGCTGTCCCTGCAGCACTTCCAAGTGCCACTCTATCTCAGGGAGGTCACCTCGAGTTACCAGACTGACTGTACTCTGCTCTATGACACCGACGACGGTGTGCACTCCCACAACATCTCTTCTTCTGCATTCAGAACGGACCTCAGTTTCTGTTTCTATATCTGATTCCGAAGAGGAGCTCGAACTGTTCTCGGCCTTTCTACTTGTCCCTGGCCTATATCTCTTTTGGTCATTCGACTCCCCCTCCGAGGAAGATGACAGGCCACGCTTACCCGTTTTCTTATGAGTACTTTTCTCCTTTGTTGTTGTTGCTGTTACTGTAGTTTCTGTGGGGTGGGGAACCCCTGTATTTTCTTGTCTGTGCACCATTGAGTGTTTTATTATTTTGCTCATTTTTCATTTTAGTATTCGTGTATTCTTTGTACATCCTCTAGATTACACGACGCAGTAAACTCTAGCAAGTTATTCGGTGATCACCCATTAGCAGTTGTCGTTTTGACGGGTTTGACCGTGAGCGTTAGTTACAAGGGTAGTGACCACCAAGCACTCGTGTACCAGTTTCAGCTGACCAGCGGGAGGACAAAGAGAGCAGGAAGAGGAGCAAGAGAGAGATGGGCACCAGCCACGTTTTATCGTGAGGCGTTCCTCTGCTACCTTGAGGGGGCAAAAGTGAAGGGAATCGCCGAAGAAAAAGCACGAGGCCTCACGAATGCCTTGACAGCGGCTTGCGATGCCTCTATGGCCGTGAAGTTCAACCCTCGCGGCCGCCCACCAATAATCTGGTGGAGTGAGGACATCGCAGAAAAGAGACGTGAGTGCCTGCGTGCCAGAAGGCTGCACCAAAGAGCGAGGGGAACACCGCGGTTCCAAGATCGTTCCGCAGAATACGAACAAAAGCGGAGGGATCTCAAGGTGGCCATCAAGGCTGCTAAGAGAAGGTGTTGGCGGGAGCTATGTGAGGAGGTGGATCACGACCCCTGGGGCAGACCGTATAAAACGGTTATGAATAAGATCAACCCCGGGGGCGCTGTTGCACCCACCGACCCAGTTTTTCTGGACGGAGTCGTCCGTCACCTGTTTCCAGAACATCGGAAAAGGGCAGCAGAGACGGGCCTGATGGCCACCATTGGTTCAGCCGAGTCGCCAGACATTAGTGAAGCCGAACTGAGGATGGCCGGTAAAGGTATTTTCGTACGTAAAGCCCCAGGGCCGGACGGAATACCTGGCCTGGCCGTCAAGACAGCGGCGATGAGTGCTCCGGGCTTGTTCCTGGACGCATTCAACGCATGCATAAGAGAAGGTTGCTTCCCGGCCCAGTGGAAGACGCAGAGGCTGGTACTCTTACCGAAGGGCAACAAACCCCCGGAGGAGCCATCATGTTACCGCCCGCTCTGTCTACTGGATATAGTCGGGAAGCTCCTGGAGCGGGTGATCTGCGCCAGGCTCGCAGCGGCCATCGGTCGGGCCGGAGACCTCTCCGACAACCAGTTCGGCTTCCGAAAGGGTCGATCGACCATGGACGCTGTAGGCAGCGTTGTTGGTATAGCCACAAACGCCATCAATGCTGGTCGGAGTGCAAGACGGATGTGTGCCATCATCACCTTGGACATCCGGAATGCCTTCAACTCTGCCAGATGGGACGACATCATGCTGTCCCTGCAGCACTTCCAAGTGCCACTCTATCTCAGGGAGGTCACCTCGAGTTACCAGACTGACTGTACTCTGCTCTATGACACCGACGACGGTGTGCACTCCCACAACATCACGGGAGGCGTGCCACAGGGTTCGGTCATTGGGCCTCTACTCTGGAACGCTGTCTATGACGGCCTGCTTAGGCAGCAACTTCCGGAGGGTGTCTCGATTTTGGCTTTCGCGGACGACGTGGCGCTAGTGGTGGTCGCAAAGAGTGTCAAAGAGATCGAAAATCTCGGAGACGTCGCTATAGAAGTGGTCGCCACTTGCTTGAGAGACCGCGGACTTAGTCTGGCGGCGGAAAAAACGGAGGCGGTGCTCATCTCTCGCACAAAAAAGGAGAGGACCGGCACCGTCACGGTAGGTAAAGAACGGATACGGTCGGTGAAAACGTTGAAGTATTTAGGGGTCACACTAGACGCTCGGCTGTCGTTCAAACACCATCTCGCGAACGCAGGCTCAAAGGCGGCAAAGGTGGCCCGTGCGCTGGCGGGCATCATGCCCAACATCGGGGGACCCGAGCAACCGCGAAGGTCCTTCCTTGCCTCGGTGGTGTGTTTCGTAATTTTATACGGAGCTCCTATCTGGGCTGATGCCCTGAACAGGCACAAGAGATTTGGTGCTCCGTGCCAGAGAGCCTGCAGGATAGCTGCGCTAAGGGTGGCCCGGGCGTACCGAATCGTAGCTGACATTGCGCTCTCGGTGGTCGCGGGGACCACCCCCTTCGACCTCCTGGCAGCTGAAAGACATCGTGAGGGTGGGCGTTGCGGACCGTAGAGGAGTGGCAGCGGAGATGGGACTCAGCCAGGGACGGCCGCTGGACCTACCGCATCATCCCGCGGATCCGGGAGTGGGCGAGCAGGAAACACGGCTTCCTCAGTTTCCAGCTTACCCAGGTGTTGACCGGGCACGGATGCTTCCGTAGCTACCTATTTCGTATAGGGGTCTACGGCAGCGCAGAGTGCTCGGCTTGTCCAGGGGTGGACGAAGACGTGGAACACGTCCTCCTACGGTGTCCTCGTTTCAGGGAGGAACGGGACCAATTTTAAATCACTTGGAGCGGTCCCCTCACCCCTGAGGGCATCGGGGCGTGCCGCTTGGCTCCCAGGAGGGATGGAGCGCGGTAGTGACCCTCTGTACGTCCGTAGTGGACAGGCTGGGTGTCATCAGAAGAGAAGGGGAGAGAAGAGTTGCGATGGTAGCAGTAGTGGGCTAGTCTAGCCGTTGCCTCCCCCCGCGAAGAAATGCCTTGCGGCGGCTCCCGCGGGGGAATAAAGGTAAAAAAAGAGGTGGAGTTTTAGTGGGTATGCCTATCGACATCCTTCGGTAGGAGAGTCCCACACACGGGGAGTCTCGCATGGCTCCAGTCATGGTGAATTAAGCATTTCTCCACCTCTTCGGAAAAAAAAAACTACACACACACACATTTATATATATATATATATATATATATGTTGAATTCTGAATTCTTAGACACGGCGGCGGCGGCGGCGAAATATTTATATATTATAGATATATATATATATATATATATATATATATGTGTGTGTGTGTGTGTGTGTCTGTGTGTGTGTGTGTGTGCGTGCGTGTGCGCGCGCGACGGAATATTTATGCAATATATATATTTTTAAATTGTTTTTTCAAGAATAGATAATATATGTATTTTTTCCGTGCGCAAAAAAAAGTTATGAGTATAACTTCAAAAAATGTGTATTAGTTTACTCATTCCTGATAAAATAAAACACATAAAATTTTTAAATGTGTACTCAATAATAATAACGTACCTAAAATTCAATGTAATGCTTTAAATACAGATGCAAATTTTTTCGAATATAAAATAAATATTAATCAAGTATAACATACACTTTTCCAAATATCCATGTGTGATATATACAATGGATTAAAAATTAAATACGTTAATTGTTGCATTTTTAAGATAATTCTATTATAAACAGTAATGGCAAAAGAAAATTCAAATTTTAACAGTGGCAATATAAAATACGAATTACATTTGAAAAGTTTTACAAAAATTATTAATTTAGGAGCATTTAATTTAAATATTTTTTAATTTAATATTTCAAAATTGTATGGATATACAAGTAAGTAGATTATGTATATTTATAGAAATAGTATATTACGATACATGGCCAGAAACTTGGATTTCCTGGGCTGCGTGATATGACGGCCGAGGCGAAGCCGAGTGATTAAATTATGTATATTTATAGAAAACAATATTTTAAATAAACAAGTATGTATATATTAGAAACAGAAGGTTATTTAAGGAATGAATTTGTTTATAATAATCAAAATAAATATATGGGCTCTGTAACTAAAGGGAAAAATAAATTGGATATACTTATAGATTCAAACGCAAATTTTGAAAGAGGGTGCAAATTACGAATTACGAGAGAAATGGAAGAAACAGGTTTTTATTGATGTGCCGTTAAAATAATATAAATAGTTCTTTAAATTTTTGGTATATAACCCAATGCACTATAGCAGTACCTCCAAGGTGTTGCGTGAATCTGTTTAATTTGTAAGGTGTCCACGGTAGTGAAAAAATAATATAATTTAAAACTCATTTAAATAAATTAATTGCGAAAAACCTTTTTCGAAATTAAAAATAGGGGGTTGGCGCGCGAAGCGCGCAGGGGGACAAAGCCCTCCTAGTATATATATATATATATAGTTTTAACTTTTAGTTCCGCGAGCGAGCTCATGTAAAGGGGTTTCTCCAACACCCGAAATGAATACTCAATAAACTCATGTTATTTGATTTTAAATAATTTCTTTTTAATGATTTAATCATTAAATGTTAATTTATGTCAAATCACCCATTTTTTGGCAACCTCTTATTAAGTCTTAAGGATCTTAATTGCATTCTTAAGGTGCCGCGTGATGAGAGAATTTGAATTCTCTCAGACCTACGTCATTGAATGCAATTGGAGATTTTTAGACCTAGATTGTAAATACTTTTCAATTCATTAGGTGACGCGTGATAAGAGAATTTGTTTTCTCTTTGAACTACGTCACTGAATTGAAGTAGTGTCGCAATCATAAGTGGTTTCCAATAACAAATCAACTCGACGAATAAATGCTCATTCATCGATTTGCTGTTGGAAGGGATTATATTTCTACCCTCCACTGATCGATGAATTAAATAAGATTGAAATTCAAAAAAAGGAGTTTCACTCTTATTTTTTATTATATGGATGAATTGCACCGTCACAATAGTAAAAATAAAACTGGATCCAATATGGTTCCTTGCGGGACTCCTATTTTTATTTCTTTGTAATCACTGTATGGATAATTTATTCTAACTCTTTGCTTTCTCATAAAAAGGTAGTTTTTAATTAACTTATCTGCATTACCTCTAATTCCATAACAGTATAATTTTTCTAATAAAAATTTATGATTGAAAGTATTAAAGGCTTTCGCCAAGTCTAAATATGATATAATAATTGGATTACTTTTGTCTAGACAATCACATATACAACTGTTAATAAAATTTAATGCATCTGCAGTTTTTTTATTTTTCATTTAGCCATATTGTTGTTCAGCAATTATTTTATTTTTATTTATGAAATTATTTAATCTACTGCTATATTCGATATATTAGCTATATTAGATATTAGCGAGATTGGCCTATATTTAATAGCCCTGTATCTATCAATTGCTTTAAAAATAGGAACCAGTTTTTAAGTGCATCGGGCCACACTGAGTGTTTAATGCATAAATTAAAAGTATGAGCTAAAGGTGTTTTAATAAAATTTATAATTGTTTTTAATACTTTAGTATTGATTTTGTCTACACCACCCATTTTTTCTTTCATATTGAATACTATATTTTTAATTTCTTCACTCGATGTTGGGTTAATAAAGATCGTTTTCATATAATTTTGAGGTAGTTTAAATTTTCTATTATTTGGCTCGATAATTTTTTCACTTAGTTTTTCTCGTATCTCACAGAAGTATGTGTTCATATTATTTGCTATTTTTTCAGGATCAGAGATTCTATTATTGAATTCCTCATAAATATAATTTATAGTATTTTCTTTTATTTGTTTTTTACCTAATTTGATACTTATAATTTTCCATATATTTCTTGGGTTATTACAATTTTTTTTAATTAAGTTCTTTTCAAATTTAATTTTAGCGTCTATAATTACTTAATTTAATATTTTTTCATACGTCTTATATTCAGTTTTTAATACTGTATAATTTTTATCTAACTTCCATATCTTATATCATGATTCCTTTAGTAATCCAAGATTTCCTTGGCTTTGTTTTTGAATGACTTGTGTTATGACAATTGTTTATATTTGATCTTTCAATGCATGTTTTTATATTATTTATTTTTGAGTCTATATTCATATTAGGATCATGCATAAACAATGCACTCCAATTTATCTTACTTGCTTCTTTTTGTAATTTCTTATAACTAATATAGATCATTTTGGTATTTCCATTTTCTTATAATTTTCTTTTTTCTATGCTTGCATATAGAGGATAGTGATCAGTAAATGGATTAGTTATTTTAAATGATTTATAGTGTATATAACCTGTTTTAATAAAAGTATTGTCCATGGAAGTTCCTTTACAATTATCTATAGCTGGTCTTGTAACATGCTGAAAACAGGGTATGTATTCCTTTTCTAGGAAGTTGTTTAAAAATTCTTCATTAATAATAATTAATTCTAATAGATCAATATTAAGTTATCCTATTACTAAATGATTTTTCAAATTTTTATTGTTTTTTAAAAACGCATTCAAGTTTATTACGAATTCAGCTTTTGATAGATCATGAGACCTATATAAAGCTGATATTTTAATCTTACACTCTTTATCTATCTGTAGAGTAATATGTTTAATCTACCAATTTCGATGATATTAGTATTTTCACTTAAATTTTGATTTATAAATATAACAACACCATCTGATCTATTTATCATACTATTATTATAATAACTATTACAATCTCACAATAAATGGAATTTAAGGGGATGCCATACGTGAATTAAATCCTACTATGCCGACACCTGTATATTCCACGCACTATTTCTCCTATTACTGTAATACATATATTAAATAAATTATAAGTAGAAAAGTTTGAATTGTGCTAAAATGTGCTTATAATTTGAAAAATACGATCTCATACATAACCTCTCTTAGTTAACAAAGATTTAATTGAATTTTGTAAAAACTGGATAGATTTCTAACAAATACAGTGCAGATGCACAATTTCACGATATTGGTCAATGTTGGAACACTAAAAAAAACAGTCAAAAGTGCACGACGAAGAAATAAATAGAAAAATACGATTGATACAACACACTGGACTTTAACCAGAGATGGGTTGCATTAAAATGACAAAGAAAACTGGAAGCGGTATTTGATTCCTTAATACTTTATGATGAAAAAACCGTTCGAAATGAAATCCCAGCTGATTCTGTTTCGAAAATATGCAAACTTTTCACTTTTTACATAGTTTACCTCTTCATAATATAGTATAGATATAATATACATATGGGCTATTTCACGCCAAGTGGTACGATGAAAATTTTAAATCGCTCCAAAATTTGAGAACAGGCTGGAAATACCTTCAAGAAGATAGAAAAAAAATTTTAGGTGTTAAAAATAATTTGCCTAAGAGTTATTCCACCATGAAAAATGGAAATATTTCAATTTTTTAGAAAATTTTCTATTTTAAAAGCCATTTATCTCAAAATCTATTAATTTTTTTGAAAAAACATTACAAACAACTTTTGTTTAAAATAATTTTTAAAACTTATCTGCCTGGGTTACAATTCTTAATTTTAAAATGTCGAAGTGATAGAACACCCGGAAATATTGAATATCAAAAAAAGGCGACCACGCCACGATCGATTTTGATCTAACACCGCTCAAAAGATCACATTTTTTGAGAGCTTTTGAATGGCGGTGGTTAGATTATTGGCCAAGACTGCTGTTGTAGGTTATGCCTTAAAATACATGAAAATTAGTGATTTTATGAGGTTTATGAGGCATAACTTACACCAGCGGTCTTGGCCAATAATCTAACCGCCGCCATCCGAAAGCTCTCGAAAAATGTGATCTTTTGAGCGGTGTTAGATCAAAATCGATCGTGGCGTGGTCGCCTTTTTTTGATATTCAATATTTACGGTCGTTCTATCTCTTCGAGATTTTAAAATTAAGAATTGTACCCCAGGTAGATAAGTTCTAAAAATTATTTTAAACAAAAGTTGTTTGTAATGTTTTTTCAAAAAAATTAATAGATTTTGAGATAAATGGCTTTTAAAATAGAAAATTTTCTAAAAAATTGAAATATTTCCATTTTTCATGGTGGAATAACTCTTAGGCAAATTATTTTTAACACCTAAAATTTTTTTTCTATCTTCTTGAAGGTATTTCCAGCCTGTTCTCAAATTTTGGAGCGATTTAAAATTTTCATCGTACCACTTGACGTGAAATAGCCCATATATACATTTATATTATTTCCATACCATCTATGAGATAAATATCACGGCGCGTTTTTTTTAAATGGTCTTCCCTATAGGCCTAATCCACTGTACATACACCCATATAACTAAATTATCTCATTTAAAGTATTAAATTTTTACAAGTGCTGGGAAGAAAATGTAACTACTGCTTTAAATAAACGCTTTACGAATGATGGATCATTAATAGCGTTTATTTTGGATCTTTCCCAATACATTGAGAATTCTCGGTGAACCGATTCCCCCGCTTGCTCACACCATACTCCCAAACCATCATTGCTTAAGCACAGAAGACCATCTTTCAAATAATTTTTAATGTGTTTGATACTCTTTAATTCTCTTAACTTTTATCCAGTTTGCTCGTATCAGCCTTTTTTGTAGAAAATCAAGTTTCTACAATCTTATTCATTGCCTTAAATGTGGCAATGGAACGCTGCAATCGAAAAGGTCCACCTTCTTTATAATTTTCAGGGTGGTTTAATCCATCAGAATTTTTTATGAGCATTTTGCATGCATTACCCTCGACAATTTCATCATCATAGTTTTTAGCAACTACTTTTAATTTTTTCGGCCAAAGCAGAGCATTTTCACGACCTACAGTCGGAAGTACATCCTTCCAAAACAAGTGATTCACCAATCCTTGCAATAAATGCAATTCAGGAAGAGCGCACTTCAGAAGAACGTACATATTGGCGTCTTCTTCATATCCTTCTGCTACCAAACGAGGGAAATTAACCATACTGTGAAATTCCCTTGCTAGTTTTTTTTCTCTACGCTTTTAAATTTTAAATAGTTTTGTGTCAAATCATCATATGTTTTTAAAATAATAACATCATCACTCGAATCACTGTTGAATTCTTCGCTATTTAATTGATTCGAATTGCGTGGTTGTAGTTCACTTGAAGTAATGCAGGATTATGGACTGATGCAGTTTGTTCTCCAATATCAATTAATAAAAGCTTAAAATCTGCTATGAACTTAATCAATGTATCTGATTTACCTGCGTTAACTCAAATAAAATTTCTAAGTTTTCATGCGTCTCTTTTATCTTCAACACAATTGCCAGTAAAATTAATCGATACACTCTAATATAAGTGTGTTTTTTACTATGCTTCCACCCTCAGAGTATGAAGCTCTTTTGTTGTTTTGATTTTAATTATCTTCATCTGTTATAACTCATAATGAAAGTTTAAAGAAATCTTTTTCGCCATCTACCTTCAATTTTATTTTAATATCAGCATTAGTCAAATAAATATTGCGTTTGTCATAGAGCAATTCTAAAAGTTCTGTGGCATTAACATAGACGATAGGTCTCTTTACAATTCCTTCTTTAGAGGTTTCAAATTTACAATAATCTTTTTTGTAAACATGTTTCATTACGTTCGATTTCTCATGCATATGTTGAATTGAATTATTAGACCTTTCTTCCAGCAAAAACTCGGATAAAATTAGACATTTTCTTCATATGATTTCTTGTCAGGCCTGAAGTCGATTGAAACATGTCTAAGCCCTCAGCTGAAAAAACTACACTTTCCTAAGGTTTCTTATTAATAGTGACTTTTAATTTAACGCCTGATGTGTTTAATAAAATAGTATCGTTTAAATTATCATCACTTTCTCTTTTCTTCAAAATGGTTGAAACAAGCTGGTTTTGTTGCTTCTCGGGTAATTTCTCAACCAATTCTAAAGCATGATCACGAGCATTGGAAGAAGAAAGGCCTCGACAAGTATGTTTGATTCCCTTACCTATTTTTGCAAACAAAAATTGCAAATACCAATCGCACTTTTAAAAGGAGCTGTTCTTTTCTCACTGGGTGATTGTTAATAGATGAACCTCTGGTTTGGCAATGTTAAGGCTATTTTGACCGATCACAGAGAAAAATATACCGTTTTGGCCTTTACCATTAATAGCTTTTGTGTGACCCTTGAAACGTACAGCTGAACATATGTAACAATAACACATCGTTTTATTGCTAGTTCCTTTACTTAAATGCATTTTTTCGTAACTAGGCATTTTTGGATGAGGGCTTTTTGAATTACCGTTGTCTTGCTCACCAATTGTAAGCCTACAAGAAACACAGATACTCGAGGGAAACAGAATTGGCAGTATCAAATCCTTCATTGATATGCTTATTTATCAAATTACACAGTTTCTCAGTTATAGAAAACTCTGAACGTGAATGACTTTTAAAAACTATTTTTTTTCCACAAGTAGCACAAACCTTTACTCTATTCGATTATCCATTCTCAATGGTATACTTTTATTTGCAGCAATTAAAGTAAATTCAAGAAGAATTTGAATTATTTGAATTTTTCAAAATATTCTTCTCATACTTATAGTTACAACTGATGATTTTTAACTGTTGGGAGTCAGCAATTAGGCATACGCCATCTAGTGACTGTTAACGTAGTTAAAGATCCAAAAAGGTTAATGAGCATAATTTAATTATTATTATATGTGGACATAGTATAATATTAGTGTTACGTATACACATGTACGTTGTGTGAGTGTGTGTGTGTGTGTGATTTTGGGTATGCACGAGTGCGTATGTGTATGGAAGTGCGACAAAGACGTTGGGAAGCTAGTACTACATATTTACGATGAAAATAAATACAGATTACAATTACAAGCATCAAAAAACGAAGTAGAGGCAATATTTTACATTATCTAAGAATCATTGTTCAATAAAAACTAGTAGAATAAATAATCGATTAAAAAGTTAAACAAAAAATAAAAACGATATACATTCCTTCTAAAAATGTGTAATTTAGCAGACGGAAGAGTAAGAAAAAGTTTAGCTACGTAGTTTGAAAAAACATCAATAGGTGGCAACGCTAAAGGTTTCCAGCATATTAAAATGTGTCAAAATACGTTTACACTTATTCATAAATATTGTAGTTTAGAATTAATATTTTTAAATGGTACAAATACAGAAAATTCTCATTTAATAAATTAACATTCGCACCTTACAAAGGATAGTGATAAACGCATTCTTGGCGGAATTGACGATGGATTCTATAGGAGGTGCGTACAACGATACGATCCGTCTGTCGCACGCACCTCCTACTTTCAAATACATTGTAATATGCAGACACTGAATCTTGGGTGCATTATTTATTTAATTACAATTATTTAAATTATTGACAGCTTGAAGACGGGGTAGAGGCATATTTTAAATAAACGTGTTGAGTGTATAACAAGTACAGAATTTGATATTGTGTTAAAATATTGTTATAATTTGAAAAATACGAATGGAAACATAATCTCTCTCAGTCTAAAGCGACGGATTCTATAGAAGGTGCGTGCACCGATTCGAGCCGTCTGCCGCACGCACCTCCTACTTCCAAATACATTGTAATATGCAGACACTGAAACTTGGGTGCATTCTTTATTTAATTACAAATCTTATATTATATTAAAGTGGATCGACTTGTGGTCTCCGGTTCTCCGGTTCTCCGGTTTTTTAAAAATGCATTTTTATAGTTTCAAAGGTTTATTTTAATTGGACTTTACACTTTTGGGCCTTACATTTTTTGGACCTTACATTTTTTGGACCTTACATTTTTTGGACCTTACATTTTTTGGACCTTACATTTTTTGGACCTTACATTTTTGGGCCTTATAAGTTTTGGGCCTTACATTATTGGCAACGGAATTGTAAAGTTTTATTTTAATTGGACTTTACAATTTTAGGCCTTACATTTTGAGCCTTACATTTTTGTCCTCATAAATTTTGGGCCTTACAGTTTTGGGCCTTATAAATTTGGACCTTACATTTTTGGGCCTTATGAATGTTGGGCCTTACGTTTTTGGGCCTTATAAATTTTGGGCCTTACATTTTTGGGCCTTATAGTCACTTGTATATTTCATAAGATATATTTTTTTCAATATATCGTTTTTATTGTTTATATAATTTATAAATTCAGCAAGTATTCATCGAAATCATCTTTAACAGAAAAATTAAATCATATCATTAAATATTAAATGTATAATTAATTAAACATTAGATAAAATATTCAAATAAATATTACTGTTTTTAAAATGCTATTTAGAAGATTTATATCCAATATGCATATTGTCACATATTATTGATATAATATATGTTATATCTGTAACAAAAACATTTTTATTATTAATTATAAATAAATTGACAATGTCAAAACTGTACCTTTTAACTTAATCATTAAGAAATACTTCTGCATTTTTGATTATTTCGATAGTCTTAATAAACTAATCAGGATACTGAAATACAAAAAGACTTATTATATTTCAAACAATAATAATTTAAAATGAAAATAAGATAATTTTATAATATACCTTGTGACTCTAATCGTATGGAATGCCATTAGGAATATAATATTTTATTGATATAATATTAATTGGAATGCTGCTGCCCTTTGTTTTTTTATTCAGCGCTGCATTTATTGGAATTATGAGTGTCAAACTACTTGCAAAGAATTTGTGCAAATATTGGCCCATTAGATGGAAAGTTTGGCCCTCTTTGTATAAAGGTTGGCCCAGATTGTTTAAATGTTGGCCCATTTACAGAAAAGATTATTACAACATATTATTTACAACATATTATTATTGCAATATTAAATATTATCAACGCAATTAAGTGCGCCTTAATTTAAGAAATTGCATGTGAAAAACAATTTTTTACTGGTTGAAAAATTTATTCCATAATCAATACAAAATGTTCTTAAATTGGCCAAAAGTGGGCTAAAGTTTGCCAAAACTGGAAAAATGTTCCAAATATTTCAATGTTGGTAAACATCGGCCCACTTTTGGCGCAAGTTGGCCCACTTTTAGCATACTTTGGAGCATTTTCATCGAAAATGTATTTCCACTAGGGTATGTATAATATTAGTATTTATAAAATATTAAATTTATATTAACTATATTTCATTCATTACATTGAAGCTACTTTCTTATAAACACTGTTTTCTAATAATTTATATCTTATTTTTTTCAGCTTTACAAAAAAATATTAATAAAAAATTTAAAATAATCGTTTAGAAAAATAAAAAAAATTATAATTATTATTAAACAATTGAAACAAATTATTAATATTATTTTTATAATTGTGAATCATTTTGTAAAATAAACCATTTTTATAATGGGTTTGACGGAAATAAAAATATTAGTTGTAAAAACGATTGAACCATATAGCGACGATGCTTCTATGTTAAATGATGAACACATATTAGAATTTAATAACATCCTTAAATCATGTACACCATTCAATATGCAAACAACTCTTTTAGTTCAAAAACAATATAATATTAACTCAGTTCAAATGAATAATGAATACATTCAATTGTTATTTTCTGGAAAATATGAAAACGGTCATTGGATTTGTATGTATTACAATAATAGAACGATACACATTTATGATAGTTTAAATGCTAAATATTTGCAAAATGAACATAAAGTATACATCAATAGATTATTTCCAGATAGTCAACAATTAAAAATTGTTTTTGAAACAGTGCAATTTCAAATCAATAGTTATGATTGTGGAATTTTCGCCATAGCTTTTGCTGTCTCTATTGTATTTAATTTATGCCCATGCAGTTTAAACTATGATATTTCCCAAATGCGTTCACATTTACTAAAAATATACGAAACACGTAGTATTACGATGTTTCCAATTTTACAAAATATAAACTATAATATTTCAACAATACCAATCAAAAGATACATGATTCATATTTGTTGTATTGATGAAAAAAAATTGAATTTCAATGTAGCAGAAATAAAAATAATAGAATAAAATTTTCAATAGAAATTTAATTCTGAACAACAAACAATAATGAATTTATATAATAAAGATAAAATCATTTCCGTTGATTCTATTACCCCAATGGAAATAGACTATGAAATACCATCTTATAGTTCATTTTATCAAAAAAATAAAAATAAACAATTTAATGATATAGAAATAAAACAGCTAAAAATAAAACAGCAAACTATGATAAAAAGGCAAACAATTAGCTGTATCGATATAAAAAATGAACGAGAAAAAGAAGCGTTGCATAAAAAAGAAGCTTATATGAGGAGTAAAGATAGTAATGACGGCAAAATAGAAGAAAAAAAATAAAGAGAAAACAGCAAACCATGATGAAAAGACAAAAATAAATAGTGACGAAATAAAAAATGAACGAGAAAAAGAAGCATTACGAAAAAAGAAGCTTATGTAAATAATAAAAATAGCAACGACGGCAAAATAGAAGAAAAAAAAATAAAGAGAAAACAGCAAACCATGATGAAAAGACAAAAAATGAATGGTGACGAAATAAAAAATGAACGAGAAAAAGAAGCATTACGAAAAAAAGAAGCTTATGTAAAAAGTAAAAATAGTAATGACGGCAAAATAGAAGAAAAAGAAAAAAAATAAAGAGAAAACAGCAAACCATGATGAAAAGACAAAAAATAAATAGTGACGAAATAAAAAATGAACGAGAAAAAGAAGCATTACAAAAACAACATGTTTATTATAATGAAAATACTGATCAATGTAAAAAAAATGAAAAGAAAAAATTAAATGGAAAAATATTAAACGAAAGTAGAAAAAATGATATCGATTAATTAGTATAAAACCATTTACAAAAAAATTTAAAAAGACGCAAATGTATGAAAAATGACAAAGACATGGAAATACCAATCATATTGCTTAAAAAATTAAAAATTGATGAAGGAAAATTTTTTAACGTATATGATAAACCAATTAATACTAAAAAAGGTATAAATTATAAAGAATTAAATAAACGTATTTTAATTAAAAATGAACAAAATGTAAAATTAGTAAGTAAATCCAAAATAATAGGTCGAATAGCAAATGTAGATTTTGATGAAAAAATAATTATTGAAAACAATTTAGGTTATATGTCTGAAACTTGTAAACATTGTAATACTAAACATTTTGTTTTTGAATATACACTAGGTAAAGAATTTTCTAATTGTTGTCACAAAGGAAACGTAGACTTACCGAAAATGCCTCCCTATCCGGAAGAATTAAAGCAATTAGCTACAGGAATATCGGAAGATAGTATTAATTTTCGCAAAAATATTCGGCTATATAATAATGCGTTAGCTTTTGCAAGCTTTGGAGCTAATTTTGATAAGTTATCTGGTAGTGGACCACAAATTCTTAGAATATGTGGTCAAATATATCACAATGTTTTTGCTTTACATCCAAATGAAAATGAAGCTCGAAAATATGGGCAATTGTATGTTCTAGATAATGAATTAGCTGCAGCTGAAAGAAAAAGTTTTAAAAATAATTTAGATACAAAATTAGAATTGTCAAGTAAATTAGATAGCTTAATTAGAAATGTTAATCCTTATGCTAAAGCTTATAAAATGATGTATGAGGTAGAAAAAGAAAAATTAGAATATTAGAAGAAAAATTAGATAAAAATATATATATAATGAAGCTACTTGTAGTGAAGTTGCAATGGTATTTGTAGGAAAAAATGGATTGCCTACTTCAGAGCGGGATATAGTTATATATTCAAAATATGACAATCCAATTAGTATTCCTTCAATAAGTAAACACACTGATCCAATGACATACCCACTTATTTATCCAAATGGAGGATATGGATGGATGCCTAATATGAAATGCAAATATAAGAAAAACAATATTTCATGTTTGCAATTTTATAATTACAGACTTTCTATGAGAAATGGATTTAATCCATACCTTAATATGGGAAAAGTTTCTCAACAGTTTACAATTGATGCATTTGTAAAAGTTGAACAATCAAGATTATATTTTGTAAAGAAAAACCAAGATATTTTAAGAAGCAATTATTATAAAGGCGTAATGGATTATTTACACAAGAAAAAAGAATCTGAAAATATAAAAATTGGAAAAATGTTTATTTTGCCATCAAATTTTGTTGGAAGTTCAAGATTCCTAAAACAAAATTACATTGACTCAATGAGTATAGTAAATCGTTACGGAAAACGTGACTTATTTATAACAATGACATGTAATCCAAACTGAAAAGAAATAACTGAACATTTAAAAAAATATGAAACTGTAATTGATAGACCAGATTTAGTATTTATCAAAATATATTTCATCAAAAAATAAAAGAATTTAAAGAATTGGTAATTAAGCAAGGTGTTTTAGGAAATTGTATCGCCTACACTTATGTTATCGAATTTCAAAAACGTGGACTTCCTCACATGCATATGCTATAATTTTTAGATAAAAATTATAAAATTAATACTCCCGAAAAAGTAGATGAACTCATAAACGCAGAAATTCCAAACGAAGATATCTATCCACGGTTGTATAATATTGTAAAACAGTTTATGATTCATGGACCCTGTGGAGAGCAAAACATGAGTTCACCTTGCATGAGTAAAGACACAAAAAAATGTACGAAAAATTTTCCAAAAAAATTTAATAACAAAACTTTTAATTCATCAGGATATCCATTATATATAAGAAGAAATGATATCAAAAAAATCAATTATAAAGGTAAATACCACAATAGAATAGCTGATAATCGGTTTGTTGTTTCGTATAATCCTTATTTATTGTTAAAATTTAATTGTCACATTAATGTCGAAGTATGCTGAACAGTCCAATGTATAAAATACTTATTTAAATAGTGTTATAAAGGACATGACTGTGCGAACATAGAAATACGTGACACAGGTATCAGATCAAAAGACAGTTCTAATTTAACTCATGATGAAGGTATTGAAAGCAATGAATATAATACTATTAGAATACCCTCTACACGAACTTTCACATACCATAATAAGATTAGCTATTCACAATGAAGATGAACAAGAAGTGTATTTTAAAGAAGGAAAAGAAACAGAAATTTAAAAAAAAATGTAGAAACGACATTAACAGCATACTTAAAATTAAATCAAATCGATTCTGATGCACGAAATTATTTATATTTCGAAATACCATTAAATTATGTATTTGATAATAATTCAAAAACAAGGAATAAAAGAAAAAAAAACAAAAAAACCTGTATTAAGCAGAAAGTATTTAGTGAATCCAAATGATCGAAAACGATATTTTATAAGATTATTACTTTTACATGTCAAAGTAGTATCATCATTTCAGGATTTACGTACTGTTGATGATATAATTTATTCTACATTTTATGAAGCTTCTATAGCTAGACATTTGGTTACTGAAGATAAAGAATGGGACAGATGTTTGAAAGAAGCAACACAATTACACTTTCCTACTGCTCTTTGTGAATTATTTGCATATATTTGTATTTTTCACAATCCTATTAATGCAAGAGATTTGTACGAAAAATAGAAACACTTTTTTTACCACCCAAAATATGAACAAAATGCTGATGAAAACTAGCATTAAATCGTCGTTCCCCGATAAGAAGGTGCTACCTCGGAATCCGATTATAAATGGTGCTACCTCGGAATCCGGTTACGAAAGGTGCTACCTCGGAGCCCGGTTATAAAAGGTGCTACCTCGGAGTCCGGTTATAAAAGGTGCTACCTCGGAGTCCGGTTTTAAAAGGTGCTACCTTGGAGTCCGGTTATAAAAGGTGCTAACTCGGAGTCCGGTTATAATAGGTGATAACTCAGGAACGAATTTTTCGTCTATGATTTTAAGTTGGTACTACTGCCGGTTTAGCTCAGCAATAATATTGACAATTGTTTTTTGGCAATTTTATAAAAGATTATTTTTATTTATCTATTATTTAACGTTGTACTCTTATTTTTAATGCGGAATTTAACAATATATCGTAAAACTTAATACCGTAACATAATGTTTATAATAATTATAATTAAAACAAAATAGATGAAATATACACTTTAGTCAATTGTTGGTTTTAAATAACTCAATTTTTATAATACATTTCGACACAACTGCCGAAGCTTCTGTTTTACGGAGTGAAATTTTTTCGCTAGAGTTAAACAAGGGAGAGAAATGGAATAAGGTACAAAATGATTCGAATACAACCGCCAAAATTGAATAGTTGACATGCTTTAAAATTGTTTAAGAGGTATCAGTGTTAAATTACATTTGTCAAATTAAAATTAAAATTGCGAAAAATGACAGTTTGCGAGAAATTATTAAAATTTACGCATTTAGCTTATATTTTTATCATTTAAACATACTTAATTATTATTTACCATGTATTTTCTGCAGTTACTACTCATCATAATTAGTTTTTTAACTTTTGCAGTAGTATAATTTATAATTTTATAATTTATCAATGATTATCTATTGAATCTACCCGCGTAAAAAAATCAAAGTTTATATGAACTTTATATAAACTTTAGGTTTGGCTAAACTTGATATGGGGTTGGCCAACGAGACTGAGCCGAACTTGTGCAATTGACTGCTCAAGTTTGGTGAAAGTATATCAAATGTTCACCTGAAATTCATATAAAGTTTTTATAAAGTTTTTTTACAATTACTGACAAATAAAATATAGTTTATACTAATTTTAGCTGAACTCAATATTAACGTGATAGCAAGTTCAGGTTTATAAAGTCATATAATGTTGATATCAACATACCCAAAGAAAAATTTTAAAAATCTGCTTTAACTGACATCAGTAAGAATACATCGGTTAGAAAAATGGTGAAAATAGATACTTTGTGGTTTTTTAAATTTCTTCTTTCAGGTTATGTCTTCAAAACTAAGGAAATGGACAACATTTTCAGTGACGGATTCGAATTTTTTGGAATATATCTCCGTTTTTAAGCTAAACTTAGTATAAACTATATTTTATTTGTCAGTAATTGTAAAAAAACTTTATAGAAACTTTATATGAATTTCAGCTGAACATTTGATATACTTTCACCAAACTTGAGCAGTCAATTGCACAAGTTCGGCTCAGTCTCGTTGGCCAACCCCATATCAAGTTTAGCCAAACCTAAAATTTATATAAAGTTCATATAAACTTTGATTTTTTTACACGCGTATATAAGAAATTATCAAAGTTTAGTACATATATATGTCGACGTAATTTTCTTATTTTGGAGATTAAAATATAAAAAGAAACAGTTTAAAATATATTCAAACTAAATAATAACTTTACCTGAATTACGTTTATTTAAATTTTTTGACGATATACGTATAGGTACTACTAAATAATAATAAATAACTAAGAGATAAATAAAAATAATCTTTTATAAAATTGCCAAAAACAATTAGCAATCTTATTGCTGAGCTTACACTTGCAGTAGTACCAACTTAAAATCATAGACTGAAATTTCGCTCCTGAGTTATCACCTTTTATAACCGAACTCCGAGTTAGCACCTTTTATAACCGGACTCCGCGGTAGCACCTTTTATAACCGGACTCTGAGGTAGCACCTTTTACAACCGGGCTCCCAGGTAGCACCTTTTATAACCGGATTCCGAGGTAGCACCTTTTATAACCGGATTTCGAGGTAGCACCTTCTTATCGGGGAACGACGAAATATTGATAAGAACCTACAATTGAATGGATATTCTTTAAATAATTTTAATTTACCCGTTATATCTACATTTATAGAAGATTATGCTGATAAATCAACAACACATAACAAAAGTTGCACATTTACTGAAATAAACGTCAAAGTAAATTCTTTAAAAAATCATAACAAAGACATTTTCGATACTATCGTGCAACATTTAAAAATTGAAGACAAAAAAAAGCTTTTTTATTGATGGACCAGGAGGAAGTGGGAAAAGCTGTTTACTTAATGTTCTAATAGACTATCTTAAATTCTCAAACATTTCATTTTTATGTGTTGCTTGGACAGGGATTGCAGCAAATTTATTACATAACGGGAAAACAGTACACACAACATTTAAACTACCACTTAATATCACAGAATGTACTATATGTAATATTAAATCTAATTCAATAGATGGTAAAAATTTAAAAGAAGTTCAAATTATAATATGGGATGAAATATCTATGACATCGAAATATGCTTTTGAAGCAGTCAATCGCCTATTTCAAGATATATGTAATAATAAAAAAATATTTGGTGGTAAAATGTTGGTTGTTTCAGGCGATTTTAGGCAAACATTACCAGTTATACGACATGGTAGTCGTACTGAAGTTATTGAAAATTCAGTTAAAAACAGTTACTTATGGCCGAATTTTATACGTATGACACTAAATGAAAATCTTCGAGTGACAGATAATGACAATTATTTTAGACCATGGTTATTAAATGTAGGTGAAGGTAAACGTTTAAATATGTATGAAGAAGAAAATGAACTGCTTGAAATCCTTCTTGATTTAATAACAAAAGAAAATGATATCATTGCAGAAATTTTTGAAAACGAAATAAAAATAAATGATAAAGTTATATTAGCCTTCACCAAGAACGACGTAATTGAAATAAATAATAAAATTTTGGCTATAATGAAAGGGCAAATTATTGAATACTTAAGTGTAGATACAGCAGAAGATGATAATGGAGAAAACTTAGATGTCATGTTACCTACAGAATTTCTTAATTCCCTTACACCTAATGGACTTCCTCTACATAAATTACAATTAAAAGTAGGTGCAATAGTAATTCTTCTAAGAAATTTAAATGTGAATGAAGGTCTTTGTAATGGAACAAGATTATTAGTAATAAAACTTATGAAACATTTAATTAAAGCAGAAATTATAAGCGGAAAAAAAATTGGAAAATTAGTTTTAACACCAAGAATCACTTTGTCACCATCTAAAGAAGATATACCATTCAACATGCGCAGAAAACAATTTCCCATTCGATTAGGTTTTGCAATGACTATTAACAAATCACAAGGACAGTCATACAATCAAGTTGGTATCTATTTACCATCTCCAATTTTTAGCCATGGTCAATTATACGTAGCTTTTTCAAGAGCTAAAAGTAGAAAAAATTTAAAAATATTACTGTTAAATAATGCAAAAATAGAAAATGATACATTAAAAAATAAAATCAAAATTTACACTAACAATATAGTGTTTAAAAAAGTATTGTAAATGTGTAGACGAAAATTTATACACATTTTATATAAATTTTATAAATAAATAAAAATGGAAGTATGAAAAAAAAACATTAAAATATTACAACTATTGAATGATTAAAGTGAATATGCAAAATAATTAATAATTGTTTGCGCTGAAAATCATTAAAATACAATTGAAAATCGGCTGCAACATATCATATTGTAAATGACAAATCATTACATTAGTTATAATAAATAAAAAAAATGAAATATAAGAAAAATCCATTGAAATATTACTACTACTGAATCATTAAAATAAATATGCAAAATAATTGATAATAGCCTGCCGTTCGACAAAACTTACAGACTTCTAAAAAGAATCAGAGTTTCCCAAAATACAACGACCGAAAGTTTAATTCTTATAATAACGTATAAACAGGTATTTAAAATTATTATTTAAAAACTTAAATTTGTTAAAATTTTACAATTAGAATTATATTTGCATATATCGTGTATAAAATATTTCGACAGAGCCGCCATTTAGATACAATCACTCACCCAACGTGCGTAAAAAATGATTTTCATAACACTCAATTTTATAATAACAATTACTATACAGATTCTATTAAATACCAAAATTTTTAAATATGCATTATAAAAACCATCACTTTGAAATAATACTACATTCACACACAAATTAAAACCATATATAACACAACGACAGTATTTTATACCACTTTATAAAAAATGTTACCACCGCCATTAAAGAAAAATATAATTTATGAGAGTATATAACATGCTTATATTTTATGTATTCTGTAAACACATTATATTACATCAATTTATTTAAAATTACGATACCCCCCCAAATGGAAATTATTTTATGTGTGTGCATTTTAAATATATTAAATATATGGACATATTTCACTTTCTTTCTGAACACACGCACACACACCTTCTTTATAATAACCTATAATGATTATTTTTACACAGACACAATATATATATATATATATATATATATATATATATATATATATACTTATTTTTTACTCTTTGTCATATTTATTTTCTTTCTGTATTTAATTCTATCATTTGTGACGCTGCACTGGGGATCAGGGTGCAGGTCAATTAGAGTCAACTATTTAATATAAATAAAACAAGTATTTATTATAATAAACAACTAAGTGAAAAGGTGGGCGCCAGCCGCGTTAATACGCGACGAATAACGATAACACGCGGGTTATCTTAACCTGACACTATATACAGAGCAGTACTCTCGCCGTACCGGGTTATGCTGTAAGGAGGGGAGGAAAAGGAGGGGACCAGGATCTCGCACACACAAGTACGGGTACTCGGCGGTACCGTACGCAGCTAGAGTGAATAATTCACCAACCTTTATCGGAGGAATCGGCACTCGTCCCTCAATGGCGATGTCACTCTCTCTATCTCTCTCGTTAGCTACTTGTTAATCTGCGGCTTCGCTATACTCGATACTATTATCCGTTTAGCACGGCGGACCGTAGAGCTCTGACTCTCGGCGTGCTCGAGAGCCCCGTGTTCGTACCGCGCGCCTGCGCAGTACGTACTCGTGCGCGGCACCTCGATCTCGCGTCGTGCGAGCGTGTCGAGTGCCGCAGTGTTCAGGCTGTATCGGTACGAGTCGGCTGTATGGTGATGTATGCCGTGATGACAACCTGGTGCTGCTGCCGTCTCGGAGACGAGGTACAACCTCTTCAGGTAACTAATAGTTCTTTAGCTATTAACTGCGTTCTTCAACGGGTACGGCATGAGTTTCAGGTACGAAGCTCACCCGCCGTCGCTTGCTGCTTGAGGCCGAGTCACCCCTCTCTCTCCTCGACGACGTTGACCTCGTTGACGACTAGCCTCTCCGTCTACGGCTCTAGGTGGGTATTTGGTCGTGAGGTTTACACATATGTGTGTGTTTATATGCGTTATTGTCCGAGATATCGGCTGTACACGTTGTTTGTGTACATTAACCTAACCTCAATTTACCCTATGATGTTCCTTGTACAGCTGTAGTACTTATATACAGCTGTACATATCTTCCCTTGTCTTTTGTCTTCTTGGCTATGGCTATTCATCCTCTTCCTTGCTCCTTACCCTATTGCTGTGTTTTTGTTCTTATAAACATCTCTTTTACAGCTGTATCTTGCTTGGCGTTGGAGGTTCTTCGGCTTCCTGCCTGGGTACCACCTCATCGCCTTGGCTGCTATGCTGTGAGGCTTCGGAGGGTCCTGGAGGCTTCGTAGTGATCGCCTCCCTTGACTATCCTGTTGGCTGTGCCAGACTCGGAGGAGCCCACCTGATAATCTGAGCTCGCCCAAGATCCTCATCGCCAGGACCACCTCAGTGTTGTGTGCTGTGCTTGGGAAAGGGTTATTAGACTGTGAGGGTAGGCAGAACGTAGTTAATGTGCGGGTAGGTAACTAGGAAATAGTATATGGGTAGGTAGTATAGCTAGGGACTCGTTTAGCTTATCCGGGTAGGTAGGTGTTTGTCAGGGGTTCTGTCGCTCGCTCTTGACATGTGCAAAGCACATTGTCACACATTATTAGCGTCAAAATTTAACAGTATACTTTTCTTTCCTTAAATTACACTGTTACAGAGCCCTTATTATGTTACTATTAAATGGATCATGCATTGAAAAAATATATGATTCTTGAAATGTATACCTTACCAGCACATTCTCGCCGTAAGAGTCGAATACAATATTCATATGTTGGCTAACTCTGGAAGGATAAATATATTTTACGGAGCGTGTGTTACAACTATACACGAAAAATCTAAATGACTTCAGTACAACATGTCTTGGTCTGCAGAAACGACATCAGGTTTTCATCAAATACACTATCCAAGAGCCTAACTCTCATTCAATAATGTATAAATAGTTATTTAAAATTATCAAATAAAACGAAAACATTGGAAAGTCGACACAAACTTTAGATGAGTTTTCAACTCGTCTACGCGAGATCAAGATTCGAGATGCCTTTTTGAAACGATTGCCCGCTCATATACTATAAAGGACCCCTGCAATAATGATGAAAATGGAGTGGAAATCTCACGAATGATTGACATTTGACGGATTCTTTGAATGTCACGAAATAATTGATAGTCATTAGATGATCAAGTTTTCAGTTGAACTTTATTTTCAGTTCTGTCTTTGATGTTTTTTTTAATCTATAACCTCTTTTAAAAAACCAAAATATTGGAAAGTCGACACAAAATATATCGAGTTCTCACACTCTTTTCAATCGTCTGTACAATAGTAGTTACATGTAATTTTAAAGAAATTTTGATTAATTTGAAAACTTTGGTAGTTAACTATCATATTTTGTTTATTTCTCAATTTTTTTTTACAAAAACGACATCTCAGTCACCACATTAATTATACCATAATCCTCTTCGCAATGTGCAAATTATCATTGTTGCTGTTAAGGGTAGAGTACGGTTATAAAAATATTTTTGTAATTTTTATAAAATATTATGTGAAATGTCATGTTTATAAAATATATTATAAAAAATATTCTTTTTTGATGATTTTTAACACATTCATTAAGTAAAATATTAAAATATTATCAAAAATAAGCTTAAAACAGGTGCAAATACAAAAAACTCCTTGCAAGATAAAAGTTGTCGAAGGGCTTTAATCCAAGAAAATTTAAATTTATATGCATATAAACTTCAACTTTACACAGCGAATTTGGTGTATCTATAAAAATGCAATTTCTGCCTTGATAAACCCAATTGGTTTACTAATTATTTAAAAAATGTAATGTTTTTCATTTAAAAAATGAACATAAAAATGTCACATTTAACTTTAAAGAAAAAAGGCTGTGTAACTATTTTACATATACTCATCTAAAATAAGCACGATCAAAATACAACCGAGTGAGCGTTAGCGAGCGAGGTATCTGTTGCTAGTATTTAAATTATTGACAGCTTGAAAACGTGGTACATCGTATATTAAATAATAAATATAAGATGTTTGTATATTTTATTTTGTCACTACTCTTTTGTGTAAATAGGTATAATTATTTATCGTAATAATCGTATAATATTAAAAACTTAAGCAAACAAATTTCGGAAATCGCGAGCGAAGCGATCGTTTTTGGCTAGTAGGTTATTAAATAATTTATAGGGTAATATTCTTACAAATACCACACATTTTCGACAAAAGAAACTCGATTATTAATGTAGGTAGTAACAGGTAGCCACTGTTGAACTTATATTTATAACATTTTTAGTATATAGAAAGTGTTAAAAATAATAACTAAAAAATTTTTTTACTGGAAGACTGAATTTAACAACCCCAACAACTTTTGTAACCACATGTTCAATAATATTTTCTAAAAAAAATTCTGAAAATAGGCTTTTTTGAGCAATAAACCAGAATGACCCGTTAAATCGACGCAAGGCAAGAAGGATTGCTCGAATCCATCGCATCGTAAGTCCCAATGAAATTGTTCCTGGCGACTGATCAGAAAACTTCGCGAATAATAATTAAATTGTCTGCGCGATGTATTTTAATATTTATTATTATATATTAATTGGGATGGCGAATACCACATCACAAATTAATGATTTTCTTTAACAATAAGTAATATTTATTTTGTATTGTAAAATATTTGATTCAATTAAAAATATTATACGTTCTTGAAAGTATAAAACATTATATATTACAAGAACGAAGTCTATTTTTTTATGATTGAATATAAGAATTTATACTCATTTAGTTTAATTTTAAAAAATACAACCAACATTTGCTTAAGAAAGTACTACGTTGTGATTTAACTTCATCACCGTCACTTAAAAATTTACATGTTTTCAGCTACCATTTAAAAGATTATCAATTTTAATTTTGTCAAAAATTAATAGTTTAACAGGTAATTTTATGCCCCATTTATAAATAATATTAATTATTTTAACTAGTTTCATTAGTAAATAATTTTATAGTACATTTATAACTTTATATTTTGCGTTATAAAAAGCAGATCGCGAATAAAAAGCTTATCAGGATGCGGTCTGAGTGAGTGAGTGAGAGATTGATTGATTGATAAGGTGTCTATTATACCTAGCTCATATTTAACTATAAGACAAAAACAGTAATATTATACATTTTAAAAATTTGAAATACTATTTTATTTGCATATAAATATTAATAATTTTTAAACAATTGCATGCTGAAAAATCTTAATTTAATCTCAGCATACAATTAACATTTTTACAAAAATAATAATACCAACAAAACGCTGTAATCTCGAGACATTATAATATATCGAAGAATACAACAGTTTCCAAGGCACCCAGTTAAAGTATGGCAAGTTTAAATGGCATTAACCCTTTAACGACCAAAATGCTCAATTTTTCTGTCGATTTTCAACGCGTTTTTTTCGGTAGTCATAGGCCTTAGAGATTTTTGCAAATACGTACTTTGATGGAAAATTTAATGCTCTTTCATAATCTTTTTTTGAAATTGCGATTGATTGCGTTATAAAAAAGTTGTAGTTAATTAAACAATAAAAAACGTGAAAAATTTTGCAAAAAATCAAGTTTGCAATTTTTTTAGCAATGTTACCGCAAAGAAATCATCTTATAAATATGATCAGGGGTGATCACGACTACGAAAGAATCTCCAGGAATTCTTCCACTTTCCAACCACTTCTTCCAACAAAATGGTGGCAAAATAAAAAAAAATCCATAAAAAACATAACTCATTTTTTATTTCGGAAACCATTGAGTTTAGAGGAAAAGTTCGTGGAGCAAAAAAGTCTTAGAATTAATCGAGAAACACGCCTAATTTTTTCAGAATTTTCCGAGGCGTTTTTGAATTTTCGGGAAATACGAAAAATCCATTTTTTCAAAATCATCTCCAAAAATTCTGAAAAACTCCAGGCTCGTTCCTTGAAAAATTCTAAGACTTTTTTGTTTTATAAACTTGTTCTCTAAACTCAATTGTTTTCAAGATAAAAAATGAGTTTGGTTATAATCCCAGCAGCGGTAATATTTTTGACACAGAATAAAGAACAGCCATTTAACAATAATATACTAATGTTTTGCCTTTTCATGTGTATACAAGTGCAGTTTGTATAGCGTATACTAATATACATATATCAAAAAAGCAATTCAGAAAATTGTATGTAAGCTCTTTTTTATTACTTTCTAGTGTCTTGTTATTTTGAGACCATACAGCAAATCGATTCGATAAGATTATTTTCCATTTCTAAAGTCGAGGTTTGACAAGAAGCATTGCAAACTGTAGTAATTATTTTCATTAGGTATTTTTATTATTTTATATAACCGTGTCGCAAAAAGGTAAAAGACGTTCCATTCGCTTCCATGGTCTTTGTACTTCCGATGGTTTTGTATTAGGTATTCACTTATACTGCCGAAAAAATTCTGCAACGGGAAGTAAATTTAGTAAGTGTGCATTAGGTTATCGCGTTGTCATGAATTTACTGGAACAGTTTTTTCGTGTAATACCGCCGGGAAAAATATGTATGTTCCATCTATATTTTGATAATTATTTCACAAGCTTAGATCTCGCTGTGCATCTGAAGAAGCTTGGGCTAAAATGTACAGGTACTATTAGAGAAGATAGAGTCAAAGATAAAAATGTTCTAAATAAAAAAGCTCAAAGAGGTGAGTATGCCGTGAAGATCGATAAGAACCGTGGTATAAATTGAGGAGCTGGATGCAAGAACACGCCGAGCGCGGCGAATGGATAGAGGAGGCGGAGAGAAATTAAAAAATTGACGTCACCGTGACCAAATTTTTTAATTTGCCGAATTTAATTTAAAAAAATACTGTCGTATGCAGAATTAAAAGATGCAACTTTTTTCTATTTAATGTTTTTCTGTACGATGTGCAGATCAGATGAAAAAAATTAAGAATATAAAGATAAATAAAGATATTTTATAGCATCAAAAAGCAGTTATTATTTAAACCATTTTTATGCTGTAGTTGGATACAATATTACAATGCGATTTTCAATAAATAACAAAGACGGCCACTGATTTATGCCGCGAAGCAGATGACCATTACGGCGACGAAGTCGATGTTCATTTGTTTACAATTTCGTTGTTTATATTGATGAGTGTACACAAAATTTATTTCTCTGATTTTGGCGCTTGCTCTATCTGCGAAATTTTTTATCCAAATAAGCTGAAATTTTTAAGAAATTATCTTCAAATATAAACGAACAAATCTCTCGCTGGAAGTTTGCGAAGTCTAAGACTTTACAACACACTTTCGGGTACTAAATACTGAAACCGTATTAAAAGCTTGTTATTTACGTTAAGTTCAATTGTTGTATAAAATTTGTTTAAAGTAGAATTTGTTACAGGTTTATATTTATCGTTAGACTATATTAAGTATCTGTACGAAAAATCAGGGAATTTCATTAAGATTTGTCAAAGTTACAGCGATTCAATTTTGAAAAATGGATTAAAAATCCGTTCTCTAAATTTCCAGTTCTTAATTTTTTTCATCTGATCTACACATCGTACAGAAAAACATTAAATAGAAAAAAGTTGCGTCTTTTAATTCTGCATACGACAGTATTTTTTTAAATTAAATTCGGCAAATTAAAAAATTTGGTCACGGTGACGTCAATATCTTAATTTCCCTCCGCCTCCTCTATCCATTCGCCGCGCTCGGCGTATTCTTGCATCCAGTTCCTCAATTACATTACTGTGATGGATTCAAAACCAGTTTCCATTGTTTCTACTGCTGCAGGGGTAACTCCATTATCATTTTCAAAGAGATATAGTAAGCAAGAAGGAAAAAAAGTTGAAATACCTTTTCCGAGGGCTATTAGCGTCTATAACAGTTTTATGGGTGGCAATGATGTCCACGACGGACATTGCAACAATTTGCTTCCGAGTATTCGTTCAAAAGGTGGACGTGGGTAGTTTTTTTAAGACTAATTCAAGCTTCGATTGTAAATGCTACTCTACTATTCACTGCTGTCACTGATGAGAAAAAAAGGGTTGGGATAAAAGATTTTGCACTTTCAATAGCTAAAAATTACATAACGCAGAGACAATACAAAAGAGAGAAACACAATATGTCCAAACAAACAAAACTCAAACTTTGTTTTTAGTGTCCCGTAAGAACGAGAATTATCTGCGAAAAATGTGATTTATCGATTTGTGTTGAATGTTTCAAAAAAAAGCACTGAAAATTCGTATTGCAGTGAGAGGCAAGGGGACTCACTCAAATCAAGCACCCCAAAGCAGACAAAATTCTACTACGTCCTCGTCGTTCTCTCTGGGTCATGCTAAGAGTAGAACATTTTTTATCTCGAAAACAATTGAGTTTAGAGAACAAGTTTATCAAACAAAAAAGTTTTAGAATTCATCAAGGAACAAGCCTGGAATTTTTCGGAATTCTTGGAGATGATTTTGAAAAAATGAATTTTTCGTATTTCCCGAAAGTTCAAAAATCGCCTCGGAAAATTCTGATAAAATTCAGGCGTATTTCTCGATTAATTCTAAGACTTTTTTGTTCCACGAACTTTTCCTCTAAACTCAATGTTTTCCGAGATAAAAAATGAGTTATGTTTTTTATGGATTTTTTTTTATTTTGCCACCATTTTGTTGGAAGAAGTGGTTCAAAATTCCACCAAAATTCCTGGAGATACTTTCGTAGTCGTGATCACCCCTGATCATATTATAAGATGATTTCTTTGCGGTAACATTGTTAAAAAAATCGCAAACTTGATTTTTTGCAAAATTTTTCACGTTTTTTACTGTTTAATTAACTATAACTTTTTTATAACGCAATAAATCGCAATTTCAAAAAAAGATTCTGAATGAGCATTAAATTTTCCATCAAAGTACGTGTTTGCAAAAATCTCTATGGCCTATGACTACCGAAAAAAACGCGTTGAAAATCGACAGAAAAATTGAGCATTTTGGTCGTTAATGGGTTAAGTATCATTCATAGAAAAAGACCGAGAGAGAGAGAGAGAGAGAGAGAGAGAGAATGAATAAATGAATGAATTTATTTTATTTGGCCTTTGGGGTAGAAACCCTGTAGGTACTTCAATAGCATTTACATTGTGTAATATATATGAGCAAATCCACAGAACCTTTAATTTTGGGGAAGCGCGTAATATAGTAGTAAATAAGCAGACTTAGCAACATTATAACAACGGTTTCTAGTAAAAAAAGTAATTCGATGAAGGGTCCTTATCATTTTTTTAAAGTTGTTTTCATTAGCTTTTTGTTAGAGGCTTCATAAAGTTGCATTTTTGCAAATTTGACGATGGAAGTAGTACTCATCTTCTATTTTTTAAGCTTATAGAAATTATAATTCTTCACCAAATGTTACAGAAATTTTTTTTGACAACCTACACCATCTACCCTATTAAACTAAAAGTGTTAGAATAGTGTGCCTTCATGATACAGAAAAATAAAAATCGCAACTCATGAGGAAGTCAGTTTTTGTAAATTTAGGAAATTTTAGAATTTTGATATTATACAAAGATAAGTTTTGTTTATAGCTATTGTGACTAATATTGCTTTTTTCGATTTGCAATAAGGATTCTTATTCTTTTTTGTGCTTAGCTGTGCCTCTTTTTCTTTACAAGCAATTCTACCTTAAACTTTTCAAAATCTCGGGCCCCTAGTCTTCCAAATTTTCATTTTTGCATGGCACACTCGACATTCACAAAAAAAGCATATATAAACTATATCTCTCTACTTTTTAGTAGATTATTGAGTCATCTACGTAAAACCTCAATTGAATTTTTTGTTAATTTAGATAATATAAGCTGTATAAAAGTATAAACATTTTATACCTTTGAACTGAAGTCCAAATTGACTATACGAAATAGGTTATTTCAACAGAAAAGCTAATATAAATACACACACACACACACACACACACACACCCGTGCCGGGTTTGCTGGTCCCGCATCGTGGCGCCTCCCCAGGTGGTGGATAGGGGAATGCTTTCCAGATATGGATGGTATCGAAAAAATCAAATATTCGGGGCGAACCAAAACCAGATAGGGGAAGGCACCCCGAAATTAACCAAGTATGGATAGTGAGCTGAAAACAACACTACCCCAAGCGGGCATGGCAATCCTGTCAAATCCCGCCACTGATTCCGATCGGGTGCAAGTCCCGGTGGTCAGTGCTGGTCCCAAGGATTTTGGGGGGGGACCAAACTCACACCGTTAAAATGGTAAGTGCTGCGGAGGTTGGTCACTCGGCCTCTGTAGCATCTAATGCTGCGTGTGACCTGCCCTCGACTGGGATGTCGAGTGACGCTGACAGAGCTTTTCTCCGTCTGCGTGAGAAGGTAGATACCCTGGTGGAGTTTGTTCTTAATAAGAACAACATCCACAAAGAGCTGAAGAGTATGGCGAGAGCAACCAGCAGAGCTCACAATGAATACGCGCGGGTGAATAGTGCTGTGTGTTCGACAGCGCTAAAAACTAAAATGGCGGATGCGCGTAAGGATGGTACGTGCCAAACGTCGCCCATCTTCCGCGCTGAAGAGCGTCAAAGGAGGCCGGTGGAAAGGGAAAGGCCCTCACCACCACTGCAACCCCCGGAGAAAAGGAAGAAGGGGTCAAAGCAGCCCACTAACAAAAGTGGGCCAGCAGATGCTTCGCTATCCGTTCCTGAGACCGGTGGGAACCAGTCAAAGGTCCCTGACTGGGCCACGGTAGTGAAGAAGGGCAAAAAGAAGAAGAAGATGAAGGACAGCCAGCCGAAGCAGCAAGAACAGCAGAAACGTGCCAGCAAACCGGTCAAAGGCACGGCAGAGCCTAAGGCCGGAGTAAGACCCCCACGCCCAGATGCCATCAAGATCAAGACATCTAGCGGGGGCTCTTTCTACGCTGACATTCTCCGGAAGGTCAAGGCTGCACCGGAATTAAAGACCCTAGGAGAACGGTTCACGCGTATCAGGCGCACCAGGGCTGGGGAGCTCCTCCTCGAACTGGGGCGACCCGGAACGGAAACAGCGGAGCTAAGGACAGTGGTCTCGTCCACCCTGAGTGGGTCAGCAGAGGTCCAGCTGTTGACTCACAAAGTGTCTATCACCATCAGGGACATGGACGAGTCCACGACAACAACGGAGGTGGCCGTAGCGATTGCAGCAAAGATTGGGCAAAACGTGGTATCCCCGGATAATATTAAAACCAGGGGGTCCTACAGTGGCACCCTAGCTGCGACCATCCAGCTTCCGGCAGTAGCAGCCAAAAAACTGCTGCAAGACGGGAAGCTCCGGATCGGATGGGTCAATTGCAGAGTTCGACTGCGAGAGGTATCCTCGCGCTGCTACCGATGCCACGAATCGGGACACATCGCGAGGGAGTGCAAGAGCGCAGTCGACCGGTGAGCGCAATGCTATCGGTGGGGCCAAGAGGGCCACAAAGCAGTGGACTGCGAGGCCAAAGCCAAGACCTAGCATGAGGAAGGAGCACACATCAAAAATGATTAAGGTGCTCCAAATAAACCTCAACCACTGCGCTGTGGCCCAGGACCTGCTGTCCCAGCTGGTCAGAGAGGAGAGAGCGGACGTAGCGATCATCAGCGAGGAGTTCCGGGATCTCGAGAAGTCGAACTGGGTAAGGAATGCCACGGGCAAGGCGGCCATCTGGGTATGTGGAAATATACACATCTCCAGAAAGATGGTCGCCCCCCTTCCCAGCTTCACCTGGGTGGAGGTGGCGGGGGTACGCATGTACAGCTGCTACTTCCCGCCCAGCGATTCCACCGAGGACTTTGCGAGATCTCTGGATGCAGTCGTCACCAGTGCTCGGTCCTCACGGCTACCGGTCGCAATCGGTGGGGACTTTAATGCTTGGGCGACGGACTGGGGCAGCGCCAAGACCAACGCGCGTGGTCGCGCACTTCTCGAGGCGTTCGCTCTACTGGGGCTGGACATCGCTAACACAGGGACAACCCCGACTTTCACCAAAGCCGGCAAGTCGTCCATAGTCGATCTCACCTTCGTCGATCCAAGATTGATGGGGGGAGGGGGACTCGGCTGGAAAGTTAGCGATCGTTACACGGGTAGTGACCACCAAGCACTCGTGTACCAGCTCCAGCTGACCAGCGGGAGGACAAAGAGAGCAGGAAGAGGAGCAAGAGAGAGATGGGCACCAGCCACGTTTGATCGTGAGACGTTCCTCTGCTCCCTTGAGGGGGAAAAAGTGGAGGGAACCGCCGAAGAAAAAGCACGAGGCCTCACGAATGTCCTAACAGCGGCTTGCGATGCCTCTATGGCCGTGAAGTTTAACCCTCGCGGCCGCCCACCGATAATCTGGTGGAGTGAGGACATCGCAGAAAAGAGACGTGAGTGCCTGCGTGCCAGAAGACTGCACCAAAGAGCGAGGGGAACACCGCGGTTCCAAGATCGTTCCGCAGAATACGAACAAAAGCGGAGGGATCTCAAGGTGGCCATCAAGACTGCCAAGAGAAGGTGTTGGCGGGAGCTCTGTGAGGAGGTGTACCATGACCCCTGGGGCAGACCGTATAAAACGGTTATGAATAAGATCAACCCCGGGGGCGCTGTTGCACCCACCGACCCAGTTTTTCTGGAAGAAGTCGTCCGCCACCTGTTTCCAGAACATCGGAAAAGGGCAGCAGAGACGGGCCTGATGGCCACCATTGGTGCAGCCGAGTCGCCAGACATTAGTGAAGCCGAGCTGAGGATGGCCGCTGATGGTATTTCCGTACGTAAAGCCCCAGGGCCGGACGGAATACCTGGTCTGGCCGTCGAGACAGCGGCGATGAGTGCTCCGGGCTTGTTTCTGGACGCATTCAACGCATGCATAAGAGAAGGTTGCTTCCCGGCCCAGTGGAAGACGCAGAGGCTGGTACTCCTACCGAAAGGAAACAAACCCCCGGAGGAGCCATCATCTTACCGCCCGCTCTGTCTACTGGATATAGTGGGAAGCTCCTGGAGCGGGTGATCTGCGCCAGGCTCGCAGCGGCCATCGGTCGGGCCGGAGACCTCTCCGACAACCAGTTCGGCTTCCGAAAGGGTCGATCGACCATGGACGCTGTAGGCAGAGTTGTTGGTATAGCCACAAACGCCATCAATGCTGGTCGGAGTGCAAGGCGGATGTGTGCCATCATCACCTTGGACATCCGGAATGCCTTCAACTCTGCCAGATGGGACGACATCATGCTGTCCCTGCAGCACTTCCAAGTGCCACTCTATCTCAGGATGCAGTCGTCACCAGTGCTCGGTCCTCACGGCTACCGGTCGCAATCGGTGGGGACTTTAATGCTTGGGCGACGGACTGGGGCAGCGCCAAGACCAACGCGCGTGGTCGCGCACTTCTCGAGGCGTTCGCTCTACTGGGGCTGGAGATCGCTAACACAGGGACAACCCCGACTTTCACCAAAGCCGGCAAGTCGTCCATAGTCGATCTCACCTTCGTCGATCCAAGATTGATGGGGGGAGGGGGACTCGGCTGGAAAGTTAGCGATCGTTACACGGGTAGTGACCACCAAGCACTCGTGTACCAGCTCCAGCTGACCAGCGGGAGGACAAAGAGAGCAGGAAGAGGAGCAAGAGAGAGATGGGCACCAGCCACGTTTGATCGTGAGACGTTCCTCTGCTCCCTTGAGGGGGAAAAAGTGGAGGGAACCGCCGAAGAAAAAGCACGAGGCCTCACGAATGTCCTAACAGCGGCTTGCGATGCCTCTATGGCCGTGAAGTTTAACCCTCGCGGCCGCCCACCGATAATCTGGTGGAGTGAGGACATCGCAGAAAAGAGACGTGAGTGCCTGCGTGCCAGAAGACTGCACCAAAGAGCGAGGGGAACACCGCGGTTCCAAGATCGTTCCGCAGAATACGAACAAAAGCGGAGGGATCTCAAGGTGGCCATCAAGACTGCCAAGAGAAGGTGTTGGCGGGAGCTCTGTGAGGAGGTGTACCATGACCCCTGGGGCAGACCGTATAAAACGGTTATGAATAAGATCAACCCCGGGGGCGCTGTTGCACCCACCGACCCAGTTTTTCTGGAAGAAGTCGTCCGCCACCTGTTTCCAGAACATCGGAAAAGGGCAGCAGAGACGGGCCTGATGGCCACCATTGGTGCAGCCGAGTCGCCAGACATTAGTGAAGCCGAGCTGAGGATGGCCGCTGATGGTATTTCCGTACGTAAAGCCCCAGGGCCGGACGGAATACCTGGTCTGGCCGTCGAGACAGCGGCGATGAGTGCTCCGGGCTTGTTTCTGGACGCATTCAACGCATGCATAAGAGAAGGTTGCTTCCCGGCCCAGTGGAAGACGCAGAGGCTGGTACTCCTACCGAAAGGAAACAAACCCCCGGAGGAGCCATCATCTTACCGCCCGCTCTGTCTACTGGATATAGTCGGGAAGCTCCTGGAGCGGGTGATCTGCGCCAGGCTCGCAGCGGACATCGGTCGGACCGGAGACCTCTCCGACAACCAGTTCGGCTTCCGAAAGGGTCGATCGACCATGGACGCTGTAGGCAGAGTTGTTGGTATAGCCACAAACGCCATCAATGCTGGTCGGAGTGCAAGGCGGATGTGTGCCATCATCACCTTGGACATCCGGAATGCCTTCAACTCTGCCAGATGGGACGACATCATGCTGTCCCTGCAGCACTTCCAAGTGCCACTCTATCTCAGGGAGGTCACCTCGAGTTACCTGACTGACCGTACTCTGCTCTACGACATCGACGACGGTGTGCACTCCCACAACATCACGGGAGGCGTGCCGCAGGGTTCGGTCATTGGGCCCCTACTCTGGAACGCTGTCTATGACGGCCTGCTTAGGCAGCAACTTCCGGAGGGTGTCTCGATGGTGGCTTTCGCGGACGACGTGGCGCTAGTGGTGGTCGCAAAGAGTGTCGAAGAGATCGAATATCTCGGAGACGTCTCTATAGAAGTGGTCGCCACTTGGTTGAGAGACCACGGACTTAGTCTGGCGGCGGAAAAAACGGAGGCGGTGCTCATCTCTCGCACAAAAAAGGAGAGGACCGCCACCTTCACGGTAGGTAAAGAACGGATACGGTCGGTGAAAACGTTGAAGTATTTAGGGGTCACACTAGACGCGCGGCTGTCGTTCAAACACCATCTCGCGAACGCAGGCTCAAAGGCGGCAAAGGTGGCCCGGTCGCTGGCGGGCATCATGCCCAACATCGGGGGACCCCAGCAACCGCGAAGGTCTCTCCTTGCCTCGGTGGTGAACTCCGTAATTTTATACGGAGCTCCTATCTGGGCTGATACCCTGAACAGGCACAAGAGCTTTGGTGCTCCGTGCAAGAGAGCCTGCAGGATAGCCGCGCTAAGGGTGGCCCGGGCGTACCGAACCGTATCTGACATTGCGCTCTCGGTGGTCGCGGGGACCGCCCCCTTCGACCTCCTGGCAGCCGAGAGAGCTGAAAGACACCGTGAGGGTGGGCGACGCCTAGAAGAGAACCGCTGCCACAACCGATGGTCATTGCGGACCGTAGAGGAGTGGCAGCGGAGATGGGACTCAGCCAGGGACGGCCGCTGGACCTACCGCATCATCCCGCGGATCCGGGAGTGGGCGAGCAGGAAACACGGCTTCGTCAGTTTCCAGCTTACCCAGGTGTTGACCGGGCACGGATGCTTCCGTAGCTACCTATTTCGTATAGGGGTCTACGGCAGCGCAGAGTGCCCGGCTTGTCCAGGGGTGGACGAAGACGTGGAACACGTCCTCCTATGGTGTCCTCGTTTCAGGGAGGAACGGGACCAGTTTCAAGTCACTTGGAGCGGTCCCTTCACCCCTGAGGGCATCGGGGCGTGCCTGCTTGACTCCCAGGAGGGATGGAACGCGGTAGTGACCCTCTGTACGTCCGTAGTGGACAGGCTGGGTCTCAGCAGAAGAGAAGAGGAGAGAGGCGTTGCGATGGCAGCGGTAGTGGGCTAGTGTAGCCGTTGCCTCCCCCCGCGAAGTAATGCCCTGCCGCGGCTTCCGCGGGGGAATAAAGGTAAGAAAAGAGGTGGAGTTTTAGTGGGTATGCCTATCGACATCCTTCGGTAGGAGAGTCCCACACACGGGGAGTCTCGCATGGCTCCAGTCATGGTGCATTAAGCATTTCTCCACCTCTTCGGAAAAAAAAAAAAAAAAAAAAAACTCACACACACATATCATTCAGTCAGCCTTACGCAAGTAGTTTGTTTACCATTAAAGAGAAGTATACGAAAAGAAAATTATTTATCATGTAATGAATGTTTCAAATAATTTGCCATGTACTCATTACCAATCCTAAAACCTTCAAGTTGGAAGATTTATGGAGCAAAAAATGAAATTCCTGTTACAAGTACTCAAACAACAAAAACCATTGTTACTAGGAAAAGAAAATTACAGTACTGTAACGGCACTTGAAAACATCCTTTTATATGAAAAATTGTTGTTAGATATTTCAATTTTTGTTAAATAAGCGACTTAATTATTATACATATATATATTATTAGAGACTTAATTGTTATATTCATAAATTATAGAATAAAAAATGTTCTGTTTATCTACGAAGTGATTTTTTATAATTTACCATATGATACCCCTCATCAATATTTTAATCGTCAATTTCTTAGATAAGTCTTGAAAATAAATAGGGGCCCTCATATTTTCCTTTTATTTAACCTCTAAAGAAGTAGAAATCTTCATTAAAATCAATGTGCCTCCCAAAAAAAAAGAAAAAATTTTCTAATGAAAATCAAAGGTTCCGTGGATTTGCTCATATATAAAGAATTTTGCAGTTCCAGTACAATATTTGTATACTGGGCTAAAAACTAGTTAACAATTCACATACAAATTGAATAAACTAAATGTGGAAGCGAGTGAATAATATAAAAAGAAAGTAATACAAACAAATAACAATTTAACAAGTATAAGTAAAAATATATAAATACATAAAGTAAACAAATAAATAAATAACTAAAACAGCATTGAAAGAAGACGCAGGTTTATAATAATAATATCTGAAAATCGATTAAATGTCTAATGCAATAAAATAAAATAGAGTAGAATAAGATAAAATTTCGCTTTAGTATTTACAATGCTCGGGTGACCTCACGTCCCGGGTACATGCTCATGATCAAAGAGAGGAATTGGTCGTACGGAGATATCCTCGTTTAACAGTCTAGTAGATCAGGCTGTTTGGTCGAGTCCAAACAAATAGTATAATAATGAGCTTTTAAAATGATTGATGGATGATTTATCCAATGTGCTGAGAGGCAGTTTGTTAATGATCTGAGATGAAGTAATGACAAATGATTTATGCAAAACCTCAGTTCGAGGGGAAAGGTAGGTGAATGATTTTAGCGGATGATGAGAAGAGGTGCGAGGATTTAGGTAGGGGGCATCGAGTTTGATGAAATGATTTGAAAGGTACAGGGAGGGATAATGGGTAATGATACTATACGCCAGGGAGCCTATGAGGTAGGAACGCCTGGACTCGACCGTTAACCATCTCAGGCCCAAGCTAAACGGGGTAATATGTTCACGTCTCGCTATGTCACTCCATACAAATCGAACACACGCATTTAGCAGCCTCTGGAGCTTCAGATTTCTGGTCTGATCGATATCATTGTACACCGCACACGCATAATAAAAATGGGGATAGATAAGCGTTTCTAACAGATTTTTGCTAAGTCTCCGTGACACAATTTTCCTGTAATAATGCAGCGAGTGTAATACCACATCCACACGTCCCGAGATTGATAGCACTTGTCTCGACTAGTCGTGGGAGGGGGAGATTAAAGCTCCGAGTGAATTGACTTTGTTTTCGTATTTCAAATAATCCGTACCCAAACTAACCCTCGAGGCAGTGTTCGGTCAATCTGTGACATAAAGGCCTGACAATCCAGGATCATAACCTTCGTTATTCCCACATTTAGCTTAAACCCATTCATACGTGCCCATGTGGCTATTGCGTTCGCATCCTGAGATATGCGCTGCACACCTAACTCAAATTCTGACGGAAAAAACGAATAGTAAACCTGAACATCATCGACGAATAACATGTATTCAAAGAGAGAGAGAGAGATACTTTATAATACAGTGTACTACCTCTAGTAGGATATACTCTTAGACTTAAAAACTGCATTAAATTGTCGCGCATATTCAAAACTTATCTCATAGGGAGAACCGGTCACACGCGGGTAACGGCCAGCGCCGGATTAGGGTTTCAGGAGGTCTGGGGCTATTTTTTATGATGAAGCCCTTTTGAAAGAAATTTTTACCATAAAATAAAGGACAAAATTATACAATGAATTGCTTTTTATTTTAATCAGTGTGAGAAAAGATAATATCAAGTTTTAATTATCAAATAAATTTTTTTCTGGACTTAGCCTCATCAAACTCTTTTATTATATAATTGAAATCTAACAATCTTAACCTTTTCAGGACGGAGATTTTTAAGTTGAAGTTCGACTTTTTTATACAATATTTGTGCATAAAATGAAAACATATGTCACGTGGAGTGCCTGACAAAATTGGTGGTCGATATATCGACCAGTCCTGTCTGAAACGTAAAGTCCAATATTAAAAATTTAATTTAGCGAGTTAGGAGTCCTTTAAGACATATTTGGATGCGCTGAATATGAAAAAAATATCAAAAAATGTTCAGGAGACATCCTTGACCTTGAAAATTGTATTTCAAGGTCAACTTCATTACTTGTAGTATTTTAGTCGGAAAATGATATCCAAAAATGATATGCAATACATGCAGTTTTATCACTGATGTATTTTGAAAAAATAAATTAGCTTTCGCTCTTAGCATGACCCAGAATCAACAGCGTGGATGTGGCGAAAATTTGATACCAAATAATATGATACCAAAGTGGTCATATGTCGGCCAGTCCCGTCCTTAAAAGGTTAATAAATTGTTGTTTATTGCTAATCTTGTGAAAGACGATAATCGATTGTTAAACAGTCGACCGATACGTATTTTTAATTTTTTTAAAATGGAAAATGACCTTCCGGCTTCATAATTGACTATAGGGATCGTTATAGTTAAATGGTTATTGGCATGTGGGAGATATGACAACAATTTTGTGGATCAGGCTCAAGCGTAAGCGCAATTCAGAATCTTCAGAAGATTGTAACGCGATGATGTAACGCGACCGTGACATTGGATTAAATAGTTAGTAGATGGGAATATGGAACAGAACGGCCGCACGTCGCATGTATGCATGTTCAGTTATGTATTCAGTTACGAACAGTTACTCTAATCGTTGTCGTGGTCTATAAAACTATTATAGGTAATAACTTTACGGTAACAGGGGCTACCCTTAATTTTATAAAAAAAGCATTGACAAACAATAAATTTATTTAAAATTAATGAAAATAAATGTATTTGATAAAAGTATTACACTGACTTTTTTGTTGCAAATTCAATGATTTATTCAAATATTTATACTTACTCAGATCGTTTCGAAAATAATTCCAAAATTTCGTGAAATTTCCTACGAAACCCTGAGTTTTGAAAGCTTTATTCAATTTATAGTAAGACACTGCAACATCTTTTGGATTTCTTGCTATATATACAATCTGCAAGAGAAATATACAATAGAAAGTAGAAATATATTTTTTGTACAAGGTAATTTATGTTAACGCAAAGTATTTTATACTATCTTATAATGAAATATACAAAAGTTATATAAGGACTATGTAAAGTGTGTATTGGTAATAAAATGAATTAATTCGATCTGACGGAGGCGAAGGAAAAAAAATCTTAAACGTAGATTTTTTGGCAACGTTTCGTTGGCGTGGTCTGCCAACCTCTTTAGGCAGTTTATTAAAAAAAAATTCACAAAGTTATTTTTTATTAAAAATATATACAGAAAATTAAACTTCGCACTGTAAAACACTGAGTGATAAGAGAAACAGAAACTAATGTACCTTTTATCGGATAAACCGATACGTCCAATGGTTGGATATACAATCAAATTCATGTACATTACCGTGTTACTATTTACGTAGCGAAAGTAAACACAAGCAGCATCTAGAGTTGACAGTTAGGCATTTAAATTTCTTAGAACTCGTAAATAAGAGTTATTTAAAAATTTTATATCATCTTTCTTATTAATATTGTTACGATCAAGTTTAATATGCACCATCTCGGAAATAAGACGCTTATTATAATTACATTCACTATCTACAATTTTTACACCATCCCAATCAAATTCATGTTTAAAAAGCGTTACATGTTGATTCACTACCGATTCTGAATTTTTGTTTTTTTTATGTTCATTGATCCTGGTTTTTAATGATCGTTTAGTTTCACCAACATATGAAGCAGAGCAATTTTTACAACTAAACTTATACACTATATATGTATGTTCAAATTTATTTGTTTTGTCTTTACCTAATTTAATAATTGAATTGAAACTTTTTTGTACTGAAGGTAATGTTTGGATGTTAAAAGAACGTAAAATGCATGATAATTTGTCAAAATTGGTAGAAAAAGGTAGCGATATGTAACAAAGTCGGTTGACGTTTAGATTTGTCTGTCTGTTAATATTTCTATTTTTTATTTTATTCATACGAAAATGTACCGGTTGTCTTATGAATTTTAACGGATAATCATTGGACAATAATAATTTTTGAACGGTTTTTAGATTTTTTGAATGGAAACAGACATTGGATAACAATATTGCTCGGTCTACCAAATTGTAAATAACATTCTCTTTTTGCTGGATTGGGTGACCTAAAAAGTAATTAATAAGACTTCCAGATGGGGTAGGTTTTTGATACCAATCTGTTAAAATACGGCCATTGTTTCTAATTAATGATATATCAAGAAAATTAATTTTTTTATCTGTTTCTAACTCAAAAGTAAATTGTAAATTATTACTGTAGGAATTAAAAGTGTTAATAACTACGTTTACGGTTCCAAGTCATCCATTACAATATCGGCAAAAAGTGGAGAGATAAGTGAACCCATAGGTGTACCATGAGTCTGTTGATCAAATGTGTCATTGAATATAAAAAAGGTATTTTCATACAGAAATTTCGTACATAATAAAATCTCATCAAACGGGATATTACATTTTTTGTTAATGGTGGAAATTCTTCTTTCCAAACTTTTTAAAACTAAGTAGCAAGGAACATTCGTGAACAGTGAAATCACATCCAGAGACAGTAAAACATAATCATCACCCAATATAAAATCTTTTAATTTTTGTTTTAATTGAAAACTATTATTTATATGTGACTTTGGTAGTTTAATAGCTGATTTTATTTCCGTATACATAATTTTAGCAAGAAAATGTGTAGGACTATTCACTAATGAAATAATAGGTGGTAAAGGATTATTGATTTTATGACTTTTTGGTGACCCATACCCCTTAGCTAAGGATGTATTTGAACAAGTAAGCTCATTATTCTGAAACTTGTATTTTAAGTGGCCGTTATTATTTAAGTTTTTTAAAATATTCGACGTGTCAATCTGTAACTGTTTTAAAGGATTTTTTTTAATTACTTTGTAAACAGCATCATCCGTAAAAATTTCAGTCATCTTTGACACATAGTCAGACTTATACATGCAAACCGTTTTATTGCCCTTGTCAGACGTACTACGTCTATTATACAAAGTAATTAAAAAAAATCCTTTAAAACAGTTACAGATTGACACGTCGAATATTTTAAAAAACTTAAATAATAACGGCCACTTAAAATACAAGTTTCAGAATAATGAGCTTACTTGTTCAAATACATCCTTAGCTAAGGGGTATGGGTCACCAAAAATTCATAAAATCAATAATCCTTTACCACCTATTATTTCATTAGTGAATAGTCCTACACATTTTCTTGCTAAAATTATGTATACGGAAATAAAATCAGCTATTAAACTACCAAAGTCACATATAAATAATAGTTTTCAATTAAAACAAAAATTAAAAGATTTTATATTGGGTGATGATTATGTTTTACTGTCTCTGGATGTGATTTCACTGTTCACGAATGTTCCTTGCTACTTAGTTTTAAAAAGTTTGGAAAGAAGAATTTCCACCATTAACAAAAAATGTAATATCCCGTTTGATGAGATTTTATTATGTACGAAATTTCTGTATGAAAATACCTTTTTTATATTCAATGACACATTTGATCAACAGACTCATGGTACACCTATGGGTTCACTTATCTCTCCACTTTTTGCCGATATTGTAATGGATGACTTGGAACCGTAAACGTAGTTATTAACACTTTTAATTCCTACAGTAATAATTTACAATTTACTTTTGAGTTAGAAACAGATAAAAAAATTAATTTTCTTGATATATCATTAATTAGAAACAATGGCCGTATTTTAACAGATTGGTATAAAAAACCTACCCCATCTGGAAGTCTTATTAATTACTTTTCAGGTCACCCAATCCAGCAAAAAGAGAATGTTATTTACAATTTGGTAGACCGAGCAATATTGTTATCCAATGTCTGTTTCCATTCAAAAAATCTAAAAACCGTTCAAAAATTATTATTGTCCAATGATTATCCGATAAAATTCATAAGACAAACGGTACATTTTCGTATGAATAAAATAAAAAATAGAAATATTAACAGACAGACAAATCTAAACGTCAACCGACTTTGTTACATATCGCTACCTTTTTCTACCAATTTTGACAAATTATCATGCATTTTACGTTCTTTTAACATCCAAACATTACCTTCAGTACAAAAAGTTTCAATTCAATTATTAAATTAGGTAAAGACAAAACAAATAAATTTGAACATACAAATATAGTGTATAAGTTTAGTTGTAAAAATTGCTCTGCTTCATATGTTGGTGAAACTAAACGATCATTAAAAACCAGGATCAATGAACATAAAAAAAACAAAAATTCAGAATCGGTAGTGAATCAACATGTAACGCTTTTTAAACACGAATTTGATTGGGTTGGTGTAAAAATTGTAGATAGTGAATGTAATTATAATAAGCGTCTTATTTCCGAGATGGTGCATATTAAACTTGATCGTAACAATATTAATAAGAAAGATGATATAAAATTTTTAAATAACTCTTATTTACGAGTTCTAAGAAATTTAAATGCCTAACTGTCAACTTCAGACGCTGCCTGTGTTTACTTTCGCTACGTATATAGTAACACGGTAATGTACATGAATTTGATTCTATATCCTACCATTGGACGTATCGGTTTATCCGATTAAAGGTACATTAGTTGCTGCTAGCTACACTCTATTCTAGTAGTTTCTTACTGATTCCATACATTAAAACAAAATTTTATTTTTTAACTGGATCACTTCACATGGAATCTTCCATATATATATGGGTGGTACTCTGTGACATCGAAGATGAAAAGAATAAATATTGCTATAACTGTGGGAATATGTTTTAGAGGTATCCAGTAGTTCTCCTGAATTTTTTCAGATTTTTTTTGGGCCATTATTTTAAGTTACAGAGAGTCAAAGTTAACATTTTAGCACTTTTTCGCATTATATGCCCATTTTCATGAATTTTTAGCTCCCAGGGGATGCATTATTCACTAAAAACATAACTATGACTTTTTTTGTAAAATTTTCCAAACTTTTCATTAAAAATACTTTTAAAGACATAAATGTATGCTGTCACACTCTTGTAAGCCATTTAAACCTTAAATAGTGAAAATCAGCAATTCTGCTCCGGACTCTGGTAACCTAATACTGTCTAAAAGATGTCTTTATATAGTCAGAAACTGCCTAAAAATTTCCAGAGTGGGTCTAAATCATTAAGATCACTTATGGGCAACATATCCGGGAAAAGTGCCCGAAATATTAATAGAAATGTATATTTGTTGCCTTATAACGATGAATCTAGTAGCATGATCATTGCAAAAAAATTTATGCACTTACCTTGGAATGGTAGAAAAGTATCTCCACTTGTTTCAGTATCCATCTAATCCCCTGTAAGCTGCTAAAAATACAAATATTATTATAAAATTATAAAAAATTATTTTATAAACATTTATAATGCTGGATTTTTAGTTTTACATCCCTTACAAGAATTATAATACTAATCTGAAGGATTACTATAAAAGTATCGACATAAATTTTATTTTTTAACTGGATCACTTCACATGGAATCTCCCATATATATATATATAGATTTATTTGTAGGGGTTTATGACGCCCAAGAGAGAGAGGGAAGATGCGTAGTTTCTAATATGCAAGAGAAAGGCTTAGATTATGGAGCCCGGTCTTTTTTTTCGAATATATATATATATATATATATATATATCAGTAGTATCAGTAGTTATAATGGGACTACTGACCGTCACAACATACTTGACTTTGACCTCACGGTGTAAATAGGACGCTACAGACACGAGAATAATAAATAGAACTATAAAAGTTTTAACTAATAAATTAACGCAAAGTAGGACAGATATTATTCGAGTACCAGAAAGTGCCCCCGTATAGCAGACTTTAAGCTCTTAAGTGGCGATAAGTTTTTTATTTCTGACGGCAATCAATTCCATAGATGCGTACCTTGAACTTGAGAAGAGCGTTTTTCAATCTTAGTGCGGATCAAGGGAGATGTAAATTCCTTCGGTGGACCCCTCACAGTGTCTCTAGGAACATGTCTGGAGTAGAGACCCTCCAGATATTGTGGTACTCACATGCATATCAGTTTGTACATTAGTACAGCTATAAAATAATGTTTCCTCGATTATTTACGTAGACAACACAAGGAATATCTATGAGGAGTCGCGTGATCGTCCCTCAGTAATAAGTTCTGATAAAGATTGCAAAACTTGTAAAAATATGTCGAAACTCTGTGATTTCTTATTACGTTGAATATTTCCTTAATATAAGTATCAATGTTTGTACTTTAACGATGTAGATGAAATAGAATTGGCTAGAATAGATAAGCACAGACCAGAAGATTTTTTTTATTTAATTATTTTATTTTATTACTTTATCGTCGCTCTTTTTATGCTCCCAAATAGGTGCTAATCAGAGACGGAGGTCCTACACTGTCTTGGTGAAGAAAGCACTTGTTGAAAATACATTCTCCAGTGGTGCTTATATCAATCGGCCGGGGCCGAGAACCGAACCTGGAACCTTCAGATTACGATTCCAACTCCCTAACCAACCGAGCCATCGCAGACCTCTAAACCAGAAGGTGTTTCGTTGCTTTAATTCGGAGTTTTAAGAGAAATTGAAGTTTACCTAATGCGACGGATAATGCATACCCACATGCAAGTATAATTAAAATTAAGTAAATTGATTTACCGATATTTAAGAAAGTAATAGTTGAAAATCTAATTAAAATATTCTAATTTGAATCAAATAAAATCGATATCGAAGTGATTTTCTAAAAAATGTATTGGAAGTATAGAGGCGAAAGAAATATAACGCTGTTTTAAAAAGGCGGTGTCTTAAAAAGATGTTTTAAAAAGGTCTCTACATTCTATATGCCCATGGCTTTCTTTTATTCGTTAAATTTCACTAACAAGGAGAATCCACATCCTTTGGGAAATGGATTCTACCCAAACTTTAGGATATGATTTCTACTATAAAAATTCCAATGCCCTTTTTTACGATAGATATAAGCAAATAACGAAAAATCTCGCTGAAAAAACCATTGACTTAGATTGCTTATTACTCGGAATCAAGTAAAGATGTACATTTAAAACAAATTTTAGAAGTAAACTGAGATTGAGTAGATATGTATAATATTGTAAAATATAGAAATCAAAATTGAACGAAATTTTGGCTTAAAAAAATCATTAAATTATAATGCTAAATTTTCAATAAAATTTCGTCTAATTTTTATTTCTTCCATAACTTATAATCGATAATCGATATCTCTACAAATAATTATTCTATTGCTTTCTCTCATATGTCGGTACATACAGTGTTCAAAATGCAGGAAAATATGCTTATGCCGCAAATTGATTGAATCGATATATCTATAATCGATAATAGATTACTCTTTAAATATTAATCTGATAAATTTGCGGTATCACACGTTTGTAAGAAATGATCAGGGACAACAAAATATTTTTCTAGCGCGATTTGTTATAACCACTATTGAAAGAGTTATAGATTATTAATTATCACCTATCGATTCAATCAATTCGCAGCATAAGGTATTTTCCTGCATCTTAATTTTTAGACTGCCGGCATTTTTGCCTTATAAATTGATATTTTTGATGTGCAACATTTATACATAAAAACACCTCATATCTCTAGAGTAGTTGTCAAGGTCGCAGATGGCTCATTTATGAGCCATGCCGGCAGTCTAAAGGTTAAACACTTTATGTGGCGACATACGAGAGAAAGCAATAGAATAATTTGTAGAGATATCGATAATCGATCATTACATAGGGGTTTTTCGTTTGTCTCCACCATTACTTTACAAACGTAATATCGCGATGAGGTAAAGTTGTTACTCATCTACATTTTTCTGATTTTCTGATACTTTTAATATTTAATTAACGTAATTGTTTAATAAATACCAATCTGATAAATTTGTGGCACAAGTTTTTTCTTTGTCTCTAATAAATCTTTTAGGTCGACAGCTGACATTATTTATAGTCCAACCACCGGCGGGCATAAACGTGTATACGTGGCTGGAAGGGGCAGTTTATCAACTTTACAAATAGGTGAGCGAGAACTACAATCAACCAATTACGTCGGACTATGAGTGCATTCGGATCGTTTTTGCAGATTAACAAACGGTTTGAAACACAAGTGCTCGCGCAAGTATTTAAGGTGTTTGCAGCAGTCACTTTGTAACATAGTAAACGAAGTAAAGATAAATGTCATTGTAATCGAGAATTTTTGGGTCCAACGTGTTAAATCATTTACATCCATTGTCTTTTGATAAAAAGCATATAGTGTGTCAAAGTTTGTGAAAAGTGTTGTAAAACTATTCGGATTACAAAGAGCCATACGTATGTTACGTGCTTTCCTGTAAATTTTGTAATAAAATGGCAGAACTCAGATATGAGATAATCCAGATAGATCAAACAAGACGATTTTGTAATTATTTTACGATTTTGAATCTCAGCAGTCTGACACTTTGCGAGGTGACGATTCGTTAAGAGTACACGTACCCAACTTGTGTGTTGTACAACATGTTTGTACAGTATGCGTAGACATTGAAAATATAAAAGTACCATGCAGTGTATGTGGTATAAGTAAATACATTATACAACATTGACCAGAGATAAACCAATTGTGGACTTGGGACTGAGACAGATCAAACATTCAAAAGCGTTACCGAAAGCCGGGTTCGGAGACATTGAGAAAGGTACGTTCCCCACATGATAAATATACCGGAAAATTAGACTTCCACTTTGGATATAGGTGAGCGAGAACTACAATCAACCAATTACGTCGGACTATGAGTGCATTCGGATCGTTTTTGCAGATTAACAAACGGTTTGAAACACAAGTGCTCGCGCAAGTATTTAAGGTGTTTGCAGCAGTCACTTTGTAACATAGTAAACGAAGTAAAGATAAATGTCATTGTAATCGAGAATTTTTGGGTCCAACGTGTTAAATCATTTACATCCATTGTCTTTTGATAAAAAGCATATAGTGTGTCAAAGTTTGTGAAAAGTGTTGTAAAACTATTCGGATTACAAAGAGCCATACGTATGTTACGTGCTTTCCTGTAAATTTTGTAATAAAATGGCAGAACTCAGATATGAGATAATCCAGATAGATCAAACAAGACGATTTTGTAATTATTTTACGATTTTGAATCTCAGTTGTACAGTATGCTAGACATTGAAAATATAAAAGTACCATGCAGTGTATGTGGTATAAGTAAATACATATACAACATTGACCAGATAAAACCAATTGTGGACTTGGGACTGAAGACTAGATCAAACATTCAAAAAGTTATTTTTATTGGACATAACGCGGAAGATTTTGATGGACAATTTATCCTGAAGAGTTTAGCCAAGAGAAAAGACATTAGCGAGAAAGCGTTAATAGTACTCAACGATTCAAAGATTATGGTGATGCGCATATTGCACGTAAATTTCGATAGCTTGAATTATTTATGCATGCCTCTACACGCGTTACCGAAAGCCGGGTTCGGAGACATTGAGAAAGGTACGTTCCCCACATGATAAATATACCGGAAAATTAGACTTCCACTTTGGATATATGAACCAGAGTCGACGAACACCAAACAAAGGGATGAATTTTTACAATGGTACAACGATACTCGTCAACAAAACGTTGTTTTTAATTTTCAAGAGGAAAAACTTGTTAAATATTGCAAGCAGGACGTCAAAAATTAAAGATTGGCGTGCATTACTAGATTGTTGCACTGTAGCTTCCTCTGCATGCGTGTATACAGAAAAAAATTTTACAACCCGAGACGATTGGTATGATTCCGCAAGACGTATATAAACATTCCAATAAACAATCGTTAAAAGCAATGCGGTAGATTTGTTGGATGGAGCATGTATTCAATCGTCAAATTCAGTATGCGGCACGTTACGAAAAAAGAGACCGCCTAAAGGCCGCTTGTCGAAGGTTATTGCAAATAGGACGACGGAACAAAAATAGTTTCACAATTTCATAGATGCTACTGGCATGGTTGTTTGAGATGCTTGACGATAAGTAGAAATACGTGTCTGACTAATGACGAAACGATGGACAAGATGTATGAGCGAACAGCAAGACTATCCAAGAAAATAAGGAGGAGTCGTTATCATTTCGTCGATTTATCTCCAATGTTTTTTTGTTTCAACGCGATTCGTCGAACACCTTATCACGAGATTGTAAAGCGCAGGAAATGTAAAGTTTGCGATTCTGTGTACGAAAAACGACATTTCATTTCGTATAATAAAAGTTATCCATACGAATACACAGTAAATTGAAATATAAAATTGTTTATTTATTCTCACCGGTAAACCCGTTCCTTGCAAAATTCCTCGAGAAGAGAGATAGATAGATAGATAGATAGATAGATAGATGGATAGATGGATGGATGGATGGATGGATGGATGGATGGATGGATGGATGGATGGATGGATGGATGGATGGATGGATGGATGGATGGATGGATGGATGGATGGATGGATGGATGGATGGATGGATGGATGGATGGATGGATGGATGAGTGGATGGATGGATGGATGGATGGATGGATGGATGGATGGAAGGATGGATGGATGATGGTATTTTGCACTTTTTCAAGGGGATAATATGAACCATCTGCCAGAGATTAGGGAAAATGTTTGACAAAAAACAAGAGTTAAATATTTTGACAAGAAAATTGCCAATAACAGGCAAGGACCCGACTATAACACTTTGCGGTATGCCGACCGCCCCACAAGCCTGCGAGGAGAAATGCGAGATCGTCAAGGCAACCTCATTTATATTAATCTCTTTAAAGAAGAAACATCATCCTCCAGTGAGGAGGCCGACACACCAGTAAACTGCCGGTTTACGTCCTTGAGTGCAGAACCATGTAAGTCAACCACTCGCCCAGGCAAAAATCCCAAATTCCGCTGCTATTTCCAAACAGTGCCGTTATCAAGAGCCTCATATATACAACTCTGATAATATTCCATTTCCGTTGCCTCAGTTCATTTGTCTATATGTCTTCGAATGTGAAGAAAATCTTCAAGTATTTTTGGATCCTTCGTACGTGAATATCGTCTAAATAGTGATTACGTTCCGGCTGCAGCTGGGATAGCTCTGCGTTCACATAAAGCGGCCTAGATCTCTTAGGTTTGATGGTTTCAAGAGGAGCAAATAAGTCCACAACCGCTGATATATTATCACAGAGACATCCCAGCACAAGCTCAACGTCAATCTCAGCAACATAAAAAGGCGACCAATCACACTGGGAAAGTAAACATTGAAGATCATTGGCAGGAATATTGTTAAAATTGCGGAAAGTAATAGTGTTTGTAATAGTGTTGACCTGTGAAAAATTATTATAAAGTATAATTGGAGAACTAATATTGTGACCATTGTGAAAGGGTGCAGGGATGTTACTAAGATCAACAAGTGAATCGTTATCATCGATAAAAATGATATCCTGCCAAGTTCCCGAGGTGGAGGTGAATGCGTGGGTCCATGCTGAACAATTTGCAAAGAAAGCTCCGCTGATAAATTACGAACGAACTTACCATCATCACACTCCTTGAGAATATCGGCATTCAGATCACTCATAATAAATCTCTAACTATAATCAAGACTAAATTTGCGTAGATTATTTAAAAAGTCTGATTCACCCACAAAGGCAATCTTCGGTGACCGACAGATAACGGCAACAAACACAGGAGGCGAATCACGCACTTGAATGCTACATAAAATATATTCAGGTATGCCTGGTTTAAAAGGTAGCTCGGTTTTAGACGTCGATAATATTTGATATTTAAGGCCAGATTTTACATATAAAGCCACCCCACCACCAATGGAATTTCGGTCTTGATTAATTATCATATAGTCCCTTATCTGAATGACGGCATCCTCAATCCTTAAGTCAAGCCTAGACTCCGTTACCCCGAAGAGATCATAGGAGTGAAAATCAGAAAGAACCTGCCGAACTTGATCTCCCCAGATTGGCACCCCTTGACCCTACGATGACACACCCATGCAGCCAATTTTCTTTAGAAAGTATTATTACTGTTTTTGGTATCATTATCATTACTGTTACCACTACTATTACTCTTGTTATCATTAATATTAATTGCTTGTAAGCAATCAGCTAGGACAGTGTCAGATTTATTTGTGTGAGAAAATTTGCTTTTGTTTATATTTGTTCCATTACTTTTATTATTATTGCTCTTAATTTTGCTTCTGATGTTATTTTTAGATTTAGTAATCTTTTTTGTCTCTGTTATTATTTATTAACTGAAATTACTTACTTCTTTGCTATGGGCACCTCCACACGCCTCTGGCAAGTAGAATTACCCAAAGACGCAGTACGCAGTTCTTCACATGGTTCAGTATATTGCATACTAGATTGAGCATGTGTCTGTGTTTGTGTTTCAAGTAAAGTGAGATCGGAAACGGTATTCGCCACCGTAGCAACACCGGAGTTTAGTGTTTCAATATTAGTATTAATTACTTCAAGATCATTATCCAATCTATTAAAAAGAATTGAACATTTACTGCTAATTTCAGTCAAAAGATTGTCTTGAAATATCCTTTGAGAATCTAACAATTGCTATTGAAAATGAGAGAAAGATTTGTCGGTTCTCAGATAGTAAATCGGATAATGCAGATCGATATTCAGCCAGGAGCAAGTCTTGATTATGCATTCTATCTACAACATCACCCAAAATCTTTCTTATATTTTTCAAATTATTTTGAAATCCTGACTAAACTTTTAAAGATTCAATAATTGAGTCAAATTCGGATCATATTGAAAACAAAATGTCCGACAAACCATCCGAAAACGAGGTTGCAGTAGTTCATTTAAGTCACTTTATTGGCATCGTATCTAGGTACATATTGCCAAAAGTTGCAGTAGTTACCTGCGTTGCGACGGTAGCGCCATCTATATTCATTGAATAATCACCTACAGGTTCGTCGAGATTTAAAACTAAATTTTTCATATTCTCTACCGCAATCAATGTGCTTGGAGCCTGCGATGCTGCAACCTTTATAGATAGAGTCCCCCGCCTGTACATCCGTAACCGGTAATACCTTTTCTACTTTGCTTGTTTTATTACCCGGCGTTAAGGAAAGCAGAGGCGCAATATCCCTATATTTGAATTATATTGTAATATTCAAGACTGCGTGCGTCCACGCCGCCAGAGGGGGAAACGCCGATGGCTGACAGCGTAGGCTTCAGCGTCTCGGTAGGCTAAATCGCAGCAATGGGCATCGGTCGGTTGGAGAGGTGGCCGGCCGGTGTTAAGACGCAAACTCAGGATAAACGTATCTGCGACACGAGAAGGCAGTGCGCCAAGCAAGGGAGGCAGTGAAAACCTATAGCTCGACGGGAAGTACTATGAATACCTGGATGTAAAGAGGGTACATCATATAAACCGGGAGGTCGGCGTTCGGATCGCCGATCGTGCACGCCCGGACCGCACGATAGTACCAGGGCCCGGGCTTTCTTCGCCAGTTAGTCGGGCTGCCCTGTAGCAGCGTGTGTAAAAATTAAACTTGCTGAGGTTGCTCCAGGTGGCACCTGGAAGGGAGGCGGAACTCGGAAGTTTAAATTGTATTTGACGAGGCCACGATACTTTCAAGGCTCACGGTCAAACCTGTCAAATAACAACTGCTAATAGGTGATCACCGAATAACTTGCTAGAGTCTTATAGCGTCGTGTAATCAAGAGGATGCACAAAGAACACACTAATAACACAAATATGAATTGTCAACTAGTAAACACAAATTAATGGTGCACAGAATGAAGCAGAAGGGGAACCCAACCCAAAGCAACAACAACAGGAGCTGGTTTACCAAAGCGGAAACCAAAAGACAAAGAAACAGAAAAAGATCAGAAAAGTAATAAGCGCGGTCTGTCGTCTTCCTCGGACGAGGAGTCGAAAGAGCCAAAAAGGGCAAAGCCCGGAATGGCAAAGAAAGTAAGAACAAAATCAGTATCTGAGTCTTCAGCTCGTCGGAGTCGGAAGGCACGGAAATAAAAACCGGCAGACAAAGTAGAAAAAATTGAGGTTTGTGTTTCAATATTAGTATTAATACTTTCAAGATCATTATCCAATCTATTATAAAGAACTTGAACATTTACTGCTAATTTCAGTACAAAGATTGTCTTGAATATCCTTGAGAACTCTAACAATTGCTATTGAAAATGAGAGAAAGATTTGTCGGTTCTCCAGATAGTATAATCGGATAATGCAGATCGATATTCAGCCATGAGCAAGTATGATTATGCATTTATCTACAACATCCACCCAAAATTCTTCTTCTATCTTTTTCAAATGTATTTTGAAATCACTGACTATACCTTTTAAAGATTCACTAATTGAGTCAAATTCGGATCATATTGAAACAAAATGTCCGACAACCATCCGAAAACGAGGTTGCAGTAGTTCATTTAAGTCACTTTATTGGCATCGTATCTAGGTACATATTGCCAAAAGTTGCAGTAGTTACCTGCGTTGCGACGGTAGCGCCATCTATATTCATTGAATAATCACCTACAGGTTCGTCGAGATTTAAAACTAAATTTTTCATATTCTCTACCGCAATCAATGTGCTTGGAGCCTGCGATGCTGCAACCTTTATAGATAGAGTCCCCCGCCTGTACATCCGTAACCGGTAATACCTTTTCTACTTTGCTTGTTTTATTACCCGGCGTTAAGGAAAGCAGAGGCGCAATATCCCTATATTTGAATTATATTGTAATATTCAAGACTGCGTGCGTCCACGCCGCCAGAGGGGGAAACGCCGATGGCTGACAGCGTAGGCTTCAGCGTCTCGGTAGGCTAAATCGCAGCAATGGGCATCGGTCGGTTGGAGAGGTGGCCGGCCGGTGTTAAGACGCAAACTCAGGATAAACGTATCTGCGACACGAGAAGGCAGTGCGCCAAGCAAGGGAGGCAGTGAAAACCTATAGCTCGACGGGAAGTACTATGAATACCTGGATGTAAAGAGGGTACATCATATAAACCGGGAGGTCGGCGTTCGGATCGCCGATCGTGCACGCCCGGACCGCACGATAGTACCAGGGCCCGGGCTTTCTTCGCCAGTTAGTCGGGCTGCCCTGTAGCAGCGTGTGTAAAAATTAAACTTGCTGAGGTTGCTCCAGGTGGCACCTGGAAGGGAGGCGGAACTCGGAAGTTTAAATTGTATTTGACGAGGCCACGATACTTTCAAGGCTCACGGTCAAACCTGTCAAATAACAACTGCTAATAGGTGATCACCGAATAACTTGCTAGAGTCTTATAGCGTCGTGTAATCAAGAGGATGCACAAAGAACACACTAATAACACAAATATGAATTGTCAACTAGTAAACACAAATTAATGGTGCACAGAAATGAAGCAGAAGGGGAACCCAACCCCAAAGCAACAACAACAGGAGCTGGTTTACCAAAGCGGAAACCAAAAGACAAAGAAACAGAAAAAGATCAGAAAAGTAATAAGCGCGGTCTGTCGTCTTCCTCGGACGAGGAGTCGAAAGAGCCAAAAAGGGCAAAGCCCGGAATGGCAAAGAAAGTAAGAACAAAATCAGTATCTGAGTCTTCAAGCTCGTCGGAGTCGGAAGGCACGGAAATAGAAACCGGCAGACAAAGTAGAAAAATTGAGGTTAAACGTCTGATAGAGGTACCAATGTACATGTTGGACCAAATAAAGATCGTTAAAAGACACCTAACGAAGAAAGACAGCGAAAATGCACATGAGGCCTTAGACAACATGCACAGCCTGGTCTCAACACTGTTGGCGAAAGCAGCATTTCTAGAAGGACAAGTTAAAGTCCTATCTGAACAGAGGCAAAAGGCAGTGAATCCGGGTAACTTCTCGTACGCAGACATTACCAAGAAATTAGTTGCGCCAAAAGAGACCACTAGGGCTGTTATGATAAAGAATCCGGCAATGCATAAGCTCATTATTAAGCCGAAAAAAGCCGACAAATTCAGAAACGAAGATGAGATAAAATCTAAGTTTCAAGCCGAATTCCGACCGAGAGCAGAGAAGGCTCAGATCAGAAGCCTCAGGACAATTAACAAAGGTTTAATTATAGAGACGGAAAAAGAAGAGTCCTTACAAAAGATTCTAAATAAACCGTCTTTAAAGAAGACCTTTGATATGCATAAACCAACAAAACAGAAGCCGAGGATGATCATATATGATCTTCCTAAAAATCTAACCGAGAAAGAAATAAGAGAAATAATAGTCGAGCAAAACGTTTGCTCGGCTGACGAGGCGGAAAAAGAAATAACGCCGAAGTTCAAAACAGGAAAGAGGGATACGAGCAGGACCAACTGGGTTATTGAGGTAACCCCAAAAATTAGAACTAGGTTGTTGCAAAGAAGGAGGATCTTTGTAGATTATCAATCGTGCAAAATACAGGACTTTGTACTAGTCTCCAGGTGCTTTAAGTGCCAGGGATTCGGTCACATCAGCAAAGTGTGTAATAACGAGGTACATTGTTCGCATTGCGCCGAAAAAGGTCACTCTTTTGACAAATGTCCGAAAAACAGGAAAATAAAAAGTGCATAAACTGCGTCAAGGCCAAAAAGAAGTCGGACCATAATGTTCTCGACACTAAATGTCCGTGCTACACAAAAGCACTAGAACGCCTAGTAAATAACACAGATTACGGGGAGCAATAAACCCTGTATTCTGATAACACAACTTAATGCCAGACGAGCACAGCGGGTGGTACCCGAAATAAAGCAAAAAGCGTATGAAAAGGGAGTTCACGTAATTATGCTACAAGAACCATACACAAGAAATAATAAAGTGACGGGATACGGTATGGGTGTAAGAATAGTCTCCTAAAGAAAATCCGTGGGCAGCCATAGCAATAACAGACCCGAATGTGATAGCGATGCAAATAACTAACTTATGTACACCGCACTTCGCAATAGCAGAACTATCAGTACCATATAAAGTACCTAATTAGTGGATATTTCCAACTAAAAGATGATATTGAGATACATCTAAGATCGCTTCAAGAGATAGTAACGGCTCTACGAGGAAAGAGCTTTATAATTGGTATTGATTCGAATGCAAGATCGCCACTATGGGGCCCTATGGAAACGGATGCAAAAGGAGAGAAACTAGAAGAATTTATACTCCAGAATAACCTCAGAGTAATAAACGATCCCAATAGCATTGCAACAGTCGCAAATGAAGTCGGAGAAGGCTATGTCGATGTAACTCTAACCTCACCAGATATGGCACAAAGAATACGAAACTGGAAAGTCCAAGAAAACTGGACATCAAGTGACCATAGAGCAATAACATTTGAATTAGTGGAACAAGCTCAGGGAGGTAGATATAGGAAGCAAGAGTACATCAAAAGCTATATAACAAGCAAAGCGGACTGGGGATTGTTTATTAACACACTGAGAGAAAATTGGAAAGCCCAACCGCACCGACAGGATATTGGTTCAACAATCGCTGGCATTAAAGACATAATAAATGGGATAAAAATAGCATGTGACAAAGCTATACCCACTAAGAACAAGACTAGTAGGAAAGTTCCATGGTGGAACGAGGACTTGACAAAGGCCAAAAAACACACAAACAGGTTACGCAGACAATTCCAAAGGAAAGAGATCCGGACACATCAGCAAAGTGTGCAATAACGAGGTACATTGTTCGCATTGCGCCGAAAAAGGTCACTCTTTTGACAAATGTCCGAAAAACAGGAAAATAAAAAGTGCATAAACTGCGTCAAGGCCAAAAAGAAGTCGGACCATAATGTTCTCGACACTAAATGTCCGTGCTACACAAAAGCACTAGAACGCCTAGTAAATAACACAGATTACGGGGAGCAATAAACCCTGTATTCTGATAACACAACTTAACGCCAGACGAGCACAGCGGGTGGTACCCGAAATAAAGCAAAAAGCGTATGAAAAGGGAGTTCACGTAATTATGCTACAAGAACCATACACAAGAAATAATAAAGTGACGAGATACGGTATGGGTGTAAGAATAGTCTCCTCCAAAGAAAATCCGTGGACAGCCATAGCAATAACAGACCCGAATGTGATAGCGATGCAAATAACTAACTTATGTACACCGCACTTCGCAATAGCAGAACTATCAGTACCATATAAAGTATACCTAATTAGTGGATATTTCCAACTAAAAGATGATATTGAGATACATCTAAGATCGCTCCAAGAGATAGTAACGGCTCTACAAGGAAAGAGCTTTATAATTGGTATTGATTCGAATGCAAGATCGCCACTATGGGGCCCTATGGAAACGGATGCAAAAGGAGAGAAACTAGAAGAATTTATACTCCAGAATAACCTCAGAGTAATAAACGATCCCAATAGCATTGCAACAGTAGCAAATGAAGTCGGAGAAGGCTATGTCGATGTAACTCTAACCTCACCAGATATGGCACAAAGAATAAGAAACTGGAAAGTCCAAGAAAACTGGACATCAAGTGACCATAGAGCAATAACATTTGAATTAGTGGAACAAGCTCAGGGAGGTAGATATAGGAAGCAAGAGTACATCAAAAGCTATATAACAAGCAAAGCGGACTGGGGATTGTTTATTAACACACTGAGAGAAAATTGGAAAGCCCAACCGCACCGACAGGATATTGGTTCAACAATCGCTGGCATTAAAGACATAATAAATGGGATAAAAATAGCATGTGACAAAGCTATACCCACTAAGAACAAGACTAGTAGGAAAGTTCCATGGTGGAACGAGGACTTGACAAAGGCCAAAAAACACACAAACAGGTTACGCAGACAATTCCAAAAGGAAAGAGATCCGGACACAAGAGAGCGTGCAAAAATGACCTATAGACTGGCCAAGCGACAATATACAAGACTAATAGACACAACCAAAACCCAAAAATGGGAAGAATTTGTGACCAAACAAGGTAACGACAATCCATGGAGCTTACCGTACAAGCTGGCTGCCAAAAAAGCTAGAGTTAAAGAAATCGCAAGTAACATGAAGACAGACGATGGCTACACTATGACCTGGAATGACACAGCAGAGCAAATTCTTCATCAGCTCTTTCCAGACGATAACCTGGAAACAGAAACGAGAGAACAGACAAAAGTAAGGCAACAAAATCAAAGATACACAGACGAATACAGCGAAACCGAAAATTTTACAAGGCATGAGATGGTGCAAGTCGTAAAGAAAATGAAATTAGGAAAAGCGCCAGGAATCGACTGTTTCGATCTGAAGATAATAAGAGTTGCTCTTACAGTAGTTGGTGAAGAACTGCTAAAGTTATACAATAACTGTCTAAAACTCGGTATATTTCCGAATACTTGGAAAACAGGCAAAGTAATTACAATCAAAAAGGGAAGAGAAAAAGATCCTGGTCTAATTAGTTCATATAGACCAATATGCCTGCTACCAGTTTTAGAAAAAATTCTGGAAGGTCTGATTATCAAAAAATTAGATCAAATCGTGGAACCACGTCTGTCTGACAAACAATACGGTTTTAGGAAAGGCAGATCAACCGAAGATGCGATAGTGTACTTAAAGACCAAAGTGCACAACTCAAGCTGTAGATATGTACTCATAATGTTTTTGGACATTAAGGGTGCATTTGACAATGTATGGTGGCCGGGAGTACTAAAGAACCTGAGAGGCATGAACTGCCCCTGGAGACTGTACAATATCGTTAGGGATTACCTCTGTAATAGGAAAGTAATAATAACCGAAGGTGGCAATTTTGCAAGCAAAAATGTGACAAAGGGATGCCCGCAGGGATCCCTACTAGGTCCAATCCTATGGAATGTCGTATTTGATGAAGTGCTTCACAAGTTAGACAGAGAAGGACATGAGACGATAGCCTATGCAGACGATCAAGCAATTATAATCGAAGGAGACTCCCGTAAAGAACTGGAACGGAAAGGACAGATGGCCATAAATATAATAGAAGAATGGAGTAAAAATGTCAAAATGAAACATGCCCCAGATAAATGTGCAATGTTACTAGCAAAGGGAACATTTCATCCTAAATGCTACCCACTAATCAGAATAAACGGACAAAGAATTAAAAGGCAAGAATCGTTTAAATATCTGGGCGTCTCTTTTGGCAAAGGCCTAAGCGTACAAACGCATGTTACGGAGATCTCAAAGGAAACCAGAGGAATTTTCGAAAGGTTGGCCTTCCTGGCAAGAGAGGAATGGGGCTTAGGCTATCGATCTCTAGATATAATATATAAGGGAGTGTTCATACCCATAATAACATATGCAGCAGCAGGATGGTACGGGCTCACAAATAATGTCCAGAAAAAGAAACTCATAATGTCGCAAAGATATGCCCTGATGAAAACCACAGGAGCATACAGAACCATCTCGGCCGAATCTATTACAATGATCACAGGTCACCTACCGATTGACTTAGAGTGCGAAAGAAGAATCGGACTATATTGGATGAGAAAAGGAAAAGAATACCGATATAAAAACTTTACAGTACAATCGGAGGAAGGACTAGGCACGCGAAGAGAAAGAAAATTGATAATAGAAAGGCTAGACCAGGACATAAGAAAAGAATGGCAGTTGAGATGGGATAACACGATAAAAGGAAGACGCACATATGAGGTTTTACCTAGCATAGAAGAAAAGCTAGCAAAGTTTTGGTTTAGACCGAGTAAATGGCTGATCCAAATACTCAGTGGACATGGAAACTTCCAATCTTTCAGGAAAAGATTTAACTTTGTAGAGTCCGACCTATGCAGCTGTGGAGAGGCAGACACCCCCGAACATGCTTTATGGACATGTGTGAAGTACGAAACAATACGGCATAAATACGTACAGGATATGGAAGAAGCAGCTAGAAATACGAAAAGGATCATGACGACCAAAGAGACTTGAGACGATAGCCTATGCAGACGATCAAGCAATTATAATCGAAGGAGACTCCCGTAAAGAACTGGAACGGAAAGGACAATGGCCATAAATATAATAGAAGAATGGAGTAAAAGTGTCAAAATGAAACATGCCCCAGATAAATGTGCAATGTTACTAGCAAAGGGAACATTTCATCCTAAATGTTACCCACTAATCAGAATAAACGGACAAAGAATTAAAAGGCAAGAACCGTTTAAATATCTGGGCGTCTCTTTTGGCAAAGGCCTTAGCGTACAAACGCATGTTACGGAGATCTCAAAGAAAACCAGAGGAATTTTCGAAAGGTGGCCTTCCTGGCAAGAGAGGAATGGGGCTAGGCTATCGATCTCTAGATATAATATATAAGGGAGTGTTCATACCCATAATAACATATGCAGCAGCAGGATGGTACGGGCTCACAAATAATGTCCAGAAAAAGAAACTCATAATGTCGCAAAGATATGCCCTGATGAAAACCAGACTATATTGGATGAGAAAAAGGCAAAAGATACCGATATAAAAACTTTACAGTACAATCGGGAAGGGAAGGACTAGGCACGCGAAGAGAAAGAAATGATAATAGAAAGGGCTAGACCAGGACATAAGAAAAGGAATGGCAGTAGTTGAGATGGGATAACACGATAAAAGGAAGACGCACATATGAGGTTTTACCTAGCATAGAAGAAAAGCTAGCAAAGTTTGGTTAGACCGAGTAAATGGCTGATCCAAATACTCAGGGGACATGGAAACTTCCAATCTTTCAGGAAAAGATTTACTTTGTAGAGTCCGACCTATGCAGCTGTGGAGAGGCAGACACCCCCGAACATGCTTTATGGGACATGTGTGAAGTACGAAACAATACGGCATAAATACTGTACAGGATATGGAAGAAGCAGCTAGAAATACGAAAAGGATCATGACGACCAAAGAAAGCGTAGACAAATTAACCATGATGGTGAAAGACATTATGCTTGTAAAGATTGCTACCGAAGACCTAGAAAAAGACTTGGCTTTAACCGCGACAATAGCAGAAGTAGTAGGAACAGAGGAAGACGAAGTGTGAGAGATAGAAGTAGGTACAGTTAATCTTCCTGAAATAGAAATAGGGTAGAGAGAAAGGAAATACATAAGTGAGCAGAGGGAGAAAGTGAAATGAGTGAAAGACGGAAGATAGTAGATAGAATCGAAAGTCGCACTAATACATGTCGCACTAACAGAGGTAGTAGAACAGAGGTAATCAAGGTAGATACAGATCTTGTACTAATTAACATAATGACTAACATTCCGTATAGGGAAAAAGGGTTTTCGTAGAATGAAAGTTGAGCGAAAGGAAAGGATGAATGTAAAAGCTCAGAATGAAAGAAAGGGTGAGTGAGAGAATAGATAGGTGAATAGGAACTCCTTCTTGTAGGTTAGGCAAAAGCCAAAGAAGAGAGAAGAAAGAAGAGAGAAGAGAAGAAAGAAGAGAGAAGGGAAGAAAGAAGAGAAAGGAAAGACAAGAGGAAAGCCTCATAAATAGTTGGTCTTGCTCCCCTGAACAAGCGCAAAAGTAAGAAACAAAGAAACAAAGAAACAAAAATAACAATAAAAAATAAAACCGAAGCAATAAATAAGAACAAACGAGTAAAGCATAATCGCAAGAGCAGAGAAAGGCTAAAGCGAACTCCTTATGTTCTGTAGTCCAAATAACCGTCACAGTCGAGGATAAGAAATACAAGAAAGATAGCAACAAACGATGTGACATGGACGACCGCCGGTATGCCAGAGGCGAGGTACGGCGGCAATGATCGATGCGTTAGGCATCGATCTAGCTCGGTTTTTATTTTTTTTTTTTTTTTTATTGTAATATTCAAGAATCAACGCGATGGAGCACAAATTCAACACTTGGCGCGACAAATTTTTCCGGAAGACCCAAAATTTTTGCAAGAGGCGTATTACGACGCGGTGATCGAATCGTACAATTATTTACTCGTAGATTTAAAACAAGATACACCCGAAAATTGTCGATTTCGCAAGTGTTTGTTTTCCGACGACGATTATGTACGTGTACGTTCCATGGAAAACAAATAAAATTTGGTGCCTCGAGTAACAGCTCGCAGTTGTGCGTTTGTAATGGGGCTGGTAATTTCTCAGCCGCGTTGACGAAAATATTTCTCCGTGTTGAAGACATTGGGTCATTTAAATTGTAAGCAACGTGTTGTTTTGCTACGACAAGAGAAAAACAATATATGAGCTTCTTCTCTTCAAATCGTATCTACTTGATCTCAACTTTTTATCAGATTTAAGTTTGAGTATCGATCTTTAAGTTCTTTTGAGTTATCAGCAAGTAAACTAAAGCATATTTTTTCACAGTTTTTTATTAAATGCGTAGAGTTACCGTCAAATAGCCTATGAGATTGAATTTCACATGAATTCTTTCATATTTCTGTGTGCCAGAAAGTAGTTCTCAAAGTTGCAATAAAATCCGTTACCCAGAAGCTGGAACCCCTCCATGTCAATATTTTACGAGGTAATATACCTCTCACCAAACAAGTAAACGGAGATTTCGTAAAAGCGCAATGTTGCTGCGTGCCCTGATGGCTTGCGGTAAAACATTATCGTCGTGAAAGAAGATCTTGATTAAAACTGCTACCGCTATACCGATAGTTGTAAAACCCTTTTATCGACATGGATCATGATCAAAAAATGATTTTGGTGCCGGAAGAGTGTATCAGCAAAGTGGAGGAAAACCGTAAGGTGAAAATGTCTCTTTTGGATTGCAAAGACTCCTATACCATTTATCTTCGGGAACCGAAGTGACGATATTGGATGCCGAAATGAGTGAAATTCTCAATCGGTCACCAAAGTTGAACGACCCCGATAAATCTTTATTGTACGAAAAGCGTTGCAACGATATTTATGCTACTTAAATACGCACACTAGCAGACAGAAGTACAGTAGAGAGTTGCATTAAAAAGTTGGATACACACCCGTCCGAAGTATTGCCGGCAGTGGTAGAAAAGACGAAAAATAAGTTGAAACAGAAAATGATTGTTAACATGCCAAAGAATTTCGAACAAATGCCAAGAATCACATTGATCGGCTACAAAAAACAGCGAACATTACATGGGATCAGTATGGTATAATTTCGCTAGATTGCCAATTACTTTATCGCACTAATAATTTAGTGGTTCTAGATTTATACGTTTCCGGGAGGCTGTGATAGTACAACCGTCGTCACAGTTTTTCGACCAGTTTACATTGTTTGATTTTGCTGCAACACTTAAGGAGGAGGAGATGGAAGAGGAGAAAGCAACAAACATTTAAACTTTCCTTTTTTTAATTGCAAAAGAGGTTTGAAAAGAGGATAAGGGGTGCAGATGACATTACGAATACATCCATACCACCGCATAAAAGTGTGAAATGGAAACTTCTGAGGGAATAGTAAATTGGAGCTATAGCACCCTCAATAACATGATCAATGCAATGCCTTTTGTATTTCATTTACCGGGATACTAGTTTTGGGTTCCGGCACACATCTACTCGACGGGGTGTGTATTAAATAAGATCTCGCCTATTCTGATAAAGATTGCCACCGATCAACGTTTTGCCAAGCATGTTTATTTCAGAATGATATTTAGAACATCGGATGGATAAGAGAAAGTTGCAGATATGATTGTTGTATTTTGCATCGTTTGTAAAATTGTGGTTCACGAAATTTTTAAACGTTTCAAAAATTATATATAAGACAACGTAGATGATTACGTAGAAAGTTAGTCTATACGAGCTAAGCAAATGAAGAAGAAGAAGCAGAAATCAAGTCAAAATGCTCATAATTTACATAATTTGGTGCGACATAAATTTCCTCGGTACAGGCAACTTGGTTCGAGTCAGTCGAGCCTAAGCAGCCTTAATAAAGTATACGAAAGTGGTTGGGCTTTGGAAATATTTTAAATTATTTTCGTAAACAGTGTGCGACAACCTCCTTTTTGGAAGATCTTGTCGGTGAAAATATTGAAGGATTCTGTTACGAGGAACAATTGAGCAGAGTATTCAAACAGTAAAATAATAGCGTTTTTGATATTGACAATGTGCTGTTCAGTAGACGTAAATGAAATAAGATACAGTATTTTGTATTGCAAAGACTCCTATACCATTTATCTTCGGGAACCGAAGTGACGATATTGGATGCCGAAATGAGTGAAATTCTCAATCGGTCACCAAAGTTGAACGACCCCGATAAATCTTTATTGTACGAAAAGCGTTGCAACGATATTTATGCTACTTAAATACGCACACTAGCAGACAGAAGTACAGTAGAGAGTTGCATTAAAAAGTTGGATACACACCCGTCCGAAGTATTGCCGGCAGTGGTAGAAAAGACGAAAAATAAGTTGAAACAGAAAATGATTGTTAACATGCCAAAGAATTTTCGAACAAATGCCAAGAATCACATTGATCGGCTACAAAAAACAGCGAACATTACATGGGATCAGTATGGTATAATTTCGCTAGATTGCCAATTACTTTATCGCACTAATAATTTAGTGGTTCTAGATTTATACGTTTCCGGGAGGCTGTGATAGTACAACCGTCGTCACAGTTTTTCGACCAGTTTACATTGTTTGATTTTGCTGCAACACTTAAGGAGGAGGAGATGGAAGAGGAGAAAGCAACAAACATTTAAACTTTCCTTTTTTTAATTGCAAAAGAGGTTTGAAAAGAGGATAAGGGGTGCAGATGACATTACGAATACATCCATACCACCGCATAAAAGTGTGAAATGGAAACTTCTGAGGGAATAGTAAATTGGAGCTATAGCACCCTCAATAACATGATCAATGCAATGCCTTTTGTATTTCATTTACCGGGATACTAGTTTTTGGGTTCCGGCACACATCTACTCGACGGGGTGTGTATTAAATAAGATCTCGCCTATTCTGATAAAGATTGCCACCGATCAACGTTTTGCCAAGCATGTTTATTTCAGAATGATATTTAGAACATCGGATGGATAAGAGAAAGTTGCAGATATGATTGTTGTATTTTGCATCGTTTGTAAAATTGTGGTTCACGAAATTTTTAAACGTTTCAAAAATTATATATAAGACAACGTAGATGATTACGTAGAAAGTTAGTCTATACGAGCTAAGCAAATGAAGAAGAAGAAGCAGAAATCAAGTCAAAATGCTCATAATTTACATAATTTGGTGCGACATAAATTTCCTCGGTACAGGCAACTTGGTTCGAGTCAGTCGAGCCTAAGCAGCCTTTAATAAAGTATACGAAAGTGGTTGGGCTTTGGAAATATTTTAAATTATTTTCGTAAACAGTGTGCGACAACCTCCTTTTTGGAAGATCTTGTCGGTGAAAATATTGAAGGATTCTGTTACGAGGAACAATTGAGCAGAGTATTCAAACAGTAAAATAATAGCGTTTTTGATATTGACAATGTGCTGTTCAGTAGACGTAAATGAAATAAGATACAGTATTTTGTAAGTTGGAAGGGAAATTCTGACAAGTTTAACTTGTAAGTAGCTACCAAGGACATGAAAAATGTACAATGAAGGAAGAATTTTACATGTCGCTACCCAGCAATTGCAGCAGGTCTGTGTTTCTAGAGAATTTGGCAACATATTTTATGGCTCTGTTACCACAAAACTTTTACCTGCATGGTGAATGGTGCGTGGGACTCGGCGAAATACATATACTGCCCATGTTTCAACATATATCTAGCAGAGAGAAGGAGGATGACATTTGTTTAAAGACTTGTCGCCTTCAATCACCTAACAACGATATACGCTTTGAAGCAGATCACGAGGAACGCGTTCAGATGAAACCGGAAGCTTATCACGACGTTGCGAGTCTTTTAGCGGAAATAAACAAATTAAATGTTGTAAAAAATCAGTAGACGTTTAAAGTAAAGTGTGGCGAGTACGTTCAAGTTTGCTGTACGTGTACTGAACAATGTGACGAATACATACACATATTTATCTTGTCAAGAAAGCTACGCAAGATACTGGGTCTTAAAAATATAGAGACTATATTGTGTATCGATGAAAAACAACATTTCAATGTCGACGATAGACCGGCAAATCTATTTATCGGAATACCGAGCTTTTTGATGGTGTGTAGTAATATTTATCAACCTTACGTAACGGGAGATACAAGCACGCGTCTCTTATGAGCTGTACCTCTACATTTGCAACTACACGTATAGTGCTATCGAGATACGAGGTTTCGCCCCAATCATGTACTTGCCATTACTCTCGTCATCTTTTTAAACAATTGAGTTTGATACAAGGGACAAAGAGGGCGAGTCTGTACTATTCGATTATGGAACGTTGATAGTAATACTTCATTCTAAATGCACGGGTTTAAACAAACATACAGAATATAAATTACCGGACACAATTAGGTGGTGGTGTAGGAAGTTTTTTACGCGGGTTATATCGTCGTGCTATGCCAATGGTAAAGCGCGGTGGATATTCGCGCAGGAAAACTATTTGCTGGTGACGTAGCTGACGACAGGCTACCGATTAAAACTGCATTTCGTAACCGTATAAAAGAGAGAGTGGGTAAACCTAAACGAAAATTTGAAACTATGTTGGAAAAAATTGTAAGACTGAGGAGAGAGAAACTAATTGAGTGGTATATATGCTGATGAAAACAGGCATCTTAGTATCTGACCCTCGATCAACAAATCCTAATTACCTGCTTATCATAGCAAGGAAGACACAATATGATTAATATTTTCTGGAGACAAGTAGTTTAGGACAGGAGCCACTTGTTCGGGAGGAAGTCGATTACTATCCAAATGTTAATAAAACAACGTAACACTCGAGTAACAAAATAGATACTTTTTTAAACTCTAGTTCTGCATCTACTAGTGTTCATCGTATCATAATTAACCATATTAAATGTTTTTTGAATGTCTTAGTTATAATGATCAAATCACTTGTGACACCAAAAATATGAGACTCAACTTCAGAGCCAATGAGTGCATTGATTAAACATGCAATTATCATATATTTATCAGTCAAAACGGCATCTTGTGAACTGCCGCAACCTAGAACTAGGCACGGCAAAGACGGTTTAGTTTTGACTAATTTCCGACACCAACACTTGAAAATAAGCCTTCTTCAAATCTATCTTGGATGTGAATTTGGTATTGTGAAATTTATCCAGAATCGAATCCATATTTGGTATCGAATATGAGTCACGTATTATTGATGAACACGATAACTACCTTACTACTTGCGGACAATTACCGGACCCTCAAACCATTCACTTGCACTTGGTGTAATGATTTCTTTCTCAAAACATTTTCTCAACCTCCTACCTGGCTTTGCTACGAAGTGGTGCTTGATCAACATAGTACAGCCATGCACGTCACCTGACAGTGGCAATAAGTTCTTAACTAACTTTTTTACCTTCTCTCGCTGACTTTTCATTTTCCATTGTAAACATGCCGATGTGTTCAATACTCTGCCAAGTGTAACTTCGATGTTTCGGTTTGGAGAAAGTTCATACCTAGGACCATAGAGTGTTGAATACTCTCAACTATACTCAGTTACATATTACCGTCTAAACATTGTATTCTAAATAGAACATCCATCAATCTAAGTATTTTGAGTGCTGGACCTGTAACACCTCGTACTATCACCTTGACTGGTTTCCGCCGGTCGCTGTAGCATTCGACATTCCACTACTTCCACGCGTATAAGTGAGACCATTGCGCTAGGGTCAAACAGTGCTTTGAAGTCATGTCCACCAAGTTCTACCGTAAAGACCAAGCGGTTTTTGAAGTGTACTCTTGCAACCAAATCTTTGACTTGATTGACACCTGGGGTCCGCTACTGTAAGCCTTACAGCGCGTTATAGTTTACCGTTAAGGCTCAATGTCTGATGCTTATATATATTTATACATGTGTAAAAATGTGGCGCGTAAAGCTTCCATAACCAGGCCCCTGGAAGTGGCTCCAAACTTGTGTACTTTTAGATGTTTTCGCACAAAACAGTTTATCGCCTGCTCTAGACAGACATCAGTATTAAACTCATTTGACTACTTGTACTCTTATTCTCGATAACAGATTGACACTTTTCCCTAGACATAAAACGAATTTGGTTTCGGGCGGATTTGTAGGATATGGCCTTGTTCTCCTTGTGTAGCCTCTCCTACCTTCAGGCTATTGTAAAGCATACACTATGACTCTGTTGCTGACCTCTCGAAGAAAGTAAACATTGATGATAAGCTTTTGATAATCCATATATTCTATATATACCCACGCTGGGTTTTTGGTTAATGACTACACTCTCTTGATTTAGATAAGTAGCATAGATTCTAATAAGAGTGCATCGTCTTCTACATACGTGAACCCAATAGTCTTGAATGTCTGGACACTATTTTCTGCGCCAGAACTTTCGATACAAAAGTCGGATAAAACATTTAAAAAAGACAAGATCGATGGTTTAAAATCTTTTCTTTCGAATCCTTTAGCGAAAATCAGTGTAAAATTTTTTATCAAAAAGTTAAGGTCATCAGCAGCAACACAGACAGCATATCAGACCGCCAGTGTATCAAGAAAACAATGAAAAAAGGACGACACCAATTTTTTCCTAGAGGAATGCAAAGAAAGTTATGGTCTCTCGACTCAGAATGTTTTTAAAGCGTTGCTGACAGTCTTAGCTTATGAAGCATGGGAATGGTTTAGGTACGAGAAAAACAGGTGGTAGGATTATATAAATTTCGTAGACGCACTGCGATTACAATACGGGACCGAGGAAACGCAAAGTCAGTTAAGACAAGCGATTGAGAATTGCACGCAAGGACCAAACGAGGACATTTCTATATACCTCACTAAACTACGAGGTATGATAGATCAAATCAAGTCGCAAATACCTCAATCCAAACAGCTGGAGAGAGCTAATCACAACCTTCACCCTAGCTATACCGTACGAAAGACACCATTTGGGGAGTTTCATACGACGTATTGGATGAAACGTACAGACTCCACAGTCATTCAAAATTACAGTACCCCCGAATTCATTGCACCTATAGCTACTCACCCACAAAAGAAAATACAGCCCCAGTACCCATTGAAGCTAAATAGCCCTTATAGTTCAGTCAAATTAGAAATTGTTCCTAAAAAATTATATTGCTGACAAAAAAATACGTTAATGTAGTATGAAATAACACGAATTAGCTCAACTATTTTCCAAACAAAATTTGTGTATGCATCCCATTAAAAAAAAATCAAAATAAAAAACAGGTTTTTTGCTTATATTTTGAAAACTATTAATAATGGAGAAAAAAGTTTTAAATACTTTTTGTAGGCCTTGAAAATATCTATCAAATAAAAAAAGTTTGTTAACCCTTTGACGCCGAAAAAACCAAAAATCTTAACTTTACTTTTTGTTTATTTTTTAAGTACATAAACATCAAGAATATGTCTAAAAATGACTTACTTTATGTTTTTGGGGTCGCTCTACAAGATTCTAAAGTCAAAATAATGATTAGATTTTATGAAAAAAAAATATGTCGACTTTTTCTGAAAAAGCACTAAAACATTTATCGAGAAAAATTTTAAATAAAATTTTCTATCAAAATAGCATGTTTTTATTCAACAAAAATGAGCACAAGTTTGCAGAAACATTTCAAACTTTCGAAATATAACCTATAAAAATTATAAATTCCAAAACGGACGTCTCAACATGGCAACGAAGTAGAAATTTTTTTTCAACTTCAGAAGCGTTTTTCTCGAAAATTAAAGACTTCCGCAAAAAATTTCTACAAACAAAAAAGTCTTAAAATCGATCAATATGTACTCTCAAATTTTTTTAGATTTTTTATGACAATTTTCGACTATTAGAAAAATCCGGAAAATCCAATTTTACAAAAATGTCACTGAAAATTCTAAAAAAATTTGATAGTATTTCTTGACTGATTTTAAGACTTTTTTGTTCTCAGATAATTTTCGCTTAAGTTTTTTGTTTTTGAGAAAAATTATTGGAAGCTTTAACAAATTATACATAATATATAATATATAGTTATACGTTACGTTCATGAAAAGTTCTTTTTTTTTACATAATTACCAAAGTGCACAATACTTTTTGTCAAACAAAGTTTTGTAGTAAGAATCTAAAAACTAAAGTTTTCAATAAAATATCTATTGTTATGCATTACAGTTTTTTATCGGAAAAATTTTTTTTCTAATGCTATACTAAAATCATCTCTATACTAGATTTATTTTTGCGACTTATTTATTCGCTTCACATCAAATTTGATATTTTGTATATCAACAGACATTTTTAGCTATAACTTTTTTTCATCTGAAATTTCTACACTTACACATAAGTAAATGCAAAAATGCCGAAGCAAACGAGAAGTTGAAATATCTCAAGTTGAATCTGATAAAGATAATTGAAGAATCTAATGACATGATTATGATCCCTAAACCCGATGACTCTGGCGATAACGATACTCGTTCAGATAGTGAAAACTGTGATGAAATTCCTCGCATGTCTTATGAAAAAGTATAACGAAGTTATTCTGAGAATCTAACGAAATTGGAAGCAAATCGTGATTATGTTTAGGTTGATGGAGAAAGACGTTGTCAAGATCAATTTGAAAATGAAATATTGTTGTCTGATGATAAAAAAGATCTTACAAAGTACACCAATTCAACTGTTCGAACTTTTTTTTCGGATGAATTAAAAAGTTATAATATTGCAACTACAAAAGAAAATAATTTTGATCTTTGCCGATCTGAATCAGATATCTTTATAGGGGTCCTTATAATTTTCTCATCGTTCAATAAAAGAAAATCACGACGTGATCTTTGGTCAACAGATCCTTTTTTGTTAGCTAATGTAGTTTCATCTGTTATGTCTCGTGATCAATTTGAGAGTATAAAAGCACACATCAAATACTCAAAAGCGGTAGACAATGATCCAAACGATAAAGGATGGAGAGTATGTTCTCTAATAAATTTGTTCCTAAAACTATTCTTCAATTTGGATATTTCCAAACTGTCCTGTCCATAGATGAAATAATAAAATCATATGCTAAAGCAAGTTTGAAACAATTTATTAGAGGAAAACCAATAAGATTTGGATAGAAAATGTGGGCACTGTGTACTAGTAGTGTTTATCTCTTGGCTTGGGATTTATATTGTGATAAATATCAAATTGAAACAAATGTACTGATGAAATGCGCGTTAGGTAGCAAAGTCATAATGAATTTATTTAAGAATTTCCTCCACGTTACAAGTTCTCGCAAAATGAAAATGTATCATGTTTACTTTGACAACTACTTTACAAGTGTTGATTTGATTTTACACTTGCAAAAAGTAGGATTACAAGCTACTGGTACTATCAGAAATTATAGACTTAAAGTAAAAACAATATTAATAAAAAAAAGCAGAAAGAGGAACATGTGCATCTAAAAATGATCGAAATAGTAAAATAGATTACATCACGGTAATGGACTCGAAGCCTCCATCTCACCCGATAAAGCATTATACTTCTAATGAGCATGCATATAGCAGAAAGAAATAGCATTTCCGAATGCTTTTCATATTTATAATAAATTTATGGGAGGAGTTGATACTCATGATGGTCACTGTAACAATTTATTGCCCAGTATTAGAAGTAAGAAATGGACATGGGTCATTTTTATACGTTTCATTCAGGCATTTATCACTAACTCGGTTGTTCTTTACAATACTGTAAGTACCGATAGTAATAAAAGTTTAAAAGACTTTGCAGTAGCTATTGTAAAATTTATTTACAGAAACAGGGAAAGAAACTAATGTTGAGTATCAATCCAAACGTGTGCAAAAACAAAAGGAATGTTCATCATGTTCTGTAAGAACGTATAAATATTGCGAGTATGTCAATTATATTTATGCAAAACATGCTTTCCTAATAAACATTAGGTATTCATAAGAGTTTGAAAAACAAATTTTTAAATTAAAAAAAAATCAAAAAAGAAACAAAAAAAATTAAAAAAAATTAAAAAAAAACAAAAAAAATTAAAAAAAATGAAAAGAAATAAAACAAAATAAAAAAAAACAAAAAAAAATAAAAACAAAAAAATTAAAAAAAAAGACAGTGCTTTTCAGTGCTTTTTTCGAAAAAAGTTGACATTTTTTTTTTTTCTTGAAATCTAATCATGATTTTAATTTTTAGAGTCTTTTAGAGCGATCCAACATAAAGTAAAGAGCGATAAAAATATAAAGTATGTCATTTTTAGAAATATTCTTGATGGTTAAGTACTTCAAAAATAAACGCAAAATAAAGTTAAGATTTCTGGCTTTTTCAACGTTAATGGGTTAAGATCGCGTTATTAGTTAAGTAAAAAATTAAGTTTAAAGCAGAAAAATTGATGTTTTTCGACATGTCTATAGTATTAAATCTACGATATAAACCCCTATAAATAGCAATGTTAAAACATCACATTTGGCATAGATAAAAAGTACAGAAAATTTCAAATCGATGTATTTTTCAGTTTTTAAAAGAATTAATTATTTGAAAAAAGGTGCCCGTTTCAGATGTAAAAGATAAGACTTTGGAATATGTTTGAGAAGCCAGCGAAGAACGGTACATTTGTCAAGATCCATATTTTAGTGTTTAATAGTTATCTACCCTTTAATTTAATTTTTAATTGTTGTAACGGGGTGGGAATTGGGTAGTGTAAGGCCCAGCTAGGCCCACTTTGTTCCAACTCACCAACCGAGGTAGTTATATCCTACGATGCGGCCCGGAATCACCTTGATTCCCGTGCAATGCCGTTAACAACGTCAAACAACAACTCAACCGCTGCTGGCGCTCCCCTTTACGCCTCTGTTCTTCGGCGGCTGCTTTCTTTTGAGCCTCGTGCTGCTCAGCACGGAACGTTTTAGGTCCTGACGTTTATTCTTCAGGTTCTAGACTCGATCATCCCAGACGCCCTGCATAATAGGAGCCGCATGATGGGCCTCAGCGAATGCCTTAAATTTGGCCAAGGCTTCCTGTTCGGCTGCCCCTAGCTGAACTCTCAGGGCTTTCATCCTCCTGAAGGCTTCTGTTTGAGTTTGCGGAACCTTCGACGCCGCAGAGGTTCTGGGTTGAGACCCATTGGAGTGGGGTCGACGGAGTTATGGTATGGTAGTGCCGGGTTCCGGCGTTGGTTCCTCCCGCAAATCTGACTGAACGGAGACGCTCTCTTCCTTCTTCCGCTCTTCTGTGCCAGAAGGACATGTCGACGGAGGTGGGAGCGAAGACGTCCCCATCGCCTGGGACAGCTAGTCTGCAGTAGTAGGTACGTAGGCCGTGTCCTAGCCCTGGCTATCTTTTACCGTTAAAGTACAAGAAAGAATTAATAAAACTTATTCGAATGCGCTTATATGACGAAGCTTGAACTTGTGCGCGCGGAGAAAATTTTAATTCTATCAAAAAGATATCCGATTTTTTCGAAAATACTTTCAGATCAATAAAAACATATTACGAGTGGACGAGAGACTTAGCTAAATTAAAACATAAGAACAATGAGACAGTCATTGCTTATTTTAATCGGCTACAAGAAATAAAAAATGAAATAGTCAAAGCGGCCGACAGAGAGGGTCGAGTCGCGATAGCAGATCATTTCACGCTTGAACTAAGGCGAGATTGTTTAAAATTCTTTTTAAAAGGGCTTAGTTGGAAAATTAGTGCGCGTTTAGGGACTTCAACTTCTATAGAACAAGCTCGTAAAGAAGCGCTCGAAGTGGAGCGCGAGTTTGCTTGTAGCGTCCTGGACGAGGAGACGCCGAGAGCCGAGAGGAGGCTCGTTCTCGTTCAACTCGAGAAACACGTAAAATAAATTATATTTCGAATAACTATCCGATTGATTGAAAACTGGTCAAGGAGCCATAAATTGTTTCAAATTGGTACGAAATTTTGCAAAAAGATTTTCCGATAATAACAACCGACGCAATCCCATAAACAGTTCTTATAGCTATCAAAGTCGCTCGGATAACAATCGTAATTATAATAGGCCAAATTTACAATTTGGTGGTTGGAACGAGTGTCAAAACCAGACAGAATTATCGTCAAATAGAGATAGTGATAAAAACGATTCCTTAGTTCGTTATAATAATAATAAATTTTCATCGCAGCAATTTAACAAAAAAGATCAGGGGAATAATTCTGCGACTCGCGGTGTAGGCGAGTCAGTTCATTCAAATTCCCAAGAATCACGATATATTAATAACGAATCAAATAATAATATAAGATCATCGGTTACTTATTTCTATTGCGGGAAACCCGGTCAAATAAAGCGCGATTATTATAAATTACAAAGAGAAGTAAGAGAAGAAAATCAAAATCGGGGAAACAGCGATACTCTCTCTCCAAGGAGGGTCGAGAGAGAGGCTACTAATTAAATTCCCTCTACTTCGAGTGCGAAACCCTGCTCAAACATCCCCTCCGAAACGCAAAAATAAATTTAAGTCAACAAATTTCAGCTCCGGTCGTAATTCTCTATACCGGTGAGTTAAGACATCCGTTACAATTTTTGCTAGATACAGGAGCATCGGTAAGTCTAATTAAAGAGTCAGAGGTAGACTCTCGCGTGAAAATTAACGAAAATGATATTATATTGTTAAAAGGCATAACTGACCATTCATTAACTACTTGTGGCAAAATTAAAATAGATTTCGAAGGGTCTCCCGTGGAACTCAACTTATTACTTGACTCGTTCCCTATACAACAAGCCGGAATCTTATAGTATACGTTTACTTATATTGCCAAAATCTTTGTCGTATATACATCTCCTTTGACGTTTCCTTTGTTTATAATGAGGATAAAGAAACGAAAATTTAAATCGACTTTCGACTGGATATTTATACACATATCACGACATTACATTAGAAGGTAACCTATTATTTTTTTCACTTATTATTGTCTTGTATCATCCGAAATATATTTTAATCTTTTTGTGAATAATAAATTTTATAGTCTGAAGAAGGTGGTATTGACCACCGAAATGTTACGTTACAAAAGGAAATAAATGTGTTAAATTTTTTTACTCATCGTTTCCTTTTTCCAAACTTGACTCGGGAAGATCGACAAATTTTCAATCAACCTAATTGAATAAACCACCGAGTGATAAAATCAAATCAACAACAAAAACCTATAAACGTATAAAACAACGTTTCTATTAGCCTGATTTTAAGAAAGACGTGCAAAATTACATTAGACATTGTTTAACTTGCCAACTAAAGATAATAATAGATACTCCGTACTCGGTTATGGAATCCATATCGATTAATAATTTTTTAATTAATAATTCTTTTCATTGCCATTGACAACTTTTCTTAGTTTTTTAAACAAATTATGTTATTATTAACTTTTATTTACATTTTTTTGGCCAATTTATATGACATAATTAATTTATCACATCACGTCACATAACTATTTTATAGCGCCACATTATTATTTTAATAATTAATTATTAAAATAATTATTAAAATATTGAATTATGAGACTCCGTACATTTATTTTTTTCCACAATAGTCTTACTGATTTAGTTGTTTTTATATAAGTTTTCAATTTGTTAATTAATTTAATAATAATAGTATTTTATTCCAAAATTAACACATTCTACTGAGCTCTAGTGGATTAAAATATATTTAAAAGTTATTGTTAGAATTTAAGCCTATTCGATGTAGTGGTTCGGCTGAATTGAATCCGCCGCGTACTTTCGGGGTACCGTCTAGGAAGTATAACTAGGCAGTGCCGTAGCAACCGCTCCCTTTACCCTTACCTACGCAAGAAAGGATACCCCGTTACATATTATGTAACATATAAATTGACTAAAAAATTTTAAAACAATTAAAAAATGTTTTATTGTTTATGAAAAAAATTATTGATTATTAATACTGAATAGCTTTTTTGCAATCTTTACACTATCTTGTCACCTTGAGACGTTATTAATTTTTATTTAATTTAAGGAGGTATTAAGGAGAGTCTGTAGAGTAAGGTTTAACATATCACCACCCGAAAATTTGGAAGCAGAAGTAGCGCTACCGTCTGATAAGCTGAGTTCATATTCGATAATGATTATAAGGGCAATTACAGAAAATAGAGTTATTTATGTAAAGGTTAATTACATATTACTTAGTTGATTGAAAAGTCAGTATTTTCAACGAATAGTTATAAGTACGAAGTGACTTTGTTATGTGTTTCCAGCATTGATTTGTACTTATCACTGTTATGAACGGACTCTTGTGGTCGGTGTCAGCGTGTGTATTTGCTAAAACAGTATATTTTTGTTTTCGCGCAAGACCCGTATACGGCTCCTGAGCCTTCTGTTACTTTCTACTCATCTTAGATACCTATTAAATGAAATATACCTATTCGGTAGATTTCTCTAACCGAAGGTCGCTGGGTTTGATAACAGCGCGCGGACTTTTTGGCCGGGGGTCTCGTTCGGAATTTCATTATGCTGGTGATTTCTACAGCGAGTCTCAGTAGATCCTTTCTTGGTCCGCTTGGTCGGGGGTCATCGTCGGAGATCATTGCTGGTGTTTCTGTAGTTAAACTTCGTTGTTCCGTACGATCTAGCGCTTCTGTTTTGGGGTATCTACGCCTAGGTACAGAAGTCTAGTTTTTACTTGTGAATTATGTTTTTGTACTCGAACAATTGAACAAAGTTTACAGTTTTTGGTAGAGATCTGGGTGATGTGATTAATTACCGATGGGCGCGTATTAAGTGTTAGATTAGGATGTAGCAATAATGTTGTTTCAGCATTATCGTGATTTCGGTTACTGACTTTGTTTTCGTGTTATCAATTGTGAAAGTGTTATTAATACTCGAATATATAGATGTTTTAATATGGGAACAAATATTTATGTTTTAATGTATGTAACATTATATGTATATGTATACATATGTATATAAATACATATATATATATATATATAAATGGATATCTTATAGGACATCACACCTCCCCCTTATGACAATTGTCGCCCTCGGCAATTTAAAATATATATGCAATTTACATCACGTCAAGCAGTGTCAGTGTATAGTAGTTATTTTGATAAGCATGATACTTGATTTTCGTAAGTCACTTACATAATGCTGTGACTTTTATATAGTGGTTTAAATAATCTTAAATTGTGCGATTTTTTGTACCAAAAAAATTTTATTTTCAATATTATTATTTAACAAATTCATTGTCAATAACGAATAGTTATTATTTGTAATTTTTCTTCTGTGTACTATTCTTTAAGCTTAGCTATTAAATTCGAATAACTTAGTATTTTGAATAAAAAAAATATTTTTCAATAATTTATAAACAAGTTATTTGTTAATTTGAAATTTCTTATAAAAAATAAAAATAAATTATTTTTTGTGTCTAATAAGATTTTGAGCCTTTGAAAAGAAGGAAAATGTATTTTTAATTTTTTTTAATAATTCATTAATTATATTTTGTTTATTTTCAATTGTTTGCTATAAGATAATTTATTTCAGAGTTTATAGTAGAAGTTTGTCTAAAATACGTTTTTAAGTATGTTTGTGTATGAATATCATTGAATTTTAATAATTTATGAAAATTTTAAATTTCAATTTTCCCGCGAAATGTTATGTAGGTAATTGAATTTATGATTGATATGATAACTCAGAGATGGCGCCACTTGGCCAATTTATTTATTTAAAATAAAAATGAATTATTGTTCTGTGATATATATGTATGTGTGTAATATATAATATCGGTTTCTCCGATCCAAATGCTTCACTTTAAAATGAAGCAGGTCCATTGTACTCTTTGTCCACTATAGTTGGTGGAATTTCCCAGAGCACGGCCTTAAAAAAAATTAAAGTTGTTTCGTCCTCGATCTCTATACCTCGATATCTATACTTATTTAGACGTTATAAGCTGTCTTGATTGTTTTCCTTGATGCATTGTATGCGCACGTGTACGTAATGAACATTTCTTGCCTGTTATATTCTCTTTTTTTTCTTTTTTTTAATTCTTTTTTTTATTATTATTTTAACGTCGCTCTTTTTATGCTCCCAAATCGGGACTAATTAGCGACGGAGGTCATACGATGTTAAGAAAGCACTTGTTGCAAATACATTCCCCAGTAGTGCTTGTATCAATTGGTCGGGGCCGAAAATCGAACCTGGGACCTCCAGATTACGAGCACGACACCCTACCGACTGAACCATCACAGGTCTCGATTTTTTAGTATTTATTATGCGTTTGCTTGATGTTTATTATATTCGTAAGTGATTATAATTTTATTTTTTTTATTTATTTAATTTTTTTTAATTAATTTTGTAAAATATTTTGAATATTGAAGTTTTAGATTTTATGATATTACATTTTTTTGTAGTTAATGCAGTTACACATTATTTATTGCGCATGCGCTTAATTTATCCTATTTGGAAATACGTTAGTGCAACGTGGTATTTGATCGCGATAGCATCTGTGTTTTCTTCTTGGTTCGGTTTCAACCTTTGTTTTACTTAAATTTATTTCTATAATTTCTCAATTTTCCAATTTAAATTTTGGACGCGGAAAAGGCAATATCGCTATTCGCCGATATGCAACGTTTTTTTATTCAGGAAATAAGTGATCAACGAAAAAGTTATAGTACCGATTTGAAACTATGTCGATGAGAAATTACTGATAATTTTTGTGTATTGCGACAAAAATATGTGACCTTCGGAGAATTATTAAGAGAATGTGTAATGTTTATGGAACAAAGGATATTTCTACCTCATGTTGTGATACAAAGTTAATTAAAGAAAGTTCAGTTGTTATAGATGTGTTTTTATCTAAATTGCTCCCAAATTAATCTTAAGTGTTAGTCGATAAAGGGACCATAAAGCAGTGTGACGTCAGCAATAGCATTGTTTCAAGAATTTTTATATTGCGGAAAGTTTTCGGCCAGCTTCCATATCAACGGTCGAGTTGTCGAGGTGCGCGTCTCTATCCAGTGATCCAGTTTTCAAAGTTATTCCAAATCTTTTGTCATGTTATGAAAATATCACTCCAGTGATGTCACCTCAGCGAATTTCTATTGATGCTAGTGTTTGTGAAAATGGTTGTAGTTATGAGAGTTTGGTAAATGACAATTTCGTAATCGGTGCTTGTGACATCGTATTGAATGATAGCGTTGGAATTCTTGGTGATTCAAATGGTGACACGTTGTCGGGAACATCAATGAACATTCGTAATAAAGTAAGGAAGTATTTAGTGTTGTAGTTCTAGAAAAGTTATAAGTTGAGACTACACGGAAAAAAATTTGGTAATATACTGAATCCGCAAGTTTGATATAGAAGATTACAAATTAATCTTGAAATACAATAGGTAAATCAATGAAATATTAAAGCAGCAAAATGGTTATTAATAATTTTAAATACGCTCTGGATTATTACATTCAGAAAAACGGAGTAGTCTATGTTAATGACTGTAACTCGAATAAACGAAGAGTACTTAGAATTATTGAAGGAATAGTAATATTCTGTATTATCTACAATGGGCATGTGGCACCTTCAACTACGGAATATCAAAATGCAAGTCGTCGCAACGCACACGGAAACAAACTATATACTTCTGTTATTATGGGACGATCGGAACATAATATGTTCGAGTATAATCTTAACAGTACGCTACTAAAACTATAATGAATTGAATAAATCATTGAATTATGATAATACAATTTTTGGCTTTGTGGAAGTGTATGATGGTTAAGAAATAATACACATAATTTATTATATCTATTATGGGAATATAGCATTTCAATTTCTTTTCTGTGTATAATTAAAGTTTACACTGTATTATTCATTGATGTTACGGTGAATGCTGTAAGTACATCAAGCTCGAAAAAGAGGCAGAGAGACTAAGTTTCAGATAAGTTACAATAAAAAAGGAAAGCAGCGTGCAAGAGGCAGAAGAAATTTTGTGAGAAGGAAAAATTACGTAAAAGTATTGATTCGGAGAAAGAGAAGAAAATTAATGTAATTGTGTCGAATGATTCCGAGAATTCAAAATCGAATTTTATCGAAGAATCTGTATTTAAAGCAGCTACTTTCGGACTACGGGCATCAACGCCTCTTCCCTATGAAAGCGAGAAACTAGTAACTGAAACGTATCTATTATGTTGTGTGGAGTATAACGTTCTTCGTGTGTTCCCGCTCGACAACGCAGGGGCAGAGACTAGAAAACGAGACAGGCAATATAACGCCGGACAATGTTATTTCCCCGATGTTAAGCACAGGAAGATCGTATGGGACGATATAATAGAGGCAAGAAGACTGTAGAGTGCGTCGAAAATTGACACTGTATGAAGAATAGACATAGAGACGAAAAGAGAAGGCAGACAAGACAAACACAGTTGACATAAGACATGCCAACTGACCCGAAGTAATGTGCACAACGGTTCCGAGTAGCTCAGCTGATATCAGGTAGGCTTCTCCGGGTCTGACACCGCAAAGAAGACGAATCAAGGGAGGCTATAAATGAAGAAGCCTCGAGGACCCTCCTCAGCTCCACAGGACTGACAAGTGGTTACCTGTAAGGAAATTATATCCGCATCGCCGAAACGTAAACAGCACCAGGACACCGTACACCACACAGCGGACTTGCGCCAGTACTACATGAAGATAGCGGTATTCAATTCACGCGCTCGATGCGAAATCGATGTACCGCGTGCACGGTACGTAGCGCTTAGGCGCGTGGTACGATCGCGGCTCTCGGGAACGCCGAGAGACAGAGCTCTACGGTCGGACAACTCGACGACATCCCAAGACAGCCAGCTGCCAAAAGCACTAGCAAGTTGCAAGCGAGTGAAAGAGTGAGAAAGAGAGAGAGGAACACCTTCCCGATTATAAACGTCTGGGCTTACCCAATAAAAATTGGTAAATTGCTTATCTTTCTGTTGATGGTACCACCGTGTACCGTAAATTGTGTGTGCGAGCCTCTCTTTTCCTTCCCGTTCTTCTCATTCCTCCCCTACAGCGTACCTGGATTGAACCCGTGATCCGAACAGGTATTGGTCCGGCGATTGTTTCCTAACCCTATTAGTTTCTGCTCCGATGACCCGCGAGTTATCGTTCAATCGTCGCAAATCAACGCGGCTGGCTCCCATCCGGGCATCGTCGATTGTAAGTTTAGTTTTAAATAAATCCTTTATTATACCTACTAAAATTAATCATTCACCTGCACCCTGATCCCCAGTGCAGCGTGACAACAAATGATACTATAATAGAATTGCTGAAACTACAATCGAAAAATATTTGTATTAAAAAATATCGCATTTATTTCTCTTACTTCATTTGTTTTTCAATTCCAATAAGTCTTGTGGATATGTGTGTTGTAGAAATATCGAAAAACACCTTCTGCAGAAGAGTAAAAATTTGCAAGTATGGTGTAATTCCAATCACACTTTCATAATCCATATGTAGTAATTAATAATCTAATTTTAATGTAGATCGTTTCTCTACTTAAACCAATAATTATTAAATTTTTTGATGCTATAATAAAAGAGTTATTTTTCAATAGAAATATATGTCGATTCCATTGTGAATTCAGAAATTATATTGTAATACCATTTGTATATGCTTTTTGTTATTATTAGTACTAATAAATAACATATTTGACTATTTAAAATTTATAGTGGTTTTTAATTAAATTAAAATAAAATACAACATTAGCAATACCCACTAAACACACATATCTCTGTTCGCACCTACACCAGCCCGAAACTGTTATTCACATTACTTCAGACTGGCCGGCTGTGCTTGAGTGTCCAGAAACACATTCACTCTTTTATTCTTTCATACTCGAAAAACACATTCGCTCAATCTTTCAGACATCCACCCATTTTCTTGCTCCGTAGCACATTCGTTATGTATTCCGCGATTAACCGCCACTTGTCCGCGTTCGTCGTCATTACGTATGTCACGTTTTCTCCTGTGTTAGATTCTAGTCTCTGACAGTGTTCAGTCCAACGCTCGCAAACGAAAAACGTATGTTTAGCGTCGTCGTAGGCCCAGCCGCAGTACTTGCAATGTAGTGATGAAAGCCTGCCCATTCAGTGTAAATAGCCCCGAAAGTATCCGTGTCCAGACAGGAACTATGTCAGATAGAAGTCCATCTCACCGTGATTCCTCCCCTTCTACGGGACAACCAAGGGATTGAGCCTACACGTCCATCGTCCGTTTAAAGTGTTTCTCCACCGATTCTGCCAGAGTTCCAACATATGCGTTCTATCTTCTGTCGCAGCGTCAACCCTACCCATGTGCCTGCTACGCGCGTATACGCGCTTACGTTCCGCGGCGAGTAGGTCGATTCAGAATGACGAGTACGGCGTTTTCCGACACCGTCCGATATCTACTCGTCATGTACACTCGTCATCGACTTCGCCCGTCTCTTCACATATTAGTCCAGATCTCTGCACCGTAATGCATGGTCGCGTCGGTAACGCTCATCAGTAATCTGCGTATGCTCAGTCTTGGTCCCTTCGTATTATTCATAAGTCTACTCAAAGCTTTTGTCTTTTCCGCTGCTTCGTGAGTTACCGTACATATGTGGGACCAGAAACTCAGCTTCGTAACTAGAGTCACCCCCAAATAGTTGACCTTACTCCTAGTTACCACTTATTCAGTCCCATCTGTCAAGGGTATACCCGTGTCTATTCTACGTCTCGTCAGTAGCAGAAATGCGGTCTTTTGCAGCGTGAGCTGAAGCCCGTGCTTTTTCATCCACTTGTTAACCCGTCGCATAACCTAGTTCAATTTTAGTTGCATCAGGTGAGTGTTACGGGCTACTATAATAGCGTAGAGCAGACTGTCGTATAGTATATTCTAGAAGTCAGACCCTAGGATAGAACCCTGTGCGATCCCCGCAGTTATTCGTCTGTTTCTTTGTTCGTGCGTAGTCTCATAAATGAGATGTCGGTCCTTAAATTAGTCCCTCACAACCCAGAAAAGGTAGTCGGGCACCCGGAAGCCTGTTTCCAGCGCGTCCAGGATATCAACCCACCTCGTCTAGTTAAAGGTGTTGCAGATGTCGAGCGTCACCAATAAAAACAGTAGTCTGGTCGTATGGCAGTCCTGGTGTTGCGTGTTAAAGATGTTCTTGACTACGTTTATTGTACCGATCCTATCCGAGGCTAAATCACCTGCGACTTTTACCGCTTGTAATAGTCACGGTCTTAGCATGAGCTCGTAGAGCTTCCCAGGTGTGGTAAGCAGGCTGAGGAGCCTGTAGGAAGATGGGTTCTCGGGAGCCCCTTTAGATTTACTAATGAGGGCCAATTGAGCAGTATTCGAGAGCTTGCTAAAGACCCCCTCTATCGGGCACTCGTTAAATGTGTCGAGGAGCACCGACAGTTGCTGCGTAACGATGAACCTTAAGATTTTACCCGGTACGCCGTCAGGGCTCGGTGTCTTGTTGGGCTTTAATGAGCTAGCAGCTTTTATGAGCTCCTCGCTTGTGAACAGAAGGCATTCGGTATCTCTGCGATCGTCCATGTCGTTTAGTCTATCCGCGTGAGATGAAAAGAGGCCGTTTATAATCCATTCCATCGTTTCACTATCCTTTATTAAAGGTGGCAGTCAAATCCCCAGTTGACGAGTTGCAATTTTGTAACCCGCGTCCAAGGAATTCGAGTCCACCTCGTCAGTTAGCTTCTGCCAGCACTGTCGCTTGCTGCTATTTATAGCGAACCGCGAACGCTTTCTAGCAGCCTTGTGATCCCAGGCCAAACGCAACAATTGACCCATCCGATTTTAATTAAACCGCCAGGGCTAAGCTGCGTGCATTCGACCCGAAAATGTGAACTCTAGATTCTGCGGTGCTACCGAGTTCGCGGTTTATGGCGTCGGTCACTTCCTTATCCGTCGTAATACAGTCTAGATCAAGAAACTCGACTTTTGAAATTTCTGTCGCTTTTATTTTGAATTTTCCCTCCTTAACCCAATTATGTGTGAAAGTGTGTGTGATGGTCAGAAAGTTACCAGGCAGTAGCGTCGTTGTTCCGCCCTGAGTTCTCCCGGTAACCAAACTCGCCTGCAGTCAGATGGCATCGACCGTTCCTCCCCCGCGACCCGCAGCAAGGTGCCACCCGATCGCCAGACGGCATTATTACGGGACGCGAGATTCCAATGTTTCCAGCACTACCACTGTAAAGGGCAGCCTACTATGCTGGCTAGGCTAGGCTCTGGTGTTAACGGCAGCACCCTCCAGAGTGAAGAAGCACACGGTAACAAGAGAACCCTTTCTTAAACTCTCTGCCACCCAACTGGCACCCTCTGCTTTGTGCCCGCTTTCCCCGATCGAGGACATAGTGTGACCACAACACGCTTGGAGAACGCCCGTTTATACGGGTCTCCGCATTCATACAAGACGATCTCGTTTATAGAGATGCCTTTTACTCATAACAAAACTCTGGACTCACGACAAGCTGTGGACTAGTGCTGTGGCAATAGTTCCATTCAAAGAGAGTTTTTAGAGAGAAATTTCATCTCTTAAGTTCGGTACCTTCCAGGAATGTCCTTACTTCGGACTCTTCCTCGGGCGACCCCTACCACGCTTTGGGTCTAATCCCCTTTCGCCAGTATGCCTTTCAACAGCCCTATCTGTTGGATGAACGACTACTCTTGCGGTTTTTCGCGGAGAACCCCTCCCCTTTTTCGTTAGAACGCTCGCTGTGAACCTTGGTTTCCCGCTGGGAGCGGCCCTAGTATGCACCTCTTCGCTTAGGGTGTCTTCACTTGCAGGAGGTGGGTCGTTCATCGCCTCTCGGTCCATCATCGGTTGTGCGACGTTGACTACTTCGACCAATGGCGATCCGTTTTCGGGCACGTAGGGCTTGAGATGTTCCGCGTGTATTATCTCCGCTTCGCCTTGCCCGTCCTGAATAAGGTACGTGTTCGAGCCTTTTATCTGGACAACTATGTAAGGGCCTACGTACTTCGGTGCCAGCTTAGAGGTTACCTTTCCTGTACTAGAGGACTGGACTCTGTTCTTCCAAACAAGATTGCCTATCTCAAAGTTTCCATATCGTCGGCCGGCGATGAAATATACGGCTTGTCTTGCTTGAGACGCTGCGGCATTATCTGATGCTACTTTATGCAACTCTGTTAGCCTTCATATCCGTTCGGACCAATCCCGGAGTCGTTGTTGATCAAACCTCTCCTGCGCGAGTTCTTTACACTGGGCTTGAATCAGAGATGAGTTGCACTTTTCACTTTTTACATAGTTTATTTCGAATTTTTGTAAGAAAATTACTTTGTCGCACTTGCATACGCATACGCACTCGTGCATACCCAAAATCACACACACACACACTCACACAACGTACATGTGTATACGTATTGCAAATATTATACTATGTCCACATCTAATAATAATTAAATTATGCTTATTAACCTTCTTGGATCTTTAACTACGTTAACAGTCACTAGATGGCGCATGCCCAATTGCTGACTCCCCACAGTTAAAAATCATTAGTTGTAGCTACAAGTATGAGAAGAATATTTTGAAAAATTCAAATTATTCAAATTCTTCTTGAATTTACTTTAATTGCTACAAATAAAAGTATACCATTGAGAATGAATAATCGAATAGAGTAAAGGTTTGTGCTACTTGTGGAAAAAAAATAGTTTTTAAAAGTCATTCACGTTCAGAGTTTTCTATAACTGAGAAACTGTGTAATTTGATAAATAAGCATATCAATGAAGGATTTGATATTGCCAATTCTATGTTTTCCTCGAGTATCTGCGTTTCTTGTAGGCTTACAATTGGTAAGCAGGACAACGGTAATTCAAAAAGCCTTCATTCAACAATTTCTAGTTGCGAAAAAATGCATTTAAGTAAAGGAACTAGCCATACAATGATATGTAATTGTTACATATGTTCAGCTGTACGTTTCAAGGGTCACACAAAAGCTATTAATAGTAAAAGCCAAAACGGTATATTTTTCTCTATGATCGATCAAAATAATAGCATTAACATTGCCAAAGCAGAGGATCATCTATTAAGAATCACTCAGTGAGAAAAGAACAGCTGCTTTTAAAAGTTCGATTGCTATTTGCAATTTTTGTTCGCAAAAATAGGTAAAGGAATCAGGCATACTTGTCCAGGCCTTTCTTCTTCCAATGCTCATGATAATGCTTTAGAATTGGTTGAGAAATTACCTGAGAAGCAACAAAACCAGCTTGTTTCAACCATTTTCAAAAAAAGAGAAAGTGATGATAATTTAAATTGTTTCAATCGACTTCAGGCCTGACAAAAAATCATATGAAGAAAATGACTAATTTTATCCGAGTTTTTGCTGGAAGAAAGGTCTAATAATTCAATTCAACATATGCATGAGAAATCGAACGTAATGAAACATGTTTACAAAAAAGGTTATCATTAATTTGAAACCTCTAAAGAATTGTAAATGTAAAGAGACCTATCGTCTATGTTAATGCCACAGAACTTTTAGAATTGCTGTATGACAAACGCAATATTGATTTGACTAATGCTGATATTAAAATAAAATTGAAGGTAGATGGCGGAAAAGATTTCTTTAAACTTTCATTATCAGTTATAACAGATGAAGATAATTAAAATCAAAACAACAAAAGAGCTTCGTACTCTGAGGGTGGAAGCATAGTAAAAAACACAATTATATTAGCGTGTATCGATTAATTTTACTGGCAATTGTGTTGAAGATAAAAGAGACGTATGAAAACTTAGAAATTTTATTTGAGTTAACGCAGGTGAATCAGATACATTGATTAAATTCATAGCAGATTTTAAGCTTTTATTAATTGATATTGGAGAACAAACTGCATCAGTCACGTATCCTTGTCCATAATCCTGCATTACTTCAAGTGAACTACAACCACGCAATTCGAATCAATTAAATAGCGAAGAATTCAACAGTGATTCGAGTGATGATGTTATTATTCTAAAAACATTCGATGATTTGATACAAAACTATTTAAAATTTAAAAGCGTAGAGAAAAAAAACTAGCAAGGGAATTTCACAGTATGGTTAATTTCCCTCGTTTGGTAGCAGGATATGAAGAAGACGCCAATATGTACGTTCTTCTGAAGTGCCCACTTCCTGAATTGCATTTATTGCAAGGATTGGTGAATCACTTGTTTTGGAAGGATGTACTTCCGGCTGTAGGTCGTAAAAATGCTCTGCTTTGGCCGAAAAAATTAAAAGTAGTTGCTAAAAACTACGATGGTGAAATTGTCGAGGGTAATGCAAGCAAAGTGCTCATAAAAAATTCTGATGTATTAAATCACCCTGAAAATGATAAAGAAGGTGGACCTTTTCGATTGCAGCGTTCCATTGCCACATTTAAGGCAATGAATAAGATTGTAGAAACTTGATTTTCTACAAAAAAGGCTGGTACGAGCAAACTGGATAAAAGTTAAGAGAATTGAAGAGTATCAAACACATTAAAAATTATTTGAAAGATGGTCTTCTGTGCTTAAGCAATGATGGTTTGGGAGTATGGTGTGAGCAAGCGGGGGAATTGGTTCACCGAGAATTCTCAATGTATTGGGAAAGATCTAAAATAAACGCTATTAATGATCCATCTTTCGTAAAGCGTGTATTTAAAGCAATGATTACATTTTCTTCCCAGCACTTGTAAAAATTTAGTACTATAATTGAGATAATTTAGTTATATGCGTTTATGTACAGTGGATTGGGCCTATAGGGAAGACCATTTAAAAAAAATGCGCCGTGATATTTATCTCATAGATGGTACAGAAATAATATCTATTTATTATATCTATACCATATTATGAAGAGATAAACTACGTAAATAGTGAAAAGTATGCATATTTTCAAAACAAAATCAGCTGGAATTTCAATTCGAACGGTTTTTTCATCATAAAGTAATAAGGAATCAAATACCGCTTCCAGTTTTCTTTGTCATTTTAATGCAACCCATCTCTGGTTAAAGTCCAGTGTGTCTTGTTCTCACCGGTCCATATTGTGCGGCTCTGGCTGTCGGCCGTAGTTCAACATTGCCGAGTTTTATCCCGTCGAGCTCTGAATCGCGGTGTTTATCGCAAAGACTATTTCTGGTAACTTCTCATCCCAGCTACTGTGTTTTTCCCTTATATACGATGCGACCATGCGACCTGCAGTGGTAAGGCGGCCTAATGCCGCGACGAGCGTTCTCGTGAACTGCATCCAAACTCGCGCACAACCCCGTTCTAATTCACACACAATCACTCGGTATCACACATAAGTATAACCAGTGCACGTTCGGATCCGCGTACTCGATCTTCTTTCGATCAAACCGTGCACGGGGTCTCGTAATAAGACTGGGCGGCGATGCGTACTCTCGACTCGCCGAGCAGTACGCCCGGGTATAAAATTACTGATTCGTCTCAATCGGCGGACTGCTACATACTAATTAGGCGATTGTCTTATTCTCCGGGAAAAAGGGATAAGAGTGAGAAACATACACACTCTTTCACGCTCTCATCCCTACATAATGACACGCGTATTTCTACACTCGTAACAAATAAACAAGTGACGTCGGTAAGCCTTAACATACTAAAGGCTCCGGCGGCTTACAATTTTTTAGATACTAAATACTTTATTCGCCGCGAATGGATTGTTTGACGTCATCCGGTATAAATCCCTCCCTAGACTCCAGTTTCCTCGGGAAGACCGAGTCGGCAGAAGGCACAATCCATCCGTGACCGCGCGGACTTCAACCTGTAAACAGGTGTATTGCAGTTGACCCAGGAAGTCCAGCAGTAAGTGTCGAAAACGACCTTCGATGCGGCTTGTATAGCCAACGACAGTGCTTCTACCTTCTTTTAATAAGTAAGGAAGAGGGCACTAGAAAAATAAATAATATTCAACAATGTTATAAATTAGAACATTTGTAATAACAGTTAAATATTAATAATAAAAATTTAAGGAAGTATGCACAGTTACGTTATGTATGTAAGTTATGTATGTTATTATAGTTAACAACAATAATAAGAATAATATCTCCACCCCTTATCCACTTAATTAACAGTATTTTATCCTTTGAAAGTATCCAAGTCAATCTGACTTCACACATTCATATGTCACTCAGCATTAGAAAAATAACATTTCTATACATGTAGTTCACAAAATGTCAATATGAATTTTACATTTGCCATAGATCTGAACCCATAATTATTTTATAAAAATGTAAAAAGTTATCAAATAGTTATCGGGATGGAGAATATAAATTATCCATTTAATTATTATTATCACATCTTTTCAATTATTTAATAGTCAATGGCATTGACATTGTTTTGTCCTGCATCACAGCGGGAGAGAATAAGCGTAGGCTTGCTCTCTCGAGTCGTAAACCGGCAATACTGATGTTTGCGATGCAATGGCAGCTTAATTAGACTGGAAGAAGCTTCCACTTCCTTGGCGTGACGTCACATCATCTGTTCGGTTAGAGCTTTTTGTCTTTTGGTTATAGAAGCAGTACGAATGTCTTATATATAATGAAACTCGAGAGAAAGAGAGAGAGAGAGAGAGAGAGAGAGAGAGAGAGAAAGAGAGAGAGAGAGAGATAGTTTACATACAAGATAACTTTATTATAAACGATCAAACATTTATGGTATAATTATCTATTTAATATTTATTAACAAAAACCCGTAAATGTGCTCCGATTGAGTTGAAAATTTAAGTATAAAAAGCGGATATGTCAAAATAAATAATAAAATCATTTTTCATCCAGTCTTTTAATAAATAAAAAATTTTCCTCAAATCGGGAATCAAACCCCGATCTACATATTAGTAGTCCAGCGTACTAACCACTATACTACGCTACTGCTTACATGCTTATGCGTTTATACGTCTACATTAGCTTAGATTTGATAGTCACATCCTATACCGTCAAATACCCAGTTGTTGATCCGGGGAAATACATAGGTTTATAGAATAATTATATGCTAAAGAACTAATAGTTGTATATATTTTAACGCGTACAGAAAGTATAAATATTACTTACTTTTTTTGATCCCAGTAACATTCTAAGAAAATAAATTTAATTTATTTAACCTTTAACTGTATATAGCAACGATTAGATTTATGTAAATCCTATTCTTTTATTAAAATAATATACTGGTCAGAAATTAGTTCATGATTAACAATTGGATACTTTACGGTACGTATTAAATTTTGCAAAATGTCAAAATGAATTCCGCACCTGCTAAGGAAATATATATATATATATATATATATATATATATATATATATATATATATATATATTGATTTTGTAAAAATATAGTTATCTAATAACTATAAAAATAGAGAATTATATAAATTATATATTTACTTCATTAACATTATTTATAATTATTATATTTATATATAATAACAGTTCGCCCCCCCCTGCGCGCTTCGCGCGCCAACCCCCTATTTTTAATTTCGAAAAAGGTTTTTCGTAATAAATTTATTTAAAATAAATTTTTTAATTTTATTATTTTTTCACTACCATGGACACCTTAGAAATTAAACCGATTCACACAACACCTTGGAGGAACTGTTATAATGTATTGGATTTTATACCAAAAATTTAATTTTTTTTTAAATACGATTATAATTTATAAATAAAAGTTTTTACCAAAATTGAGTATAATGAAATCAGAATAAAAATAATAAAAAAAATAGAGACATATTAAATGTTAACTGTAAATTTTAAACTATATGAATTCCTATAAAGCTTAAATTTTTATTTTAATAATTATAAATGTTAATGAAAAATTAACTTACCAAAAATCCTAACTTTGGTATGTCTTTTATAATATAAAAATATGAAGAAAGCCAAGTTATCTCTTGCCAATGGCCACTTTTACGGAAGTTATTCGACATCCAATAATAATAGCAGTAAAAATTACTTCCAATTCGGTCGCTTATAACTCAAAAACAAATAAAGATAAACAATCGAACCAAAAACCAGAAGAAAGTTGAGTTCAAATAGATATGGTTTGAAAAAAAAGAAGCTCAAATTGCTTAATTTGAAGCAAAGTTATAAAGAAAATAAGAAATTGAAGATTATTAGGCCAAAAGAAACAATAAATTTTTCATATTAAATTTTGGCCTAATAATCTTCAATTTCTTATTTTCTTTATAACTTTGCTTCAAATTAAGCAATTTGAGCTTCTTTTTTTTCAAACCATATCTATTTGAACTCAACTTTCTTCTGGTTTTTGGTTCGATTATTTATCTTCATTTGTTTTCGAGTTATAAGCGACCGAATTGGAAGTAATTTTTACTGCTATTAATATTGGAAGTCGAATAACTTCCGTAAAAGTGGCCATTGGCAAGAGATAACTTGGCTTTCTTCATACTTTTATATTATAAAAGGCATACCAAAGTTAGGATGAGATCCGTTTCCTGGAGGTCATGTACTTCCCTTGTTAGTATATTGTAGTATTTTTTTTTTTTTTTTTTTTGTTATTTAACGTCGCTCTATTTATGCTGCCAGGGCTAATCAGCGACGGAGGTGAACGGTATGTCTGTAAACAAAGCACATGTAGTTGAAACAGTGGTGCTCGTGTCCATCGGAAGATATCAACGGTCACTGTAATTAGTCTAATAATTACAGTTTCCTGTCCTCCCGATGGAACCACCGCGATCCTTTTTACATCTTCGCGTCCCTAACGTTCCCTATAGTTCAGATGCCCGTGCCTCTAATGCACTGACAAGTGCACGAAACGCACGCGCACCTGAACTGGCGTCACATTATAGTGACACGCCGAGCCACTGAGTCGCGGTGTTCGAAAAATGCACATGAAAAAATTTTCAGAGGTACACGTCTGGGATCGAACCCACGACTCTCGGTGTGAGAGTCGGGAGCTCTACCCATGAACCACCACGGCTCTATATTGTAGTATTAAGTAACAACTTATTAAAATTTTGGATTATTTTAAACGGATCTAAATAGACTTCACCTCCTAAAATTAATTTATTTAATGACGAAGGATCATCGCCAAAAGTTATATGTCATTAATATTTTGTACTTTAATAGTAATAAAACTTTCTTTTTAAATAAATAAAATTTTTTTTATTAATTTTAAATAATTATTGATAACATTTTAGCGGCATATAAATCAAAACCTGTTTCTTCCATTTCTCCCGTAATTCGTCATTTGCACCCTCTTTCAAAATTTGCGTTTTAATCCATAATTATATCCAATTTATTTTTTCATTTAGTTACAGAGCTCATATATTTATTTTGATTATTATAATCAAATTCATTCCTTAAAAAACCTTCTGTTTCTAATAAATACATACTTGTTTATTTAAAATATTGTTTTCTATAAATATACATAATCTACTCACTTATATAACCATACAATTTTAAAATATTAATTTAAAAAATATTTAAATTAAATGCTTCTAAATTAATAGTATTTGAAAATCTTTTTAAATGTAATTCGTATTTTATATTGCCACTGATAAAATTTGAATTTTCTTTTGCCATCACTGTTTGCAATAGAATTATCTTAAAAATGCAATAATTAACGTATTTAATTTTTTACCCATTGAATATATCACATATAGATATTTGGAAAAGTGTATGTTATACTTTATTAATATTTATTTTATCTTCGAAAAATTTTGTATCTGTATTTAAAACATTACATTGAATTTTAGGCCCGTTATTATTATTGAGTACACATTTAAAAATGTTATGAGTTTTATTTTATCAGGAATGAGTAAACTAATACACATTCTTTCAAGTTATACTCATAACTATTTTTTTGTGCACGGAAAAAATACATATATTATCTATTCTTGAAAAAACAATTTAAAAATATATATATTACATAAATATTCCGCCGCGCGCACACACACACACTCAACACACACACCCACACACACGCATATATATATATCTTTATCTTAAATATATAATTATCTTAAAAATCTATCAACTTTTACTATAGAACATTATATGTAACATTCGTTGCTAATCATGTCTAGAATATATCCTATCCTTCTGGGTTAGAATTTCTTATCTCAAGGTCAATGTTACATAAACTACATGTCAATATTCAACTTAAAAAAAGTGTAAGTGGGCTACAATTGATTTTTTTATCCAAAAGTTTAAAAGAAAGCTTGGAGCAATACCTTTCAAATAATCTGTAGCATTTTTATGGCCTTCAGTTCTGTAAAAAGTTATGATAATTTAAAGAAAGAGAAAAAATTCACAAAAATTGACATGGTAATTCCCATTTAAATTTTTAAAAAAATTTCGTGTTTTTTAAATTATCATAACTTTTTACAGAACTGAAGGCCATAAAAATGCTACAGACTATTTGAAAGGTATTGCTCCAATCTTTCTTTTAGACTTTTGTATAAAAAAAACAATTGTGGCGGCCTTGCACTTTTTCAAGTTGAATATTAGAGGAGCCGCGGTGGCTCATGGGTAGAGCTCCCGACTCTCACACCGAGGGTCGTGGGTTCGATCCCAGACGTGTACCTCTGAAAATTTTTTTCATGTGCATTTTTCGAACACCGCGACTCAGTGGCTCGGCGTGTCACTATAATGTGACGCCAGTTCAGGTGCACGTGCGTTTCGTGCATTTTTCAGTGCATAAGAGGCACGGGCATCTGAACTATAGGGAACGTTAGGGACGCGAAGATGTAAAGAGGATCGCGGTGGTTCGATCGGGAGGACAGGAAACTGTAATTATTAGACTAATTACAGTGACCGATGATATCTTCCGATGGACACAAGCACCACTGTTTCAACTACATGTGCTTTGTTTACAGACACACCGTTCACCTCCGTCGCTGATTAGCCCTGGCAGCATAAATAGAGCGACGTTAAATAACATAAAAAAAAAAAAAAAAAAAAAAGTTGAATATTGACATGTAGTTTATGTAACATTGACCTTGAGATTAGATATTCTAACCCAGAAGGATAAATTCTAGACATAATTAGCAACGAATGTTACATATAATGTTGTATAGTAAAAGTTGATAGATTTTGAGTTAAATAACGATGAACCCAGCCTGTGTTGAAAAAAACGGGAAAAAGTTCACTCTTTGAGGTTAGAATAACTTTTGAGCTAATAAATACCAGTACCTAAAAATTTTTTTCTGTATTCTGAAAAACATTTGCAATGTATACTCAAAATTTGGTACATTTTAAAATTTTGATCGGACCACTTCACGTGGAATACCCCATATATATATATATATATATATATATATATATATATCGACATCAGTAATATTTTATTAATATATATATATATATATATAATCAATTTTAATTCATAACTTTTCACATTAATATAATCCGGGCAATTTAGCTCTAATGAAAGTATTTCCTGACGCAAACTCCCTCTCACGGCCACGTTTCAACTACTCATAAATTTTCTTTCCTCTGCGCGCATTTTCTTACGGGCTGTAAAGCAGTGTCTTTCTTTTTCTCTTGTATGCTCAAGTTTTTTCCAAGTAGACATATACGTACGGGAGACGAAAAAAGGGAAGAAGTAAAAATCGAGCAAAGGAAAAGCAACATCCAATTTCTTCGTCGCGGCTTTTCTTAAATATGCATGAATGAATTCGGACTAAACTTGATGTGAACCGAAAATAAATGTGTAGGAAAATCCATGTTTCATAGATTTTATGAAAATAAGTAATGTATAATAAACGGTTATGTAAGGAAAAATACGACGGGTAAGTTTGCTGTATATAAGGCTAACGCGCCCATATTTGCATCGGTTGCTATCGTGCCCTTTGATCCTCCCCGCTTAAGGATTCTACATTATTTTTGTGAAAACATTTAAGGAAAAATAATGTACAATTTCTTGCATTTATATATATATATATATATATATATATATGTATAATTTTAAATATCGGGGTTTATGACGCCCATGACAGAGAGGGAAGATACGTACTTTAGTACGATAAAAAGAGACAAAAAAGAGATTATGGAGCCCCGGCTCCATAAACCTGCCATATTAACAATGAGTGGGAAAGAAATAGGGTTATTGGAATTTAACACACGAGGCTCCATAAACCCCTATTGGGAAGTTTATATATATATTATAACGGTAATCGAGTTACCGATCAGGTGAATAACTAGAAATAGTATAGAGAGTGCTGCTCGTGCACGAACGCGCGAGAGTCGTGCGCGCCCAGCTGATAGTTTAGATATAGCGATTAAATATAATACATACATAATATAATAGATACAATTAAAGAAGTATTGGTACGAGTGTAGAGGTGTGGGTGCGGAGAGGCTTCCCCCACACGGCGCAACACAACCGAGCAGCGCCGCACATCCACCACTCCTTCATTCCGCCGACGTAAAGGATGGAAGAATCGGGCTACCTTGGCCATAGGTGTGAGAGAGACGAGGAGTCCCGCGCGCTGCGTTTCTCGCCTAGAGTAAAGTACAGCTGTAAGTGGTGCACCACTTTCAGACCCGCGTGTCTCGTCCAGATTTTCCCTAATATTCCTGATATAATCCCTCTTTTCCCCCCTCTCGCGACAAATCTCGCCTGGTTAGTTAGGCGGCGGTTTGCAAGAGTCACTTCGCGAGAGAAGGCGCGCGTAACGTAGGTAGCTCCTACATCAGAGCTAATACGTTATACGGCGTGACATGACAGCCACCGATTAAGCAATCGGTCGTTCCCGGATTGGTTGCTGATTATGCGGCTGAATTCGATTTTTTATTGTTTCTTTCCGCGCTGACATCGGGACTAGTTGACGGTAAGATTCCCCCTCAATAGTTATTGTAAGAATAGTTGATATTTATTTATTTAATTGATAAATTGACTCGGCGAAATCATCTATCCCGCCGACTAATTTAATATTCCGCTTGTTAATTAATTTCCGGGTTGTAATTCTTCCTGACGAATACTGCCCTCTCCGGCGTACCGCTCTCACGGATTTAAAGTCAAACAAAGTGTTTGGCGTTGTTAACGGCATCGCACGGGAATCAAAGTGATTTCCGGACGCATCGTGGGACTGCTATACTTCGATTGGTGAGTTAGGACTAGTTGGGCCTACCCGGGCCTTATATTCCCCAGTACCCACCTCGTTACAATATATATATATATATATTCCGGTTCAGAAAATTAATTCGAGTATAACCCCGTCGGAATTTTTAAAAAATATTAATTAGGCGAGGCGTAATTCATTTTTAAAATGGGCCAATCAGATGCCGGATTAGAGAAGAAAGGTAAGCGGCATTGCCGCGCGAGACTAATGCAACAGGTCAACGAGCGAAGCGGCCGAGGCGCCTGAACATAGCTAATGCGTATAGCAGAAGCGAAGATCGCGAAAGCGAATGAATCACAATACATATTTTACGAGATTGATTGTATGAATAAAATGTACAATCAAGGAAATGATTTTTATTTAAGTTTGAATTAGACCGCAGACTAATAAATTCATTACTACTACTACAAATTTCCGCTACTTTCTCTACACTGTAGTAATTCTTTGGTCAAACCTTTTGCACTGTCAGCAATATTTCTTCCAAGCAGCAGCTACATTTTCGCCAGTCTTTTGCAATTATCATTCCAAATAGTCTGAAGGTGTTATGTATAGACTGACAAATATGTTATCATATTTTCATAATATATTAACAAATTGGTAACAAATTGGCAATATTTAGACAATCTATTGACATTATGTTGGCAGGATATTAGAATATATTAGAAATATATTGGTAAGAGTTGGTAATATATTATTAATCATATTATTTTATATTTTGCTGTTGATTTACGTATTCAGTTAATAGAGAATGTAATAGTCATTTAAGTTGTGTTGAATTCTAATTGGCTTAACAATAGGCGCTTAACTTTAGTGTCGATGTATTTCAATAAAAATATTTGAGTCTTATTTGAGAAGATAATGCTACTTTAGCAAGTTTAAAGAAATATAGGTGATTGAATCAATGTTATACTTCTTGTACAATATTTGTAAAAGCTTCTTCGATCACTATATTTTAGAAATGTATAAAACGTATACCTGTCGTAAAAATTGATTGTGTTTGTAAACGTGCTGTAAACATTATTTCTATAAAATCTTGGCTCTGTTATTTTATTTCTTGCCTTGTAGATATAATTTTATTGGTTGTGATGTTAAATATGCATTTTCGAATTAAAATAAATGTTTACAAGCCCTAGGGGTGCAATCCCCAAGAGATGGAAGAGACGGCCAGTCAAATCACGGTAGAAGAACTATACGCCGCACTGGCCTGCTCGCCTGGTGGAGCATCAGCGTTCACCAATGGAACGCTGATAATCGAGGAGGAATCCTCGGAAAGGGGACCTAGCGCTGTCGTAGCTCCGATAAGACGGCCACCCGCAGAGCAAAGAACTGGGTACAGACCACTCCTAAATACAGTAGCGCTAATGGCTCCCGCGAGGGAATTTCTCCCCGACATACCAGAGGAAACGCCAGCAAGGAGCCGCTCTTCACGCCGTAGAGCGAGGCGTTATAACCCTCGACGTCATCTCACGATGGATGATTATTTCGGAGGTTTGATCCACCTCGTTCCCTATCACCAGCCGGACCACCAACTGATTCCTTTCTCTTGGAACAAAGAAGAAAGTTGGGAGAGGTTATTTACTTAATTATAATTATAATTTTAAGATAAATTTATTAACTAATATATTGATTATAATATTTGATTTTGAAAATTTTTTTTTCTGGACAGATGAATGTAATAGATGTTGGTATGAGAGTGAATATTTATGTAAATGAATGGGATATGATGATCGGTGACGAAAATCGCTTATGGCCAATTGTAAGTGCAGTCCACCCTCCTGACAGGAGTGTGTCCCGACTTAGGAGGAGGGTATTGTGAGGCGAGCCTCATTAGCCCAGATACATGTATATATATTATCAGGGGGGAGATTGACGGAGCAGGGCACACCTGAGACAAAAATATATATATTAATAATAGATAAGTAATAACTTATGAATATAAATTAATATAATAGATAGGAATAAATATAAAAAGGAATGAATATATGTATAGTACTATTATCTGGTGATCCTGGGTGTTCGCTGGAGTACATGAATGGTTCCTGGGCCTCCTGTAAATAAAATAATCATAAGTAAAATAATATCAATCAATGTAGGATAGGTTAGGATAAATATAATAGATACAAGGAATATAAGAAGATATATATTTTTTATAGGGAGTTTGAGGTTAGGAATAGGTAAACATTGGTTTAAGAATATGGGCCCGAGCCATTCTCGTCACCGACGATCACCGAAGGTTAGGATGGGAAATAATTATGTTTTATGTATCTTCTATGTTTGGAGGAAAATGAAAGGAATGGAAGGAGACGGAAGTAAATGGAAGGCAATACTCGAAGTGATACCACCTACCGTACGGGTGAAGTATACCTGTATCCATCGATGCCGTTTACACCTGTCCTCGTCCACGGGAACCAACGTTGCGGTGATCGTGCCCAGGTATGGAGTTCGCCCGGCGAAGAGTTTGATCCCGTAGAGCACTGATGAAACTCACGATCAAGGAAACTGCACACGGGTAGACGCGCATGTAGATAAACAACATGTCTATATCTCTCGTCGAGCGTAAGAGTGGGGGGAGTCTTCTCGCTCTTGTGCAACTGCTAGACGCAAGATGGTGGTGCGCCGCGGGGGAACGGAGGAACGAGCGGGAACGATTCATATAGACTCCCCACGTGTAAGAGAGAGAAAGAAGATATACTAATGCATTGGGGGAGGCGGAGAATTCGCCCGCTGCGGATCACTTTTGCAAGAATCGTACCGCCACTAGGAGAGAGGTTGAAGAAGAGAGGAATAGGTGGCGGTGCAGTAGTTGGCAGGAAATTCGAATCGGATGATCGGAGAACGGTATTGGAGAAGAATAACGGCAAAGAAGGATATCAGTAGCGCCGTGTAACATAAAAATGGAAAAGGATATCAAGGAAGAAGAACGACGAGTTACTCACCGCCGATACCTTTACGGAGAAGCACCGAGATATTTGAGAGACAGTAATTGAGAGATTGATATTGATAAATAGTTGAAATTATAAAGAGAGTTGAAGGGAATATTAAAAAGATTAGTAATAAAAGAGTATCAAGCTATTATAAATTGAGAGTTCTGTTATAAAAGGAAAGGTAAGGAGGAGAAGGATTGAAATAGAGAAGAAGAATAGAGAAAATAGCGGTGAGTGGTCTCACGTGGCCGTTTTCTTTTCTTTGTTAAAACGAACAATATCAAAATATTAACGGAGTGAAGCGGGTTCCTCACGCGGTACTTAATAATTTTGCGGGATTGTCGTTACCTTTTTAATTAAATTAAATTTAAAAATATATAATTAATTGTATTTCATTGAAAGAGTGTGACGGGAAGATCGGGCCCGTATAAGACCATAGTATATTCGGAAGTTGATTGTCGGGAATAGAAATGTAAAATTTGATTTATAATTGTAAGGAATAAATATATACGTATGAATGGATTAAAATAAATCTATTATAGAGGTCTTTACTATCATTATTGTAGTTAATTTTAATCCGTCGAATCTCCTCATCCCTTTCTTTAAAAAGTGTCGTTCCCGCAACGACGACCCTACGAACCCGAGACAAAGCCGACTACAGCAGTGAGGAGAACGGATACTTCAATATATATATATTATTAATATTAATTATCCAGAAAATTGTACAAGGTAGAAGTATATTCCACGTGGTGTAATGCGCGGGATACTACATCACAAGTATACAGGGTGTTAAAAAACGAAGATATTCGGTAATCGCTACGCGATAGAGCAGAAAATTCTGAGTAAAATATCTCTGACAAGTTTTTTACAACAAATAGATAAGCCGCAAAAAATTATTGCAAATAGCGTAATTGAGCCATAATTGAGAATGATAATTTTATAAAATCGGTACAATCATTGATATTTTTATGATTATTTTAGGATTCGAAGAAGCGATTGAAATGTAAAATTGTAACTATTAATTTCCTATTATTTCTCAAATTTTTTATTATTTCTGATTTGTTTAGTTTGTTATTATTTTAACTAACTTGAAGATATTTGCAAATAAAACAGAAAAATTATTATGTTGAAAAAATAAAGTTTTATGATTATTATTATTTTCTATTTATTATCGATTTTAATAATTCGGGTACGAAAATTATCATTCTCTTCGATTTTTTCCCATCCATTTTAGATCGATTAAAGATCCAATAAAATGTAATTAATTGCGCCTGCTAACATAATTAACGAAACGCGTTAATAGGCTTATTATTGATTTTTAAACGAGCGGCGGGGAAATGCCACGCTGCGAGTATGTTGGCGGGGCGTGCATGGCGGGTGTCTCCACTCGACACCGCGTACTTTGGTCGCCGCGCACTCATTGGCTCAATTACGCTATTTTCAATAATTTTTTGCGGCTTATCTATTTGTTGTAGCAGAAAACTTGTCAGAGATATTTTACGCAGAATATTCTGCTCTATCGCGTAGCGATCACCGAATATCTTCGTTTTTAATACCCTGTATAAGTAAATGAAAAGTCAAACATCATTTGAAAAGTAAGGATCGATATTCTTTGACGTGAAATATTTCTGTAAATAACAATAATTTTCTATTTGCGAGACTTACGCCCAGGAGAACTTTTGTTCCTTAAATCAAAATGTACAACATAAATGATTTACAAGCCCACTTAATTCCGAGGTCCTTTAAGCTAATATTTCCACAGGTTATCTAACAGCTATTCAAATTTGAACTTAATTAATTTTTTTTTAATTTCGGCGTGGTTATATTTTAATCAATTTTCTGAACCCGAATATATACATATGTTACCTATATTTCTTAATCATCCTGTATATTGTCAATATATAATCTACATATTCTCAATTCAATTCCTATATATTGATAATATATTGCTAATACGTTGCCCACATATTTCCAATATATCGCCAATATATTGCCAATACATTGCCAATATATGGTCAATACATTGGCAATATATTCCGGTATATACATTACGAATATATTGCAATATATTGCAATATATTGCCAATATATTGCCAACACATTACCATTATATTATGAATATATTATTATCATATGATCAATATATTGCGAATGTATTGCCTAGGCACCACAAATATATTGATAAACTGTCAGAATATTACAAATTTATAAGCAATATACGATTCTTGTATGGCAGAGATCTAACAACAGTACTGTGTGGTGAAAGTGCGACCAAAGATTGTGAGATATATTGTTAAAATATAGTGAAAGTTTGATGGATGTATGGTACATATTGCTATACGTGTTCTTACCGCTAGCAAGTCTAGCATTATAAATGTTTAAAAATTAATTTTTTATAACTGTATAATATTATTTGTATTTTTAGCAGCTTACAGGGGATTAGATGGACATTAAAACAAGTGGAGATACATTTCTATCCCTCCAAGGTAAGTGCATAAATTTTTTGCAATGATTATGCTAATAGATTCATCGTTATAAGGCAACAAATATACATTTCTATTAATATTTCGGGCACTTTTCCCAGATATCTTGACCATAAATAATTTTAATGATTTAGACCCACTCTGGAAATTTATAGGCAGTTTCTGACTATAAAAAGACATCTTTTAGACAGCATTAGGTTTCCAGAGTCCGGAGTAGAATTGCTGAATTTCACTATTTAAGGTTTAAATGGCTTACAAGAGTGTGACAGCATACATTTATGACTTTAAAAGTATTTTAATGAAAAATTCAGAAAATTTTACAAAAAAGTCATTTCTATGTTTTTAGTGAAAAATGCATCCCCTGGGAGCTACAAATTCATAAAAATGAGCATATAATGCAAAAAAGTGCTAAAATGTCAACTTGACTCTCTGTAACTTAAAATAATGGTTCCGAAAAAATCTGAAAAATTTCAAGAGAACTACTGGATACCTCTAAAACATATTTCCACATATATAGCAATATTCATTTTTTTCATCTTCGATGTCACAGAGAACCACCCATATATAGGTTGTGACGCTGGTTTAGAATTATATATAGAAAAACTGTCCCTTAACGTTTTTTTTAAAAGTCTAATTACCCTGGACTATCCATGCGGAGAGCGTGTCCGCGGCGGATAAACTCCGCGAGTACAGAATTTGATGAGCGCGAACGTCGGAGAGCTCCTGTGGTGGCATTGTGTTTTTAGAGTAGAATCGGTCGCGCGCGGAAGTCGTACAAGCCCCGGTTTTTATTTATTTCTATCCAAATCTATTTTTTAAATTTGTTAAACTATTTTCCTCGTCCTTGCTTCCATTTCCAATACAACGTTATTAAGGGGATGTCGAAGCTATAGCCTCCGTCGATAGCCGCTTGATCTCGAGGCTTTGAATGGCGCTGTAGTCAGGTGTCGATTTCTACCATAAACGTACTTTAAACATGACTTCAACGAACTGTTGAAAGATACTTCCCCCCCCCCCCCTAGCTATAACTAAAATTGAGGTAAATGTAATATTACTTTCGGCAGCAGATCTTTATTTTTTTAAAGAAATGTGTAATACGTCTGATATTTATTGAGTCTATATCTGCCGTAATGCTATACGCAACGTATTACACATTTCTTTAAAAAAATAAACATTTGCTGCCAAGAGTAATATTACGATTACCTTAATTTTAGTCATAGCTAGGGGGGAAAGTATCTTTCAACGGCTCTATGTAGCTGTAAAATTTATAATTTATGTTTGAAGTGAGTTTATTGTAGAAATTGACACCTGGCTACAGCGCCATTTGAAGCCTCGAGATCAAGCGGCTGTCGACGGAGGCTATAGCTCCGACATCCCCTTAAGCTTTTAAATATTTTAAACAATAGATATATTTGCGGTTTAATCAATTTATTTTCTCCGCTTGTAAAAAGTATTAAATGTTGCATCATCGGATATTTTACCAATGTGCTTATCTATGAACATCGAATCGTAGAATTAATTGCGATAATAATCGTGCGTCAAAGTGAAGAATTATTATAGCCGTAAGTTAACGAATGAATATTAAAATGCACTGCAGAAATCTACGATTTCTTATAATTTTTATCGTTAATGTCGAAATAATGCTAATAAACTTAATTCTATTGATACAATTAGAATATATTAATATATTGTAAAAAATATTTAGTAAATGTAAATTTCTCAAAGCAATGTAAAACATATTAGAGACAGACTATTTCTAAATTATTTCTAGACTATTGTCAGACTTTAACCAGACTTTATCTAGACTTTCCTTAGCCCTCGTCGAGGATTAAGCTAAATTTTATTTTACATGAACTAGAAATTATTACACTAGCAATATTATTGCCAATATACTTCCAAAATAAACTAATATATTACCAATATACAGTTTGTATATTAAGGGGGTCCCAAATTTAATTTTTATCCTCCCTACCTTATCGACTGAGTAAAACAAATTATCGATTATAATTGAACAACTATAATATTATGTGTAGAAATAAGAGTTCATTGCCCTTCGTATATTGATTATTTAAGTGTACGCAAACTTTGGGACAGAAATATTATCACGATTCTGATTAAACCCTTACCAGAAATTCTGAGTATGCTTGGCCCGTTACACGTTTTTGGTAAGGGATTACATAAAAACAAGATAATATTTTTGCCTCAAACTTTGTATATAGTTAACTTATTCATATACGGAGGGAAGTCAACTCCTAAATATATTCAGTTTATTAAAAAAAATGGTAGATTTTAATACCGCGACAGTAACAAAATAAAATCTTACGCCATATATTTTCGTTTGGGGGCGCTAGCGGTAACATGATACGAAAGTCTGACGCACCAGGAAGTCGCTTTAGCTGCTCCAATCATGCGCTATTTTATTACAAAAAGACAGATAATTACTCTTTGAGGTTATTAGATTTATTTAAATAACATAGACATTTAAAAAATTAATTAACAATCCCATGTTACTTCTTAAGGGTCAACCAGAATACCCAAATTCGATTGACAGATTCGAAGTGGGGAGTTGATGGTGCGTCCGCGATGTCGATCGCCAGCGTTCACGCACCACGAAGTCGCTTTTGCTGCTCGATTAGAACGCGTCACTATTTTGTAGAAAAATAAAAAAAAAATAAAAAAATAATATTCAAACAAAGTAACTAAACGAAGTCCACGGAGGTCTCATCTCCGTCGGGACTCGGCTCGTCTCGTCCGTGCGCCCATGCGCATTGCGCTGGTATCGACATGATGCGAGCGTTCGCCCGTGCGTCCGGCTGTCGGTATACGTGTCCGATCGCGCTTCTTGCCGAGCTGTCAACGGGTTCATCATTGTGTTGCTGATGACGTGGTGCTTCTTCTTTGACGCTGGCTCGCTATAGGATTAACGTGGAGTTCCAGGGGCTATTTAGAGGTAAGTTAGTTAGCCGTAGGAGCTTACAATGATTTATATAGTTATATTACAGGTGGAAAGGTTAGGTCCCCTAACCTCTTAGTTCATATCAGCAGGCAATTGCAAATGTAAATTACGCAGGTTTACTAAATTTTTATAGAGTAGATATGTAGATTATAGCTTCCAATTCGTATTGTTATAAAAATTCAACAATTCATTAAAATTGTTATTACTCCATAATGAGTAAAAATATCATTGACTACTAACTATACAAGTGCAGTACTGTCTGCCGGGCTACCGGCAATTCTATTATGAGTAAACAATCCTGAATTTATCGGATTAAGGTATTAAAAATATTTCTATACGTAACTGAATTCATAAAAAAGTTTTCTGTTTTCAGGTACACAATTTTTGTTTATAGAGATTTTACACGCTAAGAAGGCATTCTCAAAGTTACAGAAAAAAAAATTTTTTGTCTCGCGATCGACAGAGAAAAAATTACTTCAAGCTTATAGATTATATTATCTCCACAAATTTAAATCACAATGTTAGTATAACTACGCCATCTACCAACATCATTTGAATTGTACACTAGATGGCGTATTATACTGATAATGAAACCTACTGTATCGACGGCAGATCGATAATACAGTCATAAAATTGACTTTAAGACCCCCTTAAACACTCAATTCAATTCTACAGTCAGACTATTGCAATTATTATTCTAAACATTTGGAACGAGTTTTCCAAAATATTTATTAAGTCTGAAACACAGTGAATTGTACTTTTAACGAAAAAAATTTTTCGAGCACATTTGCTTTGGAGCACCATGGCTATTTTCAGGTACACAATTTTTGTTTATAGAGATTTTACACGCTAAGAAGGCATTCTCAAAGTTACAGAAAAAAAAATTTGTTGTCTCGCGATCGACAGAGAAAAAATTACGTTCAAGCTTATAGATTATATTATCTCCACAATGTAAATCACAATGTTAGTATAACTACGCCATCTACCAACATCATTGAATTGTACACTAGATGGCGTATATACTGATAATGAAACCTACTGTATCGACGGCAGATCGATAATACAGTCATAAATTGACTTTAAGACCCCCTTAAACACTCAATTCAATTCTACAGTCAGACTATTGCAATTATTATTCTAAACATTTGGAACGAGTTTTCCAAAATATTTATTAAGTCTGAAACACAGTGAATTGTACTTTTAACGAAAAAAATTTTTTCGAGCACATTTGCTTTTGCACTGCGGACGTCGGAGAGCGCCCATGGCGGGCTTACTCCGCGAGTGCAAAATTTGATGCCAATATATGTTCGCATTATATTGACAATATTCTTATTTAATAAAAAATATAAATAATGAATAAAATTACTTTCAAATGTTTAAAAATTAATTTTTTATAATTGTATAATAATATTTATATTTTTGGCAGCTTACAGGGGATTAGATGGATACTGAAACAAGTGGAGATACTTTTCTACCACTCCAACGTAAGTGCATCATTTTTTAATCTTTGATTTAATAATTTATTAATTTAATAATTTTTTTCATATTCGATTTCGCAGAGAACCACCCATGCATATATATATATATATATATATACCTATGTTTCTGGATCACCCTGTATATATTACAGAGTATTTGGTAGTTTCTTTGAAATTGGTGATGGTTGCATCATCGGAGATGAAATTGTTGATATGACTTTCATTTTTATTAATAATATATTCTATTACTTCTCTTTTGTTGTTTTTTTACTTGTAATTTGCTTTATATATTGTTGCCAATAAAAACTAATTTCCCATAGAATCCCATAAGCTGATCTCATGGACTACTACAAAAAATTAATCTCCTATTAGGCCTCGCAATACAAAAAATAAATTGACCATAAGAAATTAGAAGCTGGACCTGCAATAAGCGATAGAACGTAGTTCTTTAAGCCAACCTCTGTAGTAATATTGATTTCTACATAAATGGACTGATGTTCCTTTTTGCATAACACAATTAATGAACATATTGTTATACATCCTTGGTTATAAATATCGGTATAAATCTGGTTATCTATGCGGACTGGTGCATAAGTCCGTTTTAAATTCTGTATTACAAAGATAAATTGCTTTAGACTTATGTGATGTAACGCTGCACTGGGGATAAGGGTGCAGGTTATTAAATTAACCGTAAGTCTACTTAAGATTTAAATAAAAGATTTATTGATAACTTAATATTAATATTACCGAGTGGGCGCCAGTCGCGTTTACGCGACGAACTCACGATAACACGCGCGTATCGTAACCGAACCAAATATAAAGGCAGTACACTCGCCGTTCCGAAACGTGGCCGAGTTTCGGTTATACCGGAATATGCTGTAAGGAGGGAAAAGGGAAGGACGGGAAAGGACGGGATGCAAAGCACATTGTCACAACTCCCCCCCACCAAACCGAAATTACGCGGAAGACGTAATTTCAATAAAAAAACTAAGTATTGGTACGGTGCTATTGGTACGGGGTATAAGTGTATAGTCTCCTTGACTAACTGCTTGGCTGGAAATCTGTGTATGTACACGCGCTGTATGGTGTATAACTAATTTAGCTGCTTTTAAATAAAATAAAATTGATATTAATATAACGACAACTGGCCCCAATAAACATGAAATAATATAAAATACAAGAAGAAAATTAATAAGGTGTGGTGAATTATTACCTTCTGCTGCATGTGAGTTCCTCGTTTTGAACTCTTTGTGTCAATTACCGTTTCATTGAATAATTACATGTAATTTAAATTATTTGCTTATTTGCTCTGCTTTGTTCTCACCACCCTTATAAGTTTTGCCATTTTGGGTTAATGAAATATTTCTTATAATCAGCTGCTGTTTAGGAACGGGAACATGGAAGAAAGAAAAAAAACTTTCTTATAACTATTTGGTTAGGGTCTTAATAATTATACTACATGAATTGAGCTATATATAAACCTTTATTTATATATATAATGTTCATAGGTTATAGGTTAGAATAATACATGAATTGTTTCTCTGTAAATAACAAAGAATTTTATTATTTTATACAAAATATAATTACATACTTAATAAATAATGTTTATTTACCTGTAAATAACAAAGAAACAACATTCAATGTTATTATTCACAAGGTTGTCTTTAGATTACTTTTATAAAGTTTTATTCATTGTTTTCGGTATATCTTTATTAACCGTACTAATTGACACGTGCCAATTCTTGTCTGCAAATTTTACCTGTCGGTATATTAAAAGATTTGATTTACCGACCTACACGCGCGCAATTCAAATAGACTAAGGATGTTTTCCTTACATCTCCCCTCCTGGAGACATTTTTGGTACAAAAATTTGGTATAACTAATAATAATTACAAAATAATATAGACTATTATATACCACTTAGTAGTTACCACCTTTGAGTTAAGGAGATGGAGTTAATTTTGAAATATGGAATAAATTTGATTCTAACTTTTTGTGTCCTGTATTAACTTCATACATTGAGTTTGATATCTTCTTTAAAATCTTGTATGGCCCGATTCTTAGCATATCCAATTTCTTTCGGTTCATTCGGTTACCATTTTCAATGTATACTAAATCTCCTAACATAAATTCGTGTTCTTTTCTATTTTTGTCATATAATTTCTTATTATATTCATGGTATTTTATACTGTTTTTAAATGCAGTTTCTCTATCGTTTTCCAGTTGATTATAATCTCTATTCTTTTTTAGTTCATTTGGTAGTGCTGATGTATCTTCACCATTTAATAAATATTTCGGACTAAATTTTGTTACCGTGTGCTCGGTCTCATTGTATTGGTTTATGCAATTTCTTGCTATAGTTGTCCATCCACACTTCTTTCTTTCTTCGTTTATCGCACATCTTATTTTATTTACTAAAGTTTGGTTAAGTCTTTCGTTTAGACCGTTCGAAAATGGTGCATTAATTCCTGTAAAGATCATTGTAACCCCTTTTTCTTCTAAGAAATTTTTGAATTCTTTAGAATTTATACCTGGATATTGATCTGTTAGAAGTATTTGAATATTATGGTCTCGTAGTACATTTTCTGTTAATTTAATGAAATCATTTGCATTTTGTGTTTTTGATGTCAATATGCAAGCATATCTTGTAAAGTGATCTACTAAGAGATGTAAATATTTTTTTGTAGATCTTAAGCCACCGAATCCACCTATTGTATCGATAGAGACTATTTCAAAAGGTTTTTTTGCAGGGCCAAGGTGTGACATTAACCCAATTTTGTCTTGCCTTCTTGACTTATTTTGTATACATACTTCGCAACATCTACAGGCTTTCTTTATATTTTTAGATATATTTGTTGCTGTATAATACGGCAGTATCTTATTTTTCATTTGGTTTATTCCAATATGACAAAATTTCTTATGCGTGTCTTTTATTAATTGTTTACTAAATTCTTCTGATAAGAAAATTTTATCTTTGTTTCTTGATTTTTTATAATACAAATTATTTTTATACTTTAGTTTGTCTTTGTTGGATTCTATCTCTTTATTTTTTTTTTGATTCTCTAAAATATCTTCTAAACTAATTAAGTTTACAATCTTCAATTTATCCTCTTCGTCTTCTTCAGACTCTAATACTGAATTTCTGCTTAAGCAGTCTACTTCTAAATTATCTTTACCTGGACGGTATATTATTTCGAAATCAAACTGTGATAAATAATAGGTAAGATCGCCTAGCTCTTCATCTGTTCTCGCTTTTATATTCATTTTTTCTAATGGTTTATGATCTGAAAATACTTTAAAATGTTTGCCTATAAGCCAATGTTGCCAATACTTTACTGTTTCTTTTATTGCTATACATTCTAAGTAAATTGCTTTTTTTCTTTTTTGTGATTCATTCAGTTTTTTTGAAAAATATGCTACTGGTTTTTCAGTTATTGGATTCTCGTTTAATTGTGGTTGTTTTAATATTGCACCTATACCTTTTAAACTTGCATCTGTGTATATGTGTATTGGTAAGTCTGGATCAAATATAGTTAATACTGGTTGAGTGCAAAGGAAATTTTTCATGTATTCGAAGGCTTCTTGACATTCTTTTGACCAACAAATTTTTGATTTTTTCTTAATAGGTTATGTAGCGGTTCTAAAATTAGAGACGTTTTTGGTACATATTCGTTATAAAAGTTGATTTTTCCTAGAAATTGTCGAACATTTTTCTTATTTTCTGGGACCGGAAAGTTTCTTATGGAAATTAAATTATCTTTTATCGGAGAAATTGAGTTATGTTTAATTATATGTCCTAAGTATTGCACAGAGTCCAGTGCAAATGTGCACTTTGACAGTTTCAATCGGAATCCTTCCTTCATAATTGCATCTAATAGTTTTGATAGATGGTCTACATGTTCTTTGAAAGATTTTGAAAATATTAATATGTCATCTATGTAATTGACTGTAAAATCTGATAAATTATTTTTTCTTATTATATTGCTTAAAATTCTTTGGAAGATAGCTGGTGATGTTTTTAAACCAAATGGTAAACAGGTCCATTGAAAATGACCTTCTTGGGTCACAAAGCCTGTTTTTCTTCTGTCTTCAATTCGTAAAGGGATAGACCAAAATGCTGAATTTATATCTAGTTTTGAAAAAAAACTGCAATTTCTTGTCTTTATTACTAGGTCTTCAATCAGTGGAAACGGTTGTGATTGAGGAATTATGATTTTATTTAAATCTCTAAAATCTATGCATAATCTAGATTTTTTATTTTCATCTCTTTTATAAGCTAACGTTACTGGAGCAGCAAATGGGCTGTATGATTCTTCTATTAGGTTTCTTTTAAGTAATTGTGAAATTTGTTCTTCTATTTCTTTTTTATCTTCGATTGTACATTTATATGGTCTTTTACTACAGTATTTATCTATTGTCAAATCTATTCTAGCTTCGTAATCTTTTACAGTACCTATATCATATTTATTTTTTGCAAATATATTTTTATATTTGTCTATTAGGTTCTTTATTACTTTTTCTTCATCACGATTTAAGTGGTTTGTTGAAACGTTGAAGGTGCTTATTTCAATGTGTTCATTAAAATTGATTTGATACTCATTTATTATATCATTAGATTCGGAATGTTTTTGTTCTATCTCTAATTTTTCATTTTGTATCAGTCTGAATTTCTTTATACAATCTAATCCTATTAGAAAGTCATGTTTGAAATTTTTATTGTTTATTATGAACACATTCATGTGATCCTCTATATTTAGAATCTTTATTTTTATTTTTATTAATCCATCTCTTTTATACACACCATTAATTGTTCTCAAATTTGTTTTTTCTTTTTTTATATCATTATTTGTAGATTTTAAATTTAGTAATTTTGAATTTATTAATGTAACATTTGATCCTGGATCATAGATAGCACATATTTTTAAAATATCATTTAATTTTATTGGGAGTTCAATCAATGGTGGTATTATTAGTTTTTTGGATTTTCATCACTTAGTTCTACGTCTAAAGTTAAATTATTTACTTGTTTGACTTTATTAATTCTATTTTCTTGATCTTTAAACCAGCATTCAGTTTCAGAATGAAAACGTGTTCCTTTTTCTTTTTCTTTACATATTTTGCAAGGTGTTTTTTCACTTTTCTCTTTTGTGTTTGGTTTATTCTTTTTCATATCTAAATTTTTTTTGTACATTAAATGTTCTAATTTACTTATTTCATTATGTAGGTCTTCAGTTTTTGTTAATTTTTCTCTATCAATTTTATCAATTATATAATTTGGCAGACCTATAGCAATCAGATCTATCAACGTTTCATTGTCAATAGTTTTTCTTACTAGCAATAAAATTTTTTCTTTTTTTATAGAGTATTCTAACAATGAACCTGTCTGATATTTAAATGCTAATGCATATTTTATTTGAGACCATCCTTTACTGGCAAATGTATTACAAAAATTTTGTTTCCACTCTTCCCAATTTGCTTCAATTGTAAGCTTGAGAAGTGTACAACTATACCAATCTGCGGCCCCCTTTTCCATAAAAGATTTTAAAATTTCAATTTTTTTGTTATCAATGTTTAAATCAAACCGTTCACATTCTTTTTCAAATTCAATCATCCATTGATTCGCATTCCAATTTTTTACCATCAAATTTTTCAATTGTAAATTCTTTAGCTAATTTTCCAATGTTTATTTTTTCCGATTTTTCTTCGCTTTTTTCAAGTAATTTCTGTAATAGTTGTACTAATGGTATTTCTGCTGCATTCGCTGTCACGTCACTAGTATTTTTGTTTTCAATCAATTCTTCTAAATATCCATCGTTAAATTGTACATTTCCTTCTTTATCAAAATAAGTATTTTTTAATTCTTTAGTTAAAGTAATCCATACTTGTCTCATTTGGTGTCTTTGTTTTAATGCTTTCTTTACCTTATAAAACGTAGGCGTTTTAGCGAGCTCCTCGTGGTAGATTGCATTCATGTAATCGTGTGGAATTTTATACACACGACCGTCTGGCGTGGTGAGTCTGGTTACACATAATATGTTGGATTTTCCATCCGAGGCTTCTAGCAACGTAAACTTAAATTGCAACTTGTCCATTGTGATTTTCAACGAGAATGTTGTTTTATAATGTTCATAGGTTATAGGTTAGAATAATACATGAATTGTTTCTCTGTAAATAACAAAGAATTTTATTATTTTATACAAAATATAATTACATACTTAATAAATAATGTTTATTTACCTGTAAATAACAAAGAAACAACATTCAATGTTATTATTCACAAGGTTGTCTTTAGATTACTTTTATAAAGTTTTATTCATTGTTTTCGGTATATCTTTATTAACCGTACTAATTGACACGTGCCAATTCTTGTCTGCAAATTTTACCTGTCGGTATATTAAAAGATTTGATTTACCGACCTACACGCGCGCAATTCAAATAGACTAAGGATGTTTTCTTTACATATATATTTGGCCGCTTGGACGGGGTAAATGTATTTGGAGGGAAGTGTTATGGGGAGCTGTAGAGGAGGGAATTTATTTCCTCCCTCCCATTTTCCTCTGTATCTCCCAGTAGCCGTCTGCGCAGCGGGGACAATTTTTGGAGAAAACTCCCCTCCTCCCGCAGTTCCTACAGAAAACTGCGTTTGGAGAGGGGCAGCTCCTCCAGCTATGTCCCAGCCCCCCGCAATTCCAACATCCCGGGCGACATTCGCTCGGGTCGGGCCGGGACATACGTGCTTCTGCGGGAATGGTCCCACACGTTCTCGGTACTGCCTCTACTGCAGCAGACGACGTAGATCTGCTGGAGGGATCAATGGGAGGGGGGAGGGTTATAGGGGGCTGTACGAGTTGGGACATCAAGGATGGTAGGGTCGTGGATGTGGATGGTTGGGGTTGGGTGTTTGTAGGATTCGGGATATTTAGGGACATAAGGGAAACGGGTTTTGGGGAGGTGGCGGATGGGGAAGCAGGTAGGGGCAAGGGAGCTGTAATGGGTGTGGGTAGGTTGGGAACGGGGCAGGGAGGGTCATGTTCACGGGCACATGTACATAAGTATACATGTCCGTGGACGGGTTGAGGACTGGGCGGGAATTGATTGGTTGGGGAAGGAAGGCTGCGATATAAAGGGAGGGTGGTTGGGATGGCGGTGTGGATGTGGCTGTAGGGGCGCTGTAGTGGGTAACGTCCGAGCTGGTAGTAGCTATAGGGGTGAGGGCGGCTATTTCCGTCTTTGGTGCTGCTGGGCGGAATTCAGGGTCGGCGCATAAGTGTCGCCCTCCCCTGACGCATCCTCTGGTACCTGGGCAGGTTGTGCGTTGGCCTGCTCCTGGAGGGGTGTTTGCGGGTTCTTCAGTTAAGTTTAATCTATCGAGGATCCCCTCCAGGTCCTGCCCAGGTCTCCGCAACTCCGTGGGCTGTAAGGTAAAGCGGCCACGGCCTCGGGAACACTGCGTCGCTGACGCGCTTTTTCCCATTCTTTCCATTCTAAGGGAAAATAAATATTCTTATTTCCTAATCTTGCTTTATACTTACCCGTTGCTATTATCAGGTTTGATTCTTATTGTTTGCAAAAATTTACCTATTTACGTTTTATTTCTTTAATTTCCTTTACTAATCTTTCGGGGTCTACCTCGCTTCCTAGGTGGGTTATTGCTACTTGGGTTGTTTTGCTGTATATTTTGTGCTATAGGGCGCTGCGAAGGGGAAGAATGAATTTTAGGTGGGATAATGTTTCTAGGAGGGATATAACGCTTTAGATCATTTACATAGACTTTGAGTCTTCGCTTAGTGTCTTCGTTCTCAACTATATAATAATTTGCTGAAACTACTTCTACCACTCTCGCGGGGCCTATATTGATTGGTGCCATTTTTGCTGTAAAATGATTATCTTTTGAAGACAATACCCTATTGCGTCGACATACTCGATCGCCAACTTAGTATTGTACTAGTCTACGTCCTTTATTGTAGTGTCATATATTGCTGGAAGTCTATGTAATCTTTCGATCCATGCTGCTGTATTTGGTGCTGGAAGGGGGTCTGAGGACTCTAGGTGCTTTCGTATAAGGGCTGTTGGTATAGGGTTTCTGCCAAAATTTAAAAATTCTGGGCTGTATTTAGTTGTAGAGTGAACGACTGTATTGAGAGCGAAGCAGAACTCTCCTAAGTGTCGATCCCACTCGTGATGGTCTTCCTCAATGAAGCTGTTTATTATCAGTTTTAAATTTCTATTTACCCTTTGTACAGAGTTAGCTTGTGCAAAATAGGACGCAATTAATGACTGTATAATTCCGTACTGCTGTAATTTCTCTGCAACTTGGCGATTTGCAAATTCTGTCCCATTGTCCGAAATTAGGTATTTGGGACAACCCCATCTGTTAATGACTAACTCATCGAACTCTTGGAGTACGCTTTTTGCGTCGGCCCTTCTTAACGCTTTCATCTCAACATAACGGGTAAATAGATCCTCAAAGACAATTACGTACCTGAAACCTTGCTTTGTTGGTGGTTTCGGACCCATTATGTCGACTGCTACTACTGTCCAAGGTCCATCTATGTTCCTGCCTTCCATTATTCCTGCTGGAGCCTGCTGATTGCTCTTATGGGCTTGACACTCTGGACAAGCTCTCACATAATTGCAGGTATCATAGTATATACCTGGCCAGTAGTAGTAGGTGGCTAACCTTGCATATGTTTTGTCATTTCCCAAATTACCTGCTAGCGGGGTGTAGTGCGCTTCATAGAGAGCTTTCTCTCTATCAGCTGCTGGCAGAATTAGCTTCCAAGCATCTAAGTCGGGGACTAATGGGTCTTCGAGGGGATTGGGACGGTGTGCGTATAAAAGGTTGTCTTTTATACATAAATCAGGGTATTTTTGGGGAGATTTTATTACTGCTTGGATCTTCATTTGGTACCAAGAATCGCTTGTATTAATTGTGGCTGTAGCTGCTAATGCTGTATCTTCGTATGCTCTCGAGAGTGCGTCAGGCACTTTGTGATATGCTCCTTTTCTGTGCACAAACTTAAATTTATAATTTTGCAGGATTGTGTTCCATCGAGCCAATCTGCCTGTTGAATCCTTGATGTTATGAAGCCAGAGAAGGCTATGGTGGTCTGTTACCACAGTAAATTCTTCGCCTTGAAGGTAACCTTTGAGTCTTTCAATAGACCACAAAACGGCTGAACACTCCTTCTCTGTCACCGTATAATTACGTTCCGCTTTACTCAGTGTACAGCTAACGTAATATATAGGGTGTTCTTCACCATTTATTTCTTGGGTAAGCACACCGGCTATAGTGTAGTCGCTAGCATCGGTTTGGAGGGTAAAGGGGAGGGAAAAATCGGGGCGGGCTAAAACAGGTGCTTGGGTAAGTGCTAGCTTCATTTTCTCGAATGCATCCTGCTGTTCTTGATGCCATTGCCATCTGACATCCTTTCGCGCTAAATAATTTAACGGTGCTCTGTATTCAGCTAATTTCCCTATAAATCTTGAATACCAACCAATTAAGCCAGTAAAACTTCTTAGTTGTTTTAAATTGGTTGGAGCTGCATACTCTAGTATCGATCGTATCTTATCTATATTTGTTTTGAGGCCATCCTCATTAACAATATATCCCAGATAAGTTACTTCCGCGCAACAGAATTCGGACTTTTCTCTATTAATTTGCAAGTTTACCTTTTTGAGGGCGGTTAGCACTATTCTTAACCATTTTAAGTGTTCCTCGAAGGTTTTGGCTGTAATAATTATATCGTCCAGATATGCGAATACGTTTGGCTCCCATTCTGGGTTCATGAGCTTGTCCATCATTTTCTGGAAAATTGCAGGTGCATTCGATAGGCCGCAGGGGACTCGGGTAAATTGAAATAATCCTTTACCGAGAAGTGAAAAGGCTGTAATTTCGCGGCTTTCTGGGGCTAGAGGGACTTGGTGGTAAGCTTGCGATAAATCAAGCTTACTAATGTAACGACTTTCTCTCAGCTGATCGACAATATCGTCCATAATTTGCATAGGTTACGCTATTTTCTTGGTAATAGCGTTAACCTGCCGGAAATCTATGCAAAAGCGGTATTTTCCGTTTGCTTTTGGAACAATAATTGGGCAGCTGCACCACGGGCTTTCTGAAGGTTCTATGATACCTTCCTTTAGCATTCTGTCGATTTCCTCGTATCCAGCCTGCAGCATCCTCGGCGAATAACGACGGTTTTGTTGACGAATAGGTTCGGCACCCTGCACATCGTTTTTATGGGATTCTAGGTTAGTTACACCTAGCGTTTTTGGTGTTGGGGGAATCATTTCGTTTAATAGTTGCTGTAATCTCCTTTCTTGTTCCGGTGTAGCTCGTTTCAATCCTCCTATGCTTGCTAGGGTGGGTAGGCAACTCGGGTCTTTGCCATAAGGATAAAAATGATGAATGATACCTTTATCATTCCACCACGTATCATTTTCGTAGCATATATTCATGTTCGCTTTACGTTTAAAGTCGATACCTAATATGCAGTCAAAATGCAAGCCGTCTGCTACTTGGAACGGCATTATAATAGTTTGACCATCTATTTCCATGGTTACATCTATTATACCTTGTATTGGTACCGCTGTACCATCTGCTAGTTTAACTGCTGAATTGCTGGATTTTCTCAATTTATGCTGTAATACTCTACTCATTCCTCGCCTAATGAATGAGTGTACTGACCCATCGTCAAGTAAAGCTGTAAGTTTTTGTCCATTTAACTCTATGTTAAAGAAATGGCGTGGATCGATGCCGGATATTTGCTGTATTAGGGAATTATTTGCTGCTAAGTGGGAGGGTATTGACCCTTTTGGGTGTTTGGGTAAGAAAATACGGGTCTCTATTTTCTCCGGCTGTAGTTTCCCTGGCTTCTGTTTTTGTTGCAGCAGCAGTTTGCGTAATTTGTGCCTTGAGCACCGCAATTACGACATGTTGCAGGTTCTGGACATTCTGCTATCCAATGTCCAAGTTTATTACACCTATAGCAAGGCTCTCTGAATTTTCTTGGGGAATTGGTTTTGGCTCTACGTAGTTTGGCGTGCTAAATTTATTTGGCTTGAACTCCCGCTTCTTTGGTGATTCAGCCCTTTGTTTAGTTTCCTGCGCTGGCTGCCAATAACTGCTATTTTTGTTATTCTTTACAGCTTCGCTGTACTGCTGCTTCGACTCTTGCATAATGGGTGCTGTATATTTTCTTGCTGTTTGAGGGCTGTTTAGCTTCCATGGGTAGTGGTGCTGTATTTTCTTTCGTGGGTTGGTGGTTATGGGTGCTGTGGACTTTGGGGATACTACAATATTTTTTTTGCTTTGCTCTGAGGAAACTGCTGCTAATTTACGTGTTTTTGTTTGCATAGGCTCAACATATGCATATTTTGCTAGGCCGTAATTTTGAATGACTGGTGGAGGTTTGTACGCTTCATTCATCAAACGTCTTGCTTCCTTCTATTTACCAAGTCGCTGCAGCTGTATAAAGTTATCGAAATGGTGTCTTTCGATTTTTGTTCTGTAGCTAGGGTGCAGGTTCCGATACGCTCTATCCAGCTGTTCGGATTGAGGTATTATTGGCTTGACCTGATCTAGCATGCCTCTTAGCTTAGTGAGGTATGTATAAATATCCTCGTCCGATCCTTGTGTCCTATTTTCTGCGTTTCCTCCGTCTTATATTGTAGTCTTAGTGCATCTACAAAGTCTAGGTAATCCTTCCAGCTGCTTTTCTCACGCCTGAACCATTCCCATGCTTCGTCATCTAAGACTGATGGCAAAACTTTAAATATATCTTGAGTGGAAAGACCATAACTTTCTCTACATTCCTCAAGATTTGATAAGAATGTCTCCGGATCATTCTTTTTCGCTCCTTTAAATAGGATGTGGTGGCGTGAGAATATCTGTGCTGTCCTTTTCTCCCTTATAAAGGTAGCATCTTCTAAGCATGTTTCATACGAATGGCTATACCTGAATGCTGGGTTAAACGTACTTTGCTGTGGCTGTATGTGAGGGTTATTTGGGATTGAGTAAGTTTCATTGTTTTCCTGGCGCACTGGTGATCTGCTATTATGCTGTCTATTTTGCTGAGTGCTGTGTATTTCGATTAATTTGCTGTATAATTGCTGCATTTGCTGTATTCGCTGCTCCAATCGCCTGAATTGTTCATCATATTTATTTTCGAGCTCTTTGTCATTATTTTGCGTCTTGTCTTCTGGGGCGTTGACTTCTGTAACTCCATCGTCTTCCCAATGGACACTCTGAACGTTCCTATGTACGCCGCTTAACTGTGTGCTGCTTGTGGCGTTATGTCTGTTTTCGCGTGCCTGGCCTACTCTTTTTTCTTGGGTCGCTATTTCGGGTTCTGCATTGCTGTTCGGTGGCGTATTTGCTCGGCTTACTGGTCTAGGTACGAGTGCAATAAGAGAAAAAGGGCTTGTGCTTATTGGACGAAAAGCTGAGGGTTGGATTGATTGGGTAGATCTAGGTCGGGTATCTGTATAAATATTGGTACTGTATGTGGTAACTGGAGCAGTATATTGGGTAAATGGGTTATCTATTATGTTTGGGTTTGTGGGAGATGAAGGAGCTAATGTGTGGATGGGATAATACGAAGTCGAATTTATGCTTAACTGTGTCGACGTTAAGCTTAGTATTGTATGCGTTAATTCCATCATCGAATTATTGCATACTGGTGACGCTGAACTTAATCTATATGCTGCAGATTGTGCTTGAGGACGATTAGCTGCTCTGCTTATTCTTAAATTTTCGTTATTCAATCGTTGCATATTTTCTATTGCGTTGCTGTTTTCCCTCACAGCCGATTGCATTTCCGATCCGCATTCCATTTCCGGTAATGACAACAAATTCTCATTACTTATGGAGATTGGATCTCGGTATTGTCCTCTTGATTGTCCTGTTGGCAGTTGAATATAAAGCATTCGTCTAGCTTTACTACCTCTTGCTGGAGCTGTATCTATAGCGATATTGGGAATATTTTCTCGCTTTGAAGGTGTTAGGGACAAATCTGTTTCTATATTCGGGTTAGCTTCGTCTACTGCTGCATTCCAGTCAGCTGACGATGGTCCGAAATTACGTCTAATTTCGTACCTAGCTAACCTATCTCTAATAATTTTGCTATCTGCGTCTATGTTTATTCCGATTTTACTCGTGTATACCGAAATTCCACCGTCACTGGTATTATTTATGCTGCGTCTTATTACACGGCACCTACTGCTGCTTGTAACACCGATAAGTCTTCTCCCAAAATTAAATCAAGGTCATAAATTTAAAAATAATGATAAACTTAAATTTCGGTATCGTAAGAACGCATGAACAGAGCCTATATAAGTACACATAAGGTGGAAAATCTGATTGTGGATGGAATAGTGTCCCCTAACATCAGAGTATGTACTATGGACACAATTTTAAACCAAAGTCCTGTTATTATGAAAAATATAATTTTTCTTGCCCAGGCAAAGTTTTTAAATTAATATAGAAAATTTGTCGGTCTTGCTGTGCTAACGTCTAACGACTCTAAGAACTCCAAGTTGCTCGCTCGAAAAGGCACGACAATTCGCCGCGTATCAAATTTGATTCCATAATATTGTCTTGTGTGTCTGGGGCAGGGACCGTCTGCGCCCCACTGATGAGTTCTGGCGGACGGTCCCAAGACGAAACACATAGACTTAAAATATCTTTCTTTCTTATTTAAAATATTTTCAATTTTATAACTTAGTATTTTATTTGCTTCTTCTTTTTTCTTTTGGTTTATGTCTGGCGGCTTGTGGCCTTCATAATGTTGTCCTCGGAATTGATAGGCGGCGAATTGTCATGCCTTTTCGAGCTAGCATCTTGGAGTTCTTAGAGTCGTTAGACGTTAGCTCAGCAAGACCGCCAAATCTTCTATATTAATTTAAAAACTTTTGTCTGGTCGAGAAAAATTATATTCTTAATAGCAAAGAAGAATTGTTATAAATAAATTGCAGTTTCAAATAATAATAATTGTAAAAAAAACTGTTGGTTCAGTAATTGAAATAATATAAAATACAGGTTTGCCTTTACGAATATTACAAAGCGTATAGATAGCCGAAAAGAATATACCTTAAGTACCCAAATATATATATATATATATATATATGTATATACTAGGGGGGCTTCGCCCCCCTGCGCGCTTCGCGCGCCAACCCCCTATTTTTAATTTCGAAAAAGGTTTTTCGCAATAAATTTAGTTAAAATAATGTTTTAAATTGTATTATTTTTTCACTACTTTGGACACCTTAAAAATTAAACAGATTCACACAATACCTTGGAGGTTCTGTTATATTGCATTGGTTTTATACCAAAAATTTAATTTTTTTTAAATACGATTATAATTTATAAATAAAAGTTTACCAAAATTTAGTGTAATGAAATCAGAATAAAAATAATAAAAAAATAGAGACATATTAAATGTTAACTGTAAATTTTAAACTATATGAATTCTTATAAAGCCTAAATTTATATTTTAATAATTATAAATGTTAATGAAACATTAACTTACCAAAAATAGTAAAGTGCATATACTTACTAAATTGTAGCATTTAGGAACTACTTATTACAATTTTGGATTATTTTAAACGGATCTAAATAGAACTTCACCTCCTAAAATTAATTTATTAAATGACGAAGGATCATCGCCAAAAGTTCTATGTCATTAATATTTTGTACTGTAAGAGTAATAAAACTTTCTTCTTAAATAAATAAATTTTTGTATTCATTTTAAAGAACTATTGATATCATTTTAGCGGCATATAAATCAAATCCTGTTTCTTCCATTTCTCCCGTAATTCGTAATTTGCACCCTCTTTCAAAATTTGCGTTTTAATTCATAATTATATCCAATTTATTTTTTCTTTTAGTTACAGAGCCCATATATTTATTTTGATTATTATAATCAAATTCATTCCTTAAAAAACCTTCTGTTTCTAATAAATGCATACATGTTTATTTAAAATATTTTTTTGTATAAATATACATTATCAACTCACTTATATATCCATACAATTTTGAAATTTTTATATAAAAAATATTTAAATCAAATGCTCCTAAATTAATAATTTTTGAAAAACTTTTCAGATGTAATTCGTATTTTATATTGCCACTGTTGAAATTTGAATTTTCTGTTGCCATTACTGTTTATAATAGACTTATCTGAAAACTGCAATACTTAATGTATTTAATTTTTAAACTATTGTATATATCATATGGATGTTTAGAAAAGTGTATGATTTACTTGATTAATATTTATTTTATCTTCAAATAATTTTGCATCTGCATTTAAGGCATTAAATTTTAGATCCGTTACATTTAAAAATTTTATGAGTTTTATCAGGAATGAGTAAACTAATACACATTCTTGCAAGTTATATTCACAACTTTTTTTTTGCGCACGGAAAAACTACATATATTATCTATTCTTGAAAAAACAATATAGAAGTATATATATATATATTAAATAAATATTCCGCCACGCTCACGCACACTCACACACGCACGCACACATACACACACACACGCTCACATATATATATATATATATATCTTCCTATATTATATAGTTACAACAAAAAATTTGGAACTCAAACCCTCGACCTCCTTCCACCGTCCCTCCACTACCCCTCCACTACCCCTCCACATTTAAAGGTAAAATTTTTTTAAATTTAACGTTTTTTGTTTGTTATATTATTTCGGTATCTCCCTCTTCCTCCCTCCACTCCCCTCTACTAACCCTCCACTACACCCTCCACTTGACCCTTCACCGTGATTATGCGCCGTATTATGAAAATCGCGTTATTACTCCAGCTAAAGTCTAATTGTATATTGTTAGATACACGAAATTGTGCAGAAATACATGGAAATGTATGAAAGTGTACGAAAATTTAAAAATAAAATCCTTTTACTGCATTCTCTACCCTACGTATATTATATATATATATATATATATATATGTGTGTATGTATATGATGTATATATATATTTATGTGTGTGTGCGTGTATATATATATATATATATTTATATATATATAAATATACAATACGCATATCACAGAAAAAGACCACCCTGCCTCATAGAAAATTTCTGAAACAGCGGCAGCGGCAGCGTTGGGTGGCAAATTTGAGTCCGTGTCAGCGCGCCAGAGTGTCATTGTGCCAGAGACGGTGAAAGCCCGATTTACATTTTTTTTTTTGGAGGGGGGCTGCGGCAAGTAAAATTTGTCCAAACATTCGCGGGCAATTTGAATTTGATTACCAATAAATATAAATTTGTAGCAATGCTAAATTTAATATAACGGTTCATTAATTTTTTTTTTATTCTATCACAATATTTTGAATCATAATTATTACTATTATTAGTATTAGTATTATTATTATTATTATTATTATTATTATTATTATTCCGGTGTCGGGTTTTCTGATCCCGCATCCGGCGCCTCCCCAGGCGGCGGATAGGGGAACGCTCGCTAGAAATAGAGGGTACCGAGGAAATAAAATACTCGGGGTGGACCAAAATCAGATAGGGGAAGGAACCCCGAATAATAAACCAAACATGGCAGATTTAATAATCAAAGAAAACCTTACGGTGCAGGGGGTCAGATCCCCAGTACCGGCGGTCGTCAGGGGTGAGCAAGCGGGCCCCGGATCGTCGTCATCAAGCGACTGCAGTGGCGTAAAGGTGACTCACCTGGCCTTTACGTCATCTAATGTTACAGGTATAGACGCTCTGCGTAAGGACATTAATGCGGCAGAAGCGAGGGGCGAAAAGACCTTTGCTATAATCCGCGATATCCTTAAGAGCATGGTGGAGGCGCTTAAGAAGCAGCCCAACATCAGCAGGGCAATTAAAGATGGACTGCCTGTGCTGCAGGGTAAGATAGAGGAATTGGAGGAGGACAGGCGCCTCATCATAAAGGCCAAGCGATCGCTGGTGGAGAGCACCAGCGGGGCTTGGTCAAAAAAAGTTGTTACGCCTCAGCCTACTCCGAGCAGCAAAAGGCAGTCGTCCGTCTCGCCCTCAGACCTTGTGGAGGGTGGACGGTCGAATAAAAAAAAGAAGACGCCCAAAGAAACACCTATGGCGAACCAGGAAAAATCCTCGACCAGGCGAGATGACTGGGTCGAGGTGAAAAAGAAGAAAAAGAAAAGAAAGGAGAAGAAAAAGAAGGAGCAAAAGACAGAGGCTAAAGCCTCCAAATCGATGGCTAAACCAAAGATGGCCGGTAAGACCAAGCCAGAAGCCATCGTCTTAAAGCCAGCGAGCGGCAAGACCTACGCCGACATACTTGGAGGTATTCGGCAACAGGTCAACCCAGCCGATCACGGGGCGGATGTTAGGAGTGTCCGTTGCACCAGGAACGGAGCCCTCATGATCGAGCTTAAGAAAATAGAAAGCTCGAAAAAGGAGGGTTTCACCCAGGAACTCAAGGACGCAGTGGGAGATGCAGCAACGATGCGTATCCTTACACCCACTGCCGTCCTTGATATAAGGGACATCGACTGTTGTAGCACGAAGGAAGAGGTTAGCGAGGCGATTACCAAAGCAATAGGAAGTGGAGAAGAGCCCGCTAGCCTAAGACTTACGAGGCCAAACAAAGCTGGGCAGATTCTGGCTATTGCCACCGTAACGGAGGTGGCAGCGAAGAAACTGCTTGAATCGGCCCGGCTAAAGATCGGCTGGATCAACTGCCGTATACGCAGACGGCAGGTCGCCGTGCGCTGCTACAGGTGCCTGGGATACGGGCACCTGGGCGCAGACTGCAAGGGACCTGACCGCAGCAAATGCTGCTATCGGTGTGGCGCACAGGAGCACTTTGCCGCCAATTGCAAAGCAGATGCCAGGTGCTTCCTGTGCGCTAGACCGGGCGCTTTGACTGAATCGCTGGCTCACGTGGCCGGATCGAGCGTCTGTCGCGCCCTCCGACAGGCTCTAACAGGCAATCGTCGAAATGGTTAAGGCTCTGCAAGCCAACCTTCATAGGAGCAGGACGGCCCATGACCTGTTGGCCCAGATCTGTCTCGAGAAAGGCGCCGACATCGTTCTTGTCAGCGAACAGTACCGGGACAGAGAAGGGCCTAACTGGTACCGGGATATGCTGGGAACTGCTGCCATATGGGTCTTTAACCCACACCACCTACACGCGGTGCGCCATGGATCTGGTAGTGGCTTCGTCTGGGTGGGGGGCGGTGGAGTCACATACTTTAGCTGCTATCTCACCCCGAACGAGAGCATCGAGGGTTTCCAGACCAAGCTGGATGCCCTCGAAGACGCAATCAGAAATGTGGAGGGCGAGCTGATAGTGGCCGGAGACTTCAATGCGAAAGCAGTGGAGTGGGGAGAGAAAGTCCCAGACTCCAGAGGGGGACGAGTCATGGACATGGTGTCCAGGACAGGGCTGGTAGTTTTAAACTCCGGCTCTACGTCCACCTTCAGGAGACTGGGATATAGAGAGACGATTATTGACGTCTCTCTTGCAACTGAGCACCTCGCCGCACATGTGCGGGACTGGCAGGTGATCGATGACTACACAGCCAGCGATCACCAGTTCATCACGTTCCGCGTACGTGAGAATGAGCCAGTCAGGGCAGCTCCTCGGAGCGGCCATCGTAGGTGGAACATCGACAGGATGGACGTCAATAAGTTATCTCTGGCCCTAGAACGCGGTCAGCGAGCCCTGGTGGAGATACCGGAGGGAGTATCAGCTTCTGAACGGGCTGATCGGGTGACGAGCAGTATCATGCACCTGATCTTGCGGGCCTGCAAGGAAGCGGTACCCCTCAAGAAGGCGGCGGGCAGAAAACGTCCTGCGTACTGGTGGACGGGAGAGATTGCGGACCTGCGGCGCCGGTGCTTACGGCTACGGCGCCTAGCTCAGAGAGCTGAGAAGCGGGACCGCGATTCGGCGCTTAAAATAATGGAGCATCAGACGGCGAAGAAAGCTCTCAGTCGGGCAATACAAGCAAGTAAGTACCGATGCATGGAGAAGCTGCGAGAGGATCTTAATAAGGACCCGTGGGGTTTGGGATACAAGATCGTAATGCGCAAAGTCGGGGCCTTTGCAAAAAGTGCACCGATGAGCGCTGAGGTCATGGACCAGATCGTCTGTACCCTTTTCCCCACTCATCCGAAGCGCGCGGATGATCTCGCAGTCCCAGATGGGCTCGAAGCTCCGCTCTTCACCCGGGCGCGGAGCTGGAGAAGGCAGTGTGCACCTTGAAGTGCAAGAAGGCGCCGGGACCAGACGGGGTACCATCTGAGGTACTGAAAGCTGTGGCGCAAAGCCATCCAGAGCTCTTGCTTTGCATGTTCAATACTTGTCTCCGGGCTGGAAAATTCTACGCTCCCTGGAAGGAGGCAAGGCTGGTTCTGATAAGCAAGGGCAAAAAACCGGCGGATGCGCCATCATCGTACAGACCTCTGTGTATGTTGGACACCGCGGGTAAACTCCTGGAGAAGCTGGTGCGATCGCGCCTGCAGACTGTGATTCAGGCTGCGGGCGACCTCTCCGAGAAACAATATGGTTTTCGGAGAGGAAGATCCACCATAGATGCTGTTCAGGAGGTAGTGAAGGCGGCCATGAGTACGGAGAACGGAAACCACTTTTCCCGCCCAATCTGTCTCCTGGTGACGCTCGACGTCAAGAACGCCTTCAACTCGCTAAGGTGGTCCGACGTGCTACAGGCTCTGGAACGGGACTTTGATGTACCAAGGTATCTCTTACGGATCCTTGGGGACTATCTGAGGGACCGGTACATCCTGTATGACACAGCGGATGGCCAGAGAAGACGAGAGCTCACGGCAGGCGTAGCCCAAGGTTCCATACTGGGTCCTGATCTGTGGAATATTTCCTACGACGGGTTACTCAGGATGGAAATGCCAGAGGGCTGCACGCTGATCGGGTACGCGGATGACGTGGCCGTTACCATAATTGCTAGAAGCATGGAGATAGCACAGACGCGGCTCGATCAGATCATGGGCCGTGTTCGCCGTTGGATGGAGGAGCATGGGCTGGAACTGGCGATGGCAAAAACCGAGATCGTGCTTCTCACGAAGAAGCGCGTGCCAAAAATTGTACCGTTGAACGTTGGTGGAGAAGTCGTTACCACTAAGTTGGTAGTCAGGTACCTGGGGGTGATGCTTGATTCAAAGCTCACCTTCTGGGACCTGATCAAAGAGGCGGCAGACAAGGCGGCTGCGGTAGTTACAAACCTGAGCAGGGTAATGGCCAACATTGGGGGCCCTCGCCCGAGCGTCAGGCGCCTGCTGCTGCGGACCGCCGAGTCGATAATGTTGTATGGAGCCGAAATATGGTCAGAGGCGCTGCGACACCAAAAGTACCGCAAGCGCCTCTTGGCAGTTCAACGGAGGTGTGCGCTTCGAGTGACGAGCTCGTATCCCACGGTGTCTGAGCCGGCAGTTCTGGTAGTGGCGGGGGTCATACCCATTGACCTCCTAGCCATAGAGCGCCGAAACGTCTACCAGTCGAAGGAGGAGCTTGGATCAGTGAGCGCTAAGGAAGCTGCAAGAGTGCAGACCTTGCTCTCCTGGCAGGAGCAATGGGAGCGGGAAACGCGCGGAAGATGGACGGCAAGGTTGATCAGCCAGCTGTCCCTATGGCACGGTAGGCAGTATGGGGAGGTGAATTTCTACCTCACCCAGCTGCTGACGGGCCATGGATACTTCCGCGCGTACCTGCACCGAATGGGTAAGGCGATGGACCCGCGGTGCTTGTATTGCGGGTCCGAAAAGGACGATGCCCACCACACGTTCTTCGTGTGTGAACGGTGGAGGGAAGATAGAGCCAGCATTGAGAGCGACGTGGGTAACTTAACACCCGACAACGTCGTTCCCTTGATGCTGACTACGAAGGAGAATTGGAGGTCAATAGCCCGTTATGTCGAAGGCATTCTTCGACTAAAGCGGGCTGACCTCCAATAATATTCGGAGCCTAGAACGGAGGTGCCTCTGCGGCAGACGGCTGGCCCCACTCCGAAGTATTCCTGTAGGTTAGTGCCGGGATGGAATAAGGCCAGATAAGAGGGGTCTCCCGGGTGGACTCCCGTCGGCCGCGATCGGTAGCAATAGCTGAAGAACGCGGCTGGCGGGCATGCACTTGGGAGGTGGGTTTTAGTGGGTAGTCCTATGTTTATAGGGAGTCCCACACGATGGCAATAAACTGCTTTCCCCCCCTCTACAAAAAAAAAAAAAAAAAATTATTATTATTATTATTATTATTATTATTATACTGTTATATTATACTGTGAGTATTGCAAAGTACGTGAATAAAAACAATATTAATAAATTTAAAATGAAAATAAATTTTTATTAAATATTAATTTAAATTTTTATTGGTGTTGCATAACGATATACTCCACCACATCGGTCAACAATACATGTACTTACCCCTTTTTCTCTAATCACGTGCTCAATTTCGCGCAGTGGATGCGCACAAGGTTGTTGACACGCGCTACCGTTAAATCTCCGTAGAATACGGAGACGTGCGCAGTAGATGCGTAAAACATTGACTTATTTAAATTAATTTGCCCGCTTAGACTGATGTAACTTTAAAAAATATTTATTGTCGCAGAGTGTACAAATTTTCTATTATATAAGCCAATAATTTAAATTATATTTATTTTATGAAAAACAAAGCACAATTTATTATCATCAGTAACGAAAAAAGTGCAAGCTTCCCTGCCTGGCGAGTAAGCTAGTAGTTAACTGAATTAACTATACACAGATGCTTCTTTTGTTTAACAATAAATGTTAATATTCTTAATATTATAATACTTATATTTTTTTTGTCTGGTAATTGCTCCTTACAAAATAAAGTTATATTTAAAATATTTAATTAAAAATTTGAAATAATTCATACGGATACTTTGATACACATAAGCGAAGACATATCGTTTTCATTAAAAAAAAATAATTTTTTGATAATAATTGCATAAACAATTTTTGGTCGGTAATTATTAGTAAAAAAATAAACTTTTAACGCAAAATCGTAATTAAATTATCAATTTAAAAATGTGGATAAATTTGGGTATATTGGTTACAACTTTGCAATACTTTTCTTTTGCAATACTCGCAGTATAATAAAACTACCCATAATTTTTGGAAAATAAAGGTTATAATAATAAATGATAATAATAATTATAATGATAATAATGTTAATAATACTAATAATAATAACAATAATAATAATAATACTAATAATAGTAATAATAATGTTATATTAAATTTAGCATTGCTTCAAATTTATATCTATTGGTAATCAAATTCAATCAGCCCCCCTCCAAAAAATGTAAATCGGGCTTTCACCGTTTCTGGCGCAATGACACTCTGGCGCGCTGACACGGACTCGCAAATTTTTTTACAATATACATAGATATAATAATCAGAAATTTTCTGTGCTACAGAGTGGTCTTGATAAAACTCATAAAATTTTTAAATGTTTACTCAATAATAATAACGGATCTGAAATTCAATGTAATGCTCTAAATACAGATACATAATTATTTGAAGATAAAATAAATATTAATCAAGTATAATAACATACACTATTCGATATATCCATATGATATACAATGGGTTAAAAATTACATACATTAATTATTGCATTTTTAAGATAATTCTATTATAAACAGTAATGGAAAAAGAAAATTCAAATTTTAACAGTGGCAATATAAAATATGAATTACATTTGAAAAGTTTTTCAAAATGATTAATTTAGAAGCATTTATTTTAAATATTTTTTAAATAAAAATTTCAAAATTGTATGGATATATAAGTGAGTAGATAATGTATATTTATGTAAAACAATATTTTAAATAAACAAGAATGTATTTATTAGAAACAGAAGGTTATTTAAGAAATGAGTTTGTTTATAATAATCAAAATAAATATATGGGCTCTCTAACTAAAGAGAAAAAAAAATTGGATATAATTATGGATTAAAACGGAAATTTTGACAGAGGGTGCAAATTACGAATTACGGGAGAGATGGAAGAAACAAGTTTTTATTTATATGCCGCTAAAGTGTTATAAATAGTTCTTTAAAATTAATACTGTGACGTTGTAAAATGTACAACGCACAAGTACATGCACATGGCTTTTATTTACAAGTCATGTGCATGCATAATTTTGCTTTACGTTAGCTCGCGATCTCGTCGCAGGTAGCGAATCCCTCGCTGGCGGACCGAAGTGCACCGATGCCAGGGTGCTCCCCCACCTTACACCCGTATGACGGGGAACGCGGCACCGACGGCGACGATCGTGCGCCACTAGGCGAGGTGCGCGGAAAGGGGAAATCACTCGAGCAGCAAGAGTGTTGCGCGCGCGAAGAGCTCGAGTGAGCGACCGAAGCGGGATTATGGGAGAGAGTGCGCGGAGCGAGGGGAGCGCGCGAGTAGAGTAGGAGTCGCGGTATACCTAATGTATGCGTGCGAAGGTATACCGCGGCCCAATAGAATATATATATATAGATATATACGATGCGCGCACACCTATGTGTGCGTATATACTATTGTATATAGCGCGCGCACGTATATGTTATTAGATTAATTAATTTAACTAGATAGCGTCGTCAACTGATTAAATAAAAATATGTAAATCCGTCGGTAGAGTTTGGGGCGATTTGTAGTAGTTTTTAAAATGTATATAACTGTAAATAGTTGTCGGAAAGAAACGTTAATTGTTGTATGAGTGTGACAGGATAGTTAGTTTTAATTATATAGCCGGTAGGCACGGGGCGGCAGCACCGACCGGGTTACCGATGTGGTAATTATTTATTTGTATTGCGCGCCTTCCGAGTGTCGGGAATGATTGGTTGCGTGATCGACCCAATAATTAACAGGTTGGTGGTGAAGCAAACCACTACTATTGGATAATCGGCCTTGACGGAAATAAGATCAAGGCTGACTACGCGTATCGATCACGCAATCAACCACCCTAATCAACGCCGGTAGATAAGGAGTAGAGTAAGATAGAGAAGGATAGCGATAGGGTGGGAAGGAAAATCCTTAATTTGGGAGGATCAAGCCACGCCGAGAGCCGGATGAAGAAGCCGGTCTCGAGGATTCGCTACCTGATCGTCCGTCGAGGCAGTCGATTTAGTTTGCTTGTAGTATTTTTGAGGCAGAGTAGCCATTTTGTTGAGTAGAGTAGAGTAGAGTAGAGTAAAGTTGTAAATTACGTTTAGTTAGAGTAAATTACGGTTAGCCCAACGGGCGGCCGAATTATAATAATTAATATTATATTTTTGTATTCGCCGGACGGACGAAGTTGAGAAAGTGTGAGCACGTGTGTGAGTCGGTCGCGAGTCGCGTTAAATATTGTGTCGGTGCCGGAAATTGTAATACCTTGTGTTATTTAAATTTGTAATAATTAAGTTGAAGTTAGTGATTGAATCGCTAGTGTGTTATTTGATTATTCCCTTTACTCTAAAAGCCGCCGGTTCCAAGGTGGTCAGTCGTCGGGATTCCCTCTCTGACGAGGAGTCGAGGTGAGGATTTGCCGGGTTGCCGAGTAGTTTGTTAGAGTAATTATTCTTTTATTTTAAATATCGCCAGGCGTCCAAATAAATTACAAATCGGTGATATTTTAGCCATTTTGAACGTTGCTACGTCGGAACCTCCGTCGGCTTAAATTTTAATTTAATTGTATTTTCTGCCGACGAAAAGTAGCGTCGCAATACAAAAATTTATTTATTTAAGAAGAAAGTTTTATTACTCTTAAAGTACAAAATATTAATGACATAGAAGTTTTGGCGATGATCCTTCGTCATTGAATAAATTAATTTTAGGGGGTGAAGTTCTATTTAGATCCGTTTGAAATAATCCAAAATTTTAATAAGTAGTTACTAAATATTAATATTTGGTAAGTACATGCACTTTACTATTTTTGTTAAGTTTATTTTTCATTTAAGTTTATAATTATTACAATAAAAATTTAAGCTTTATAAGAATTCATATAGTTTAAAATTTACAATTAACATTTAATATGTCTCTATTTTTTTATTATTTTAATTCTGATTTCATTACACTAAAGTTTGGTAAAAACTTTTATTTATAAATTATAATCGTATTTAAAAAAAATTAAATTTTTGGTATAAATCCCAATGCAATATAATAGAACCTCCAAGCTGTTGTGTGAATCTGTTTAATTTCTAAGGTAGTGTAGTTAAAAATAGGGGGTTGGCGCGCGAAGCGCGCAGGGGGGCGAAGCCCCCCTAGTATATATATATATATATTGTAACGGGATACGGATTGAATATAAGGAATAAAAAAATCAACCAAGGTATCGGGGCGCGAACCCACGATCCCGAGAGCCCCAGGCAGAAGCCTCACCACTGCGCTACCATTCGCAATTATCCCGGTTAGTCGACTTGGTCCTATCGACGAACGTCGCCGATAATCCAGGGACCTAACCTGCGCCAACACTCGAAAATCCGTACCCGTAATATCCCCCACCCAAACGCGACCTACGCCCTCGGGGAGCCGTTTGATCACTTCGATCACCTGGGCTAGAGAGGCGAAGGCTGTCCCTGCTCGACCGGTGTCAAGAAGACCGTTTTCTGAGCATCGGGAGCCTCGTTAGGGATAGCCGTGCGTTTGCACCACCACGCTTGAGATCCCAGAAACTCAAGCTCCCCTACGTCTAGTGCCAACCTTGGACGTGTACTGCGTATACGTATACACACTGTGGAGAGAGAAACACAGGCTTTTCTCCTACAGTCGTACCTCCGCACTTTTTGACGTTCTCACGGGGAAATCCACTGGGACTGTGGTGGTGGGGATGGGAGTTTGTGACCACTTTGGTGGAGGATAAGCCAGGCGAAGATAAATTTCTTCGCCTCCACTCGCAAGTGGATTTTTGAGTTGGGCGCCATTGTAACGGGGTTGTAACGGGGTGGGTACTGGGGAAATGTAAGGCCCCCGGTTAGGCCCAATTTGTCCCAACTTACCAATCTTAAGTGTGCAGTCCCACGATGCGGCCGGGAATCACTTTGATTCCCGTGCAATGCCGTTAACAACGTCAAACACCTCGTTTGACTTAGATACCGTGTGTTGGGCCCTATGCCCAAAATTGCCAACTAGGTTAAACACTGGAGAGGGCGGTATTCGTAGGATAGGACAGTAATCGGTAAAACACTATCAACAATCGATATTTCACGTTAATCGGCGAGAAAGATTGTCTCGCCGAGTCAATTTATTAAATAAACAATTCAATACTAATAAATTAACAACAAATGAACGTTAACAAGTTAAGGGGAGTCGTATCGATGACTACCCCCGAGGTCAGCGCGAAAACAAGTAGTTAAAACCTATTAACTAAAGAGTTACGATCAACCGATCCGGGAATGATCCGCTGCTTAACCTGTTGGCTTACGTCACACAGTGTGACGTATGTATCTCTGACGTAGAGAACTCTGACGTAGAAGCTTCCTACGTCACGCGCGCCTTTTCTCGTAAAGTGGCTCCCGCGAACCACCGATCTGTCTATCCGGGCGGGAATTGTCACGATATGGGGAAAGGAGGAACGCTTCCTCACCTGGACCGTACCAGGTAAATCGGGACACGAAATAATAGGTAGACACGCGGGTCTAAACGTGGTGCATCACTTACCGCGTATCTGAATATCTCTCTTCGACGGGAAAAGGCTGTGCCACTGAGAGAGAGCTCGTACTCGTGTATCTCTCTCTCTCTCTCCAACGGTCGAGAAAGCTGGATACACCGTGCCTTCTTTTTTCACTGCCTGTGAGACGTGCTGCTGTACACGCCGACGTGGAGGTTAGTGGGAAGAAGGTTCTCACACCCACACACAAAGCACATCAGTCCTTTCATTCTTTTATCCCGTTAAATAGTCAATGCCGGTCACCAACACGTTGTTGTTGCCGTGCGCGCGTATCAATCTCGATACTCTTTTCGGTTACTCACCTGATCGGTAACTCGCTTACCGTTATAACATATATCTATAATATATAAATATTTTGTCGCCGCCGCCGTGACTAAGAATTCAGGATTCAACATATATATATATATATGCGCTATTTCACGTCAAGTGGTACGATGAAAATTTTAAATCGCTCCACAAATTGAAAACAGACTGGAATTATCTTCTAGAAGATAGAAAACAAATTTTAGGTGTTAAAAATAATTTGCCTAAGAGTTATTCCACCATGAAAAATGGAAACTTTTGAATTTTTTAGAAAAATTACTGTTTTCAAAGCCTTTTATCTCAAAATCTATTGATTTTTTTAAAAAAGTATTATAAACAATTTTTGTTCAAAATAATCTTTAAAACTTATCTACCTGGGTTACAATTCTTAATTTTAAAATCTCGAAGAGATAGAACGCCCGGAAATATTGAATATCAAAAAAAGGCGACCACGCCAAAATTGATTTTGATCTAACACCCCTCAAAAGATCATATTTTTCGAGAGCTTTCGAATGGCGGTGGTTAGCTTATTGGCCAAGATCGCTGGTGTAAATTATGCCTCATAAACATCATAAAATCACTAATTTGTATGTATTTTGGAATAACTCTTAGGCAAATTATTTTTAACACTTAAAATTTTTTTTCTATCTTCTGGAAGATTATTTTGAACAAAAGTTGTTTCTAATGTTTTTTCAAAAAAATCAATAGATTTTGAGATAAATGGCTTTGAAAACAGTAATTTGTCTAAAAAATTGAAAAATTTCCATTTTTCATGGTGGAATAACTCTTAGGCAAATTATTTTTAATACCTAAAATTAGTTTTCTATCTTCTAGAAGATAATTCCAGCCTGTTTTCAAATTTTGGAGCGATTTAAAATTTTCATCGTACCACTTGACATGTAATAGCCCATATATATATTGTGACAAGGCAAGTGTGCCTGTCATGGTGCAAGGCGAGCACACACACATTCCTACCTACCTATTACCCAATTTGCCTACCTAAACCGTATACTAAGTAAATCTAGCACCGAGCACACATATCCCTAGCTACCTATTACAGCGGATAGTCCCCTAAGGCCAAACAAGCTACACCCTGGAACGGAAACGGAGCCAGCACACACAGGAATCGAGGAAACCAGTAGCCACCAAGAGGCTGCATGCAGGGCGAACAGCACTCGGAGAGCCTGGAGACATCAGCTGAGTACGAGGCAGCATAAGAGCATGGACAGGGCATCGAGGTCCAAAATACAAAGAAGACGGCTGTTGCAGCAATTGTAACAGCATATCCGTAGTAGCCTCAATCCTGACGGAGCCGTCCAGCAGCAACAGACTCGTACAGGGAAATCAACCTGTAAGGCATAATCATGAGTATGTTTTCAAGACCAAGGAGCAGATAGGAGTACACAAGACTGTGTACAGGAGTAGAGGTGTAAAGGAGCCAGGGTTAGAGGTTATGTGAGCATAAACATTGCTCACATATACTAACTAAATAACAAGGCACCTGTCAAGTTACTCCTTACCGTATTATGGCAGCCGCACAGTAGACCCGAGGAACAGCCTCCGGAGCCGACGTCGTGAAGAGACGTCTCAGCAGCAAAGAAGCCACGAAGTAGAGAGAGACGGAGATAGCGACACGTACATGCATCCGCCGAGCAGCCACGACTCGTCAACCACGGCAGTAAGGTTCGTCGTCCATCTGGAAATAAACTCACGGATCGATTAGCCGATAAACAATGAGGAACAAGGTTATAACTACCAAATAGCAGCCTCGTCGTCGCCAGCTCGTCGTCGCCAGTCGTCGTCGTCCTCGTCGTCTCACTCGAACCGCCTAGCAGAACGCCAACAACAATATCAAGCCGCTCTCGCTATACGGCCGCGCTCGCACTGCGCGGAGGCGGTCGCGACGCATGCGCGCGGCGCTTTCGCAGGACGAAGGCACACAGAGAGCTCGGGAACTCGGCCGTGAGCAGACGCAACGAGGTTACATTGAGCGATTTTTCGACCGTTTCCCGTACGTTAGATAGAGGCCGGAGAGTATGCACCGGGTGCAATTGAGAGAACGACATTACGATATAAGGTTGGTGCAAAGTGCTACCCATACCCGTGTTCCTCTCCTCGTAAGGTGTGTGTGCCACTATTCCCCTTTTCGCGTATTCGCACACGTGGCCGGCGTCGCCATTTTCGTCGATCGAGCGGATATTCGATCGGGCAATAGTTATATCGCCGTGCGAGAAATTATACCGAGCCAAACTACGAGCCCTATTAACTTTATACTTAATTAATCGTAATTATTAATAAATAGCAGCCGTTAATATTTAGCCGCGAGCACGACTGGCAACCGTGTACTTAATTATTATCATATAATAAATTCTCTGTTATTTTATCATTGATATTAATTTTATCACCCGCACCCTGATCCCCAGTGCGGTGTGACATTGGCGCCCAACGTTAAATTTTCTTATTAAGGGATCGAGCGAAATAATAAAGTGCATTCGTTTTTTTTCATATATATGACGGCTTAACACGGAAGCCAACGCAATATAGCGAAAATAAAAAGCAGCTATTTTACGATTATAAATATACAGCGTAGCAAACGAGCGTAGCCATTTTTCTCTTTGTTAGTGCGCACACACACACACGCAAGTCAGGAGCACGGCCATCTTGTAAAATCGACAAGGTGTCGAAAAATTAAAGTAAATTTTTTCTCGCAATTATTGAGCATTGCATGCAACATATTGCTTGTTTTTTTCTTGTGCTGCTATTTTAATTTTCTTTTCATAAAAATATTATTTATTAGAATATTGAATAGTGCGAATATATATATATAAAGTGCATGTACATATAGAAAATATATATATAACGTGTACAGGCGTTCCTTCACACATAGCTATATACATATAAATATGGCCGCACACTATTTTTGATTGCCTATGATTTGCATTTATGAATTTTATTGTTTTTGGGATATAACATTTAATTGCACCTGATATTATAATATTATTATTGCTTGATTTATTATATTATTATTGCTTCCTTTGGTTTCGCCACTAACCGTTTTTTTTTTGCTCGTCTTTAGCCAAACTAATAAATTAATAAAATTTATTTGCGCATTCTTACCAATAGCTAATTGCTTCTCACACATTAAATTGAGTTTTTTTTTCGCATTTAGACCAACACATTACCAATAAATTTTGCATTATTAAAAGCATTTATTAACATATAATATTTTCTCTCCTTTAACCTCTCCCCGCACATTAAAGTGTACATAGCCTATCATAGCCATATCAACTAGCCTTATTATTATTTTTTTCTACATTTATTAAGAGCCTACTCAACCACAATTTTTAATTGTTTAGTTAATTATTTCCTGCAAAGTGCTTATATTTTTTTTTGGATTCAAATTGCTGTGAATATTTTTTTTTCTCCCTCTCCCCTCTTTTGCAAGTTTAAAATCTACTTTTAGAACGCAGCTTTGAATTTATTTAATTAAATTAAATTTTTTTGTGTGCATATTATATAATTGATACTGATTGTTTTGAGTAGTACTTAGTAAAAATAAAATTTTTTTCTCTCCTTTTACGTGAGTATCGAGCTAAGCAATTTAAATAAGAGCTATTACTTTGAAACAAAACATTGTTATTGAGCCCATCAAAATGTCCATAAATTATAGATTAGGTAGTAAATTAAATTCCCTAAGTGCAGCTCAAGGCGCACCAATAATTAGGCGATGCATTAATAATTTACCTGATGGAAGAGTAGTCTTCTACGCAGGTACAGCATTTTTAAATTTGGATAGCAGCATTGCGATCATTCGTGACAGAGTAGCCCGCTACGAAATTAGACGTAATTTTGAAAACTCTGCAGCCGAATGGGACCCTCAATCAGATCAAATTTGGTTTGATGAAGAAGCGGAGATAGACTTAGCACAAGCAGAAGCCCAACAATTATTAGAAATAAATCCCGACGATTTGTCCCTATCACTCACACAATCAGAAGCCACTAATTTATTTCCCCAATCCTCACAAGCTATTTCCCAAAACTCGCAACGAAGCCAACAAACACGCAGACAGTTGATATTCGGAGAACTGGAAACGGGACAAAGTCGTGGCCCATATCAAGATCCGATTTCAATGGAAGAAATAACGCAACAAGAGCAACAATCAGCAACGCGAAATGAAATACACCGAAGTAGCAGCCCAAATTTAAATAAAGCAGACAATCAACAGCGAAATAATCTACATGCAAGTAACCAAGAAGAGCCAAGGAGATAAACAGCCAGCAACCCACAAGCCCAATCAACAGCCTACAGACTCACACTGACGCCAGTGCCAACGACGAGTCCAAATTTAATTGATGTTCCAAACGAAGAAATTTTTTGTACATCACCCGATGTGACCACAGCGCAACTTGCAGTTAACTCGACCTCGCAATATAGCATACAGACAATAGCACCTACACGGCCAAATAACCCATACCTAATAAGCAATCCATTTACACACTATACCGCACCCACCACAACATATACCAGTAGCTCCCTAATTAATTCCCAACCCCGTCAATCCCACTGCATCCAGCAATCAGCCTTCCGTCCCATCGTCACAGCACCCACCACAAGCCAACCACCAGCATCGCAACAAAGATACCTAACATCACCGAGCCAGATCGACCCAAGACCAAGAGAGTCTAACAAAAATCTACCAAGCGTCCATTGCCAAGCGAAATCGAGAGGCCTACAATATTCCACGAGCACAGCCAGCCAATAATGAAACGTATAAAATTCCGTATTCTCTCATTTCCCTAGCAAATCCAAGAACAAACCCAAATCTTATTCTACACCAACCCCAGCAGCGATATTATAATAGCCAGCAGCAATACGACTACCAGCAGCAGCCAGACCTTAACGCCTTACCCACCCTTAACAGCACAAATAGACTGCAAGCGACAAGATTGGACGATGCCACATTCATCAGAGAAAAGAGAATGGTGGAAATTTTTAACAGATGGCATATATCGTTTAAGGGCAACAGGAAGAACGATCCTGAAACGTTCTCACAAAATTTAAGAGAATGCAAAGAATCACACGGCTTCTCGGCAGAAGAAATAATGCTTTCCTTGCCAGCAGTATTAGATGAGGATTAATACGACTGGTTCAAAAGAGACAAATGCAATTGGAGGACGTTTAGCGATTTCGTTGAAGCTTTCAAACTTCAATACGGAGTAGAAGATGCATAAATAAGCTTACGTAGAACTGCAGACTTAAGAACTCAAGAAGCTAACGAAGATATAGCAACATTCTTGCAAAAATTGAGAGGAATGTTCGATCATTTTAAGCCACCAATTTCACTGCAAGAACAACTTGCACCCAAGTTATAGAGCGAGAATAGAAAAGCATCACTTCAATGACTTCACGGAATTACAAAGATTAGGTAAGAAAGAGGAGTCCAGACGCTATCTGAATGAAGCATATAGCCCACCTCCACCAATCACAATTTCAGGACTACAAAGATTTGCTTATGTAGATCCCACGCAGCCTAAGTCGCGCAAAGTAGCAGCAGTAGCAAATGAGCCAAAACCCAAAGATCCAGAAGCTTTACAAAACCCTGAGCCAGCAACTCCAGCAACAAATTTAATTTCACCCAAACAAACCCAGCAGCAATTCCCAAAGCGAAACAACCCAAAGGTAAATAACAATCAGCAAAAGCAATATGTCGATGCAGTAAAGAATGAAAATGCTAATCAACAACGAGTACAAGCACAACAAAATTATAATTTCAACAGAAGCAATGGGCAAAAGCAAAGACAATACCAACAAAATCCCAGCAGCCAATATCAACAAAATCCAAACAGCCAATACCAACAAAATCCAAGCAGCCAATACCACCAAAATCCCAGCAGCCAAAACCAGCAACGAAACAATCAAAACCAGCAAGCAAGTAGCCAATATAAATACTCGAACTCGAATGCGCCGATTATCTTCAATCATCCGCGCAAACAGAACGAGCCATGCTACAGTTGCAATAAAGTGGGCCATTGGGCAGCAGAATGTCCGAATCAACGCTATCGAGGTTGCGGTACACCCGGTGTGTACGTTAGAAATTGCCAGAGATGCAACTTAAATCAGGCAGCGGGAAACTTCAACCAGAGAAGATAAAGACCCGTATTTCCTCAACCCAGCTCCCTAAAGGGTCGGAGCCATCCCAAGTAGCAAGTAATCAATCGCTTATCCAACATATCCCCAATATTGACCCCAGGCATTATTTTAATCTAGAAATAAACGGTCATAAAATAATTACACTCTTAGACGATGGGGCAACAAAATCTTTTCTAGGAGGCAATATAGGAGCTCTAGGGCAACACAAATTAAAAGCATCGCAATGCCCTGCACTTAAGGTAGCAGACGGCACAGTTATTCCTGTCCAGGGCACAGTCGACATCACAATTAAAATTGATGGAGACGAAATAGTTATGCCATTTGAAGTCGCAGACGGATTACACTACGACTGTATACTTGGAATCGATTTCAAACGCAAAATTAATATGAGCATCAACTATGAAGATGACACCTGGTGGACGAATAAAGGCGTAATACACAAATTTTACCCCGAAGGCAACGATCCCAGTTGTATTCCAGCAGTAGCAAGTATAGGAGGATTAAAGCGAGCCAACCAGGAGCAAATAGATAGAATGCACCGACTATTAGATGAATTAATTCCCCGAACACCCCAAACCCTAGGAGTAACTAATTTAACGAGCCTCAAGCTAGATGTGCAAGGAGCAGAGCCAATAAGACAGCCACGCCGCAAATATTCACCAAAAATGCTTCAAGCAGGCTATGAAGAGATAGATCGGATGTTAAGAGAAGACATAATAGAGCCTTCGCAAAGCCCATGGTGCAGCTATCCGGTAATCGTACCAAAAGCGAACGGCAAATATCGCTTTTGCATTGATTACAGGTTAGTAAATGAGGTAACAAAGAAAATAGCCTATCCAATGCGCAACATGGATGATATTCTAGACCAATTGCGAGAAAGCAGATTTATCAGTAAGCTAGATCTATCACAAGCCTACCACCAAGTTCCACTAGCCCCAGAAAGCCGTGAAATCACAGCATTTGCACTCCCAGGGAAAGGACTTTTCCAATTTAAAAGAGTACCATACGGTCTAACGAACGCACCTGCTATGTTCCAACAATTGATGGACAAATTAATTAAACCGGAATGGGAACCACATGTGTTTGCCTATCTAGATGATATTATCATCACGACAAAAACATTCGAGGAACACATGAAATGGCTCAGAATAGTCTTAGTAGCCCTAAAGAAAGCCAATCTGCAATTAAATCGAGAAAAATCAGAATTATGTTGTCCAGAAGTCACTTATCTTGGATATAAGATAAACGAATTAGGTTTGCAAACTAACCAAGATAAAATTAAGCCAATCTTAGAGTATCCAGCACCGAAAAATTTGAAACAACTAAGACGTTTCAACGGCTTAGCGGGATAGTACTGTAGATTTATTAAAGATTTAGCGAAGTATAGAACGCCATTAAGTTATCTAAGCAAGAAAGGTGTCAGATGGCAATGGCATCAAGAGCAACAAGATGCATTTGAAAAAATCAAACTAGCCCTAACAGAAGCCCCAGTTTTAGCCCGCCCCGATTTTTCTATTCCTTTTACCCTTCAAACGGACGCAAGCGATTACGCAATAGCAGGCGTTTTAATGCAGGAGATCAACGGCGAGGAACATCCTATTTATTATGTAAGCAGGACTTTAAGCAAAGCAGAGCGCAATTATACGGTCACAGAGAAAGAATGCTTAGCAGTTCTCTGGTCCGTAGAAAGGATACCTGCTAGGTGAAAAGTTTACGGTAATCACGGACCATCACAGCCTCCTGTGGTTAAACCGACTTAAAGATCCAGCTGGTAGGTTCGCCCGTTAGAATACGATCTTGCAAAATTACAACATAAAATTTGTACATCGCAAAGGAGCAATGCATAATGTTCCAGACGCATTATCAAGAGCCTTTGAAGAAGCAGAAGCCATAGCAGCAGCATTAACATTAAATACCAGTAACCCATGGTATCAAGAGAAAATGCGAGCCGTTGCAAAATTTCCCAATAAATACCCTGACTTCAGAATTTCCAACAACATGCTATATGCCCACCGTCCTAACCCCCTGGTAGACCCCTTCATACCTGACCTAGATGCATGGAAATTAATCTTGGCAGAAAGTGATCGCGAAAAAGCCCTATATGAAGCCCATTATACACCTCAGGCAGGTCACTTAGGTATTGACAAGACCTACGCAAAACTAGCCACGCATTATTATTGGCCAGGCATGTATTACGATACGTGCAATTATGTAAAAGCATGCCAAGAATGCCAAGCGCACAAAAGCAGCCAACAAGCCCCACCAGGTCTAATGGAAGGACGCAACATAAGCCAACAATGGACAGTAGTAGCAGCAGATATTATGGGACCAAAGCCGCCAACGAAGCAAGGATTTAGATACATAATCGTGTTTGAAGACCTATTCACCCGTTATATAGAGATAAAACCTCTACGACGAGCTAATGCAAAAAGTGTCCTACAAGCCTTCGACGAACTCATTATTAATAGATGGGGTTGTCCAAAATATCTCGTAACAGATAATGGGACAGAATTTGCCAATAAATTGGTTACCGAGCGACTAACGCAATACGGAATAGTACAGACAACCATTCCGCCATATTTTGCACAAGCAAATCCCGTAGAGAGAGTTAACAGGAACATAAAGCCAATGATAAACAGTTATTTAACAGATGATCACCGAGACTGGGATAGGTATCTCGGAGAATTTAATTTCGCTCTAAATACAGTTGTGCACTCGTCAACCAAATATAGCCCAGCATTCCTCAAATTAGGCAGAAATCCCACCCCAGTAACTCTCCTACGAAAACATATAGAATCCCCGAAACAAACACCAGCCCCAGATACCGATCAATGGGTAGAACGCCTACATAAACTTCCCAAAATATATGATTTAGTAAAAAGGCATATTGATTTAGCAACAGCCAGACAAGCCAAGTACTATAACAAAGGTAGACGCGATATACAATATCAGTTAGGAGACCTCGTTAGGTACCGAAATCGCATCTTATCATCAGCAGACAACTTTATAGCAGCCAAACAAGCCCCTAAATTTATAGGCCCCGCAAAAATGATTCAAGTATTCTCACCCACAGTTTATTTGATAGAAGATGTACAAACGAAACGCCAAACTAAAGTGCACATAACAGACTTGAAACGCCACATTGCACCGCGAAATATCCGAAACCTCATCCCAAATATTCCCGTCCCACAACCAGGAAGAGCCCAAATCACCCCAAATAATCCAAAACATAATGCCCCCCAACGAAAAGAGGTCGCCCCCGAAAGCAGCTAGCCATTACACCCACCTTAGGGAACAGCCCGCAAAGAATGCAGCTTAGACCGCGTAAATAATAGATTCTCGCGAATAAAGTAAAATGGCGAAATCAAAGAAAAATTTAGTGAGATTAGGCATTAGTTAGTAATATAAAACAAATTGTAGATGGATAGAACAGGGCAGGCAGCGTCAGCTCTGAAGCGAGCACGAGGCCGTAGACGGTTCGTCCAGCCAAGAGCCGCTGTTCGACCGGGTGAGGAGGAGCTGGAAACAGTTCTAGCTAGATTAGACCTATCGCGACCACCCAGCCCCAATCCACCACAACAAGAGCCCATTACCTCCAGCAGCCAGAGAGGGACCTGCCCAGAAACGCGCGCATGCGTAAGAGGAAGACGTCACCTCTGCGAAAGGGATGACGTCCCCTCATCCAGCTGGGCAGCTCCACTAGAAGCCACGCCGAGCCAAGATGTCCAAGAAGCCTCCTATGTTCCTACAATCACAACCATCTACCCTCCCATTTTCGAATTCAATTTCCCTCCCCAACCTATAATAACCCGTCCCGTATTAGATCCCCAAACCAACCTCTACACATATATCCACATCCCTGTCAGCATCCCTCCCCAAAATCCCCTTATTTCCGATATTTCTTCATTAAGAGCCTCCAATTTCCCAATAGCCTCCGCGCCCTTCCCATTGCCCCATCAAGCCCATCCCGAACCCCAGCCTCTAATGTCCCTGAATGTTCCCAAACCCTCCCAGAAGCCACAACCCCTAATGTCCCTCCAATTCCCCCAAGCAGATCCGACCCCATCCCTCCCAAACATTCCCTACCCACCCAGCAGCCCAACAACAAGCCAAGCAGCCACAGCAAACAACGAGCCACCCCCAGAGCAGAAATATATCCCTCGCCCGCCGCCCGCAGAATGCCGTCCATATTGTTGGAACTGCGGCCGGGAGGGACACAGCTGGCGGAATTGTCGTTCAGACAGAACGACATTCTGTAAGAACTGCGGAACGACCGGGGTAGTAACCCGCGATTGCCCGCGATGCGGGGAAAATTACAAAGCCCTAAGGGCGGAATATTTTAGGAGCCGTAGGCCCTTGTAAACTTTTTCATTTATGTAGTTTTTTTTATTTTTATAATAAATAACAGCTTAAAATCATAAGTTTTTTTCTTTTACCTATAAATGCAAATTATGTAGCAAATAGTTGTTCAGTTTGATTTTTTTTTATTATTTAAATTACACTAGCCAAATATCAAGCAGCAGGAGGAAACGCACAAGCAAGAATTGCATTTAATTCAAAGCACAGGTTTGCACTTATCTTACTAATATTATTATATTTTTTTTTATATATATATTTAAATATATTATGTACATAAAGGTATGAGTATGGATGTAACATGTAAGTAAGCAAGAGTGAGAGATCCGCGACCGCGAAAAATAGCTCTCAAAGCGCATTATATAATTATAAAGGGTATGCCAGTCATTGTTCAAATATCTAGTATAATTAGTAAATTAACAAATTATCTATCACACATTCAGCGCGCACTTTACACAGTATGTCCAGCCAAGCAGCAGTCATTCAAGACTAAACACTAATTCACTGCTATAATAGCACAAGCTATTTAAATAAGACCATAGTTTTAATTTCCAATTCTAAGATTGGGTACTCACCCCACCAATAGGCTAAAGCGTGCAATATTCTATTATATTACTAAGTTTATTTTATTTTGTATTAATTCAGTTACGACTCCGCGTAACTTCAGTTTGGTGGGGGGAGTGTGACAAGGCAAGTGTGCCTGTCATGGTGCAAGGCGAGCACACACACATTCCTACCTACCTATTACCCAATTTGCCTACCTAAACCGTATACTAAGTAAATCAAGCACCGAGCACACATATCCCTAGCTACCTATTACAGCGGATAGTCCCCTAAGGCCAAACAAGCTACACCCTGGAACGGAAGCGGAGCCAGCACACACAGGAATCGAGGAAACCAGTAGCCACCAAGAGGCTGCATGCAGGGCGAACAGCACTCGGAGAGCCTGGAGACATCAGCTGAGTACGAGGCAGCATAAGAGCATGGACAGGGCATCGAGGTCCAAAATACAAAGAAGACGGCTGTTGCAGCAATTGTAACAGCATATCCGTAGTAGCCTCAATCCTGACGGAGCCATCCAGCAGCAACAGACTCGTACAGGGAAATCAACCTGTAAGGCATAATCATGAGTATGTTTTCAAGACCAAGGAGCAGATAGGAGTACACAAGACTGTGTACAGGAGTAGAGGTGTATAGGAGCCAGGGTTAGAGGTTATGTGAGCATAAACATTGCTCACATATACTAACTAAATAACAAGGCACCTATCAAGTTACTCCTTACCGTATTATAGCAGCCGCGCAGTAGACCCGAGGAACAGCCTCCGGAGTCGACGTCGTGAAGAGACGTCTCAGCAGCAAAGAAGCCACGAAGTACAGAGAGACGGAGATAGCGACACGTACATGCATCCGCCGAGCAGCCACGACTTGTCAACCACGGCAGTAAGGTTCGTCGTCCATCTGGATATAAACTCACGGATCGATTAGCCGATAAACAATGAGGAACGAGGTTATAATTACCAAATAGCAGCCTCGTCGTCGCCAGCTCGTCCTCGCCAGTCGTCGTCGTCCTCGTCGTCTCACTCGAACCGCCTAGCAGAACGCCAACAACAATATCAAGCCGCTCTCGCTATACGGCCGCGCTCGCACTGCGCGGAGGCGGTCGCGACGCATGCGCGCGGCGCTTTCGCAGGACGAAGGCACACAGAGAGCTCGGGAACTCGGCCGTGAGCAGACGCAACGAGGTTACATTGATCGATTTTTCGACCGTTTCCCGTACGTTAGATAGAGGCCGGAGAGTGTGCACCGGGTGCAATTGTGAGAACGACATTACGATGTAAGGTTGGTGCAAAGTGCTACCCATACCCGTGTTCTTCTCCTCGTAAGGTGTGTGTGCCGCTATTCCCCTTTTCGCGTATTCGCACACGTGGCCGGCATCGCCATTTTCGTCGATCGAGCGGATATTCGATCGGGCAATAGTTATATATATATATATTTTAAATCTGTTTTTTCAAGAATAGATAATATATGTATTTTTTCCGTGCGCAAAAAAAAGTTGTGAATATAACTTGAAAGAATGTGTAATAGTTTACTTAATCTTGATAAACATCAAAAAATAAAGACGGACCTAAAATTAAATGTAATTTAAAAAAAAAATGCACAGTTTTTCGAAGATAAAATAAATATTAATCAAGTATAACATACACTTTTCCAAATATTTATATGTGAAATATACATATATATAAGTTAAATATTAAATACATTAATTATTGCATTTTTAAGATAATTCTATTATAAACAGTATGGCAAAAGAAAATTCAAATTTTAACAGTTGCAATATAAAATACGAATTACATTTGAAAAGTTTTTCGAAAATTATTAATTTAGTAGCATTTAATTTAAATATTATTTAAATCAAAATTTATAAATTGTATGGATATATAAGTGAGTAGATTACGTATATTTATATAAAACAATATTTTAAATAAACAAGTATGTATTTATCAGAAACAAAAGGTTATTTAAGGAATGCCTTTGTTTATAATAATTAAACTAAATATATGGGGTCTGTAACTAAAGGATGAAATAAATTGGATATAATTATGGATTAAAACGCAAAATTTGAAAGAGGGTGCAAATTACGAATTACGGGATAAATGGAAGAAACAGGTTTTTATATATATGCCGCTAAAATGTTATAAATAATTCTTTAAAACTAATACAAAAATTAATTTAATTAAGAAGAAAGTTTTATTACTCTAAAAGTACAAATTACTAATGACATATAAAACTCTTGGCGATGACTCTTCGTCATTAAATAAATTAATTTTAAGAGGTAAAGTTCTAATTAGATCCGTTTAAAGTAATCTAAAATTTTAATAGGTTTTTACTAAATACTACAATTAAATATATGCACTTTACTATTTTTGGTAGGTTAATTGTTCATTATCATATATTACACCGCTGGTGTAAGTTAAGTCCTAAAATACGTGAAAATTAGTGATTTTATGAGGTTTATGAGGCATAACTTACACCAGCGGTCTTGGCCAATAATCTAACCCAAGCCATTCGAAAGCTCGCGAAAAATGTGAACTTTTGAGAGATGTTAGATTAAAATTGATTGTGGCGTGGTCGCCTTTTTTTGATATTCAATATGTCCGGGTGTTCTATCTCTTCGAGATTTTAAAATTAAGAATTGTAACCAGGGTAGATAAGTTCTAAAGATTAATTTGAACAAAAGTTGTATCTAATAATTTTTCAAAAAAATCAATAGATTTTGAGATAAATAGCTTTAAAAATAGAAATTTTTCTAAAAAATTTCCACTTTTCATGGTTGAATAACTCTTATGCAAATTATTTTTAAAACCTAAATTTGTTTGTATGTTCTGGAAGATGTTTCCAGCCTGTTCTTAAATTTTGGACCAATTTAGAATTTTCATCGTACAACTTGACTTGAAATAGCCCATATATATGTATATATATGTATGTATGTATGTGGGTGTGTATGTGTGTGGGTGCGTGCTCTTAAAAATAATCTTAAAAATACTATAAGTTTTGTATTTAATTTTTAACCCATTATATATATATCATATGGATATTTGGAAAAATGTATGTTATACTTGATTAATATTTATTTAGTCTTCAAACAATTTTGCTTCTATATTAAAAGCATTACATTGAATTTTAGATCCTCTATTATTATTGAGTATACATTTAAAAATTTTATGAGTTTTATCAAGAGTGAGTAAACTAATACACATTCTTTCAAGTTATGTTCACAACTTTTTTTTGCGCACGGGAAAAATGCAGATATTATGATTTTTGAAAAAACAATTTTAAAATATATATATATTATATAAATATTCCGCTGCACACACACACACACACATACACGCACGCACGCACGCACGCACGCACACACGCACGCACGCACGCACGCACGCACCCACAAACACACACACCCACATACATACATACACTACCGGTCAATTGCTTTTGCCCACTTCGACTCAATTTTACCCGTTACAAAAAGTATCATAACTTGGGTAAAAATTGAGATAAATAATCGTTCGACAGCTCATTTAAAAGCTTGAAGCAAGGGCTTTTTAATGGTTTACCGTGCCTATTTAAATTTTTTGTTTTTTAATGTTTTTAACATAAAAATCAAAATGTATAAAATTCGGATTTTCTTGTTCGTCTTCATTTTAAAACTGCACTTCAACCAAACATCGGAAAATAATTTTAAAAAAAAATTGAAAAGCTTGAATCAAGAGCTTTTGAACGCACTATATTAACATTGTTTTAAAGTCCTTTTTACGTTTTGACTGGTGGTTTTCTTTTTAAACACGTCTTTTCTTCAACTTTATGTATCTCGGAAGGATTAAATTTAAAAAAAAAATGCACAGTTTTTCGAAGATAAAATAAATATTAATCAAGTATAACATACACTTTTCCAAATATTTATATGTGAAATATACATATATATAAGTTAAATATTAAATACATTAATTATTGCATTTTTAAGATAATTCTATTATAAACAGTATGGCAAAAGAAAATTCAAATTTTAACAGTTGCAATATAAAATACGAATTACATTTGAAAAGTTTTTCGAAAATTATTAATTTAGTAGCATTTAATTTAAATATTATTTAAATCAAAATTTATAAATTGTATGGATATATAAGTGAGTAGATTACGTATATTTATATAAAACAATATTTTAAATAAACAAGTATGTATTTATCAGAAACAAAAGGTTATTTAAGGAATGCCTTTGTTTATAATAATTAAACTAAATATATGGGGTCTGTAACTAAAGGATGAAATAAATTGGATATAATTATGGATTAAAACGCAAAATTTGAAAGAGGGTGCAAATTACGAATTACGGGATAAATGGAAGAAACAGGTTTTTATATATATGCCGCTAAAATGTTATAAATAATTCTTTAAAACTAATACAAAAATTAATTTAATTAAGAAGAAAGTTTTATTACTCTAAAAGTACAAATTACTAATGACATATAAAACTCTTGGCGATGACTCTTCGTCATTAAATAAATTAATTTTAAGAGGTAAAGTTCTAATTAGATCCGTTTAAAGTAATCTAAAATTTTAATAGGTTTTTACTAAATACTACAATTAAATATATGCACTTTACTATTTTTGGTAGGTTAATTGTTCATTATCATATATTACACCGCTGGTGTAAGTTAAGTCCTAAAATACGTGAAAATTAGTGATTTTATGAGGTTTATGAGGCATAACTTACACCAGCGGTCTTGGCCAATAATCTAACCCAAGCCATTCGAAAGCTCGCGAAAAATGTGAACTTTTGAGAGATGTTAGATTAAATTGATTGTGGCGTGGTCGCCTTTTTTTGATATTCAATATGTCCGGGTGTTCTATCTCTTCGAGATTTTAAAATTAAGAATTGTAACCAGGGTAGATAAGTTCTAAAGATTAATTTGAACAAAAGTTGTATCTAATAATTTTTCAAAAAATCAATAGATTTTGAGATAAATAGCTTTAAAAATAGAAATTTTTCTAAAAAATTTCCACTTTTCATGGTTGAATAACTCTTATGCAAATTATTTTTAAAACCTAAATTTGTTTGTATGTTCTGGAAGATGTTTCCAGCCTGTTCTTAAATTTTGGACCAATTTAGAATTTTCATCGTACAACTTGACTTGAAATAGCCCATATATATGTATATATATGTATGTATGTATGTGGGTGTGTATGTGTGTGGGTGCGTGCTCTTAAAAATAATCTTAAAAATACTATAAGTTTTGTATTTAATTTTTAACCCATTATATATATATCATATGGATATTTGGAAAAATGTATGTTATACTTGATTAATATTTATTTAGTCTTCAAACAATTTTGCTTCTATATTAAAAGCATTACATTGAATTTTAGATCCTCTATTATTATTGAGTATACATTTAAAAATTTTATGAGTTTTATCAAGAGTGAGTAAACTAATACACATTCTTTCAAGTTATGTTCACAACTTTTTTTTGCGCACGGGAAAAATGCAGATATTATGATTTTTGAAAAAACAATTTTAAAATATATATATATTATATAAATATTCCGCTGCACACACACACACACACATACACGCACGCACGCACGCACGCACGCACACACGCACGCACGCACGCACGCACGCACCCACAAACACACACACCCACATACATACATACACTACCGGTCAATTGCTTTTGCCCACTTCGACTCAATTTTACCCGTTACAAAAAGTATCATAACTTGGGTAAAAATTGAGATAAATAATCGTTCGACAGCTCATTTAAAAGCTTGAAGCAAGGGCTTTTTAATGGTTTACCGTGCCTATTTAAATTTTTTGTTTTTTAATGTTTTTAACATAAAAATCAAAATGTATAAAATTCGGATTTTCTTGTTCGTCTTCATTTTAAAACTGCACTTCAACCAAACATCGGAAAATAATTTTATAAAAAAAATTGAAAAGCTTGAATCAAGAGCTTTTGAACGCACTATATTAACATTGTTTTAAAGTCCTTTTTACGTTTTGACTGGTGGTTTTCTTTTTAAACACGTCTTTTCTTCAACTTTATGTATCTCGGAAGGATTAAATTTAAAAAAAAAAATGTCTAGGAGAAAAAATGTTTGATTTTATCTTAAGATTATGTACAAATTTTTTCAGATTGTTTAGAATTTTTTTTTTTTAATTTATATAGTTATATATAGTTTAGAAAATTCTTTATAATCAATTCATTTATCATATTAAAAAAAAAAAATTCTAAACAATCTGAAAAAATTTGTACATAATCTTAAGATAAAATCAAACATTTTTTCTCCTAGACTTTTTTTTTTTTAATTTAATCCTTCCGAGATACATAAAGTTGAAGAAAAGACGTGTTTTAAAAGAAAACCACCAGTCAAAACGTAAAAAGGACTTTAAAACAATGTTAATATAGTGCGTTCGAAAGCTCTTGATTCAAGCTTTTCAATTTTTTTTATAAAATTATTTTCCGATGTTTGGTTGAAGTGCAGTTTTAAAATGAAGACGAACAAGAAAATCCGAATTTTATACATTTTGATTTTTATGTTAAAAACATTAAAAAACAAAAAATTCAAATAGGCACGGTAAACCATTAAAAAGCCCTTGCTTCAAGCTTTTAAATGAGCTGTCGAACGATTATTTATCTCAATTTTTACCCAAGTTATGATACTTTTTGTAACGGGTAAAATTGAGTCGAAGTGGGCAAAAGCAATTGACCGGTAGTGTATATATACATATATATGGGCTATTTTACGTCAAGTGGTACAATGAAAATTTTAAATCGCTCCAAAATTTGAGAACAGGCTGGACACATCTTCCTGAACATACAAAAAAATTTAGGTTTTAAAAATAATTTGCATAAGAGTTATTCAACCATGAAAAGTGGAAATTTTTCAATTTTTTAGAAAAATTTCTATTTTTAAAGCCATTTTTCTCAAAATCTATTGATTTTTTTGAAAAATTATTAGATACAACTTTTGTTCAAATTAATCTTTAGAACTTATCTACCCTGGTTACAATTCTTAATTTTAAAATCTCGAAGAGATAGAACACCCGGACATATTGAATATCAAAAAAAAGGCGACCACGCCACAATCAATTTTAATCTAACATCTCTCAAAAGTTCACATTTTTCGCGAGCTTTTGAATGGCTTGGGTTAGATTATTGGCCAAGACCGCTGGTGTAAGTTATGCCTCATAAACCTCATAAAATCACTAATTTTCACGTATTTTAGGACATAACTTACACCAGCGGTGTAATATGATAATGAACAATTAACCTACCAAAAATAGTAAAGTGCATATATTCAATTGTAGTATTTAGTAAAAACCTATTAAAATTTTAGATTACTTTAAACGGATCTAAATAGAACTTTACCTCTTAAAATTAATTTATTTAATGACGAAGAGTCATCGCCAAGAGTTTTATATGTCATTAGTATTTTGTACTTTTAGAGTAATAAAACTTTCTTCTTAATTAAATTAATTTTTGTATTAGTTTTAAAGAATTATTTATAACATTTTAGCGGCATATATATAAAAACCTGTTTCTTCCATTTATCCCGTAATTCGTAATTTGCACCCTCTTTCAAATTTTGCGTTTTAATCCACAATTATATCCAATTTATTTCATCCTTTAGTTACATCTACTCACTTATATATCCATACAATTTTTAAATTTTGATTTAAATAATATTTAAATTAAATGCTACTAAATTAATAATTTTCGAAAAACTTTTCAAATGTAATTCGTATTTTATATTGCCACTGTTAAAATTTGAATTTTCTTTTGCCATACTGTTTATAATAGAATTATCTTAAAAATGCAATAATTAATGTATTTAATATTTAACTTATATATATGTATATTTCAAATATAAATATTTGGAAAAGTGTATGTTATACTTGATTAATATTTATTTTATCTTCGAAAAACTGTGCATTTTTTTTTTAAATTACATTTAATTTTAGGTCCGTCTTTATTTTTTGAGTTTTATCAAGAATAAGTAAACTAATACACATTCTTTCAAGTTATATTCACAACTTTTTTTTGCGCACGGAAAAAATACATATATTATCTATTCTTGAAAAAACAAATAACACGTACACACACACACACACACACACACACACCCGTGCCGGGTTTGCTGGTCCCGCATCGTGGCGCCTCCCCAGGTGGTGGATAGGGGAATGCTTTCCAGATATGGATGGTACCGAAAAAATCAAATATTCGGGGCGAACCGAAACCAGATTGTGGAAGGCACCCCGAAATTAAACCAAGTATGGATAGTGAGCTGATGGTAAGTGCTGCGGAGGTTGGTCACTCGGCCTCTGTAGCATCTAATGCTACGTGTGACCTGCCCTCGACTGGGATGTCGAGTGACGCTGACAGAGCTTTTCTCCGTCTGCGTGAGAAGGTAGATACCCTGGTGGAGTTTGTTCTTAATAAGAACAACATCCACAAAGAGCTGAAGAGTATGGCGAGCGCAACCAGCAGAGCTCTCAATGAATACGCGCGGGTGAACGGTGCTGTGTGTTCGACAGCGCCGAAAACTAAAATGGCGGATGCGCGTAGGGATGGTACGTACCAAACGTCGCCCATCTTCTGCGCTGAAGAGCGACAAAGGAGGTCGGTGGAAAGGGAAAAGCCCTCACCACCACAGCAACCCCCGGAGAAAAGGAAGAAGGGGTCAAAGCAGCCCACTAACAAAGGTGGGCCAGCAGATGCTTCGCTATCCGTTCCTGAGACCGGTGGGAACCAGTCAAAGGTCCCTGACTGGGCCACGGTAGTGAAGAAGGGCAAAAAGAAGAAGATGAAGGACAGCCAGCCGAAGCAGCAAGAACAGCAGAAACGTGCCAGCATACCGGTCAAAGGCACGGCAGAGCCTAAGGCCAGAGTAAGACCCCCACGCCCAGATGCCATCAAGATCAAGATATCTAGCGGGGGCTCTTCCTACGCTGACATTCTCCGGAAGGTCAAGGCTGCACCGGAATTAAAGACCGTAGGAAAACGGGTCACGCGTATCAGGCGCACCAGGGCTGGGGAGCTTCTCCTCGAACTGGGGCGACCCGGAATGAAAACGGCGGAGCTAACGACAGTGGTCTCGTCCACCCTGAGTGGGTCAGCAGAGGTCCAGCTGCTGACTCACAAAGTGTCTATCACCATCAGGGACATGGACGAGTCCACGACAACAACGGAGGTGGCCGCAGCGATTGCAGCAAAGATCGGGCCAAACGTGGTATCCCCGGATAATAATAAAATCAGGGGGTCCTACAGTGGCACCCTAGCTGCGACCATCCAGCTTCCGGCAGTAGCTGCCAAAAAACTGCTGCAAGACGGGAAGCTCCGGATCGGATGGGTCAATTGCAGAGTTCGACTGCGAGAGGTATCCTCGCGCTGCTACCGATGCCACGAATCGGGACACATCGCGAGGGAGTGCAAGAGCGCAGTCGACAGGTCAGCGCAATGCTATCGGTGCGGCCAAGAGGGCCACAAAGCAGTGGACTGCGAGGCCAAAGCAAAGACCTCGCATGAGGAAGGAGCACACATCAAAAATGACCAAGGTGCTCCAAATAAACCTCAACCACTGCGCTGTGGCCCAGGACCTGCTGTCCCAGCTGGTCAGAGAGGAGAGAGCGGACGTAGCGATCATCAGCGAGGAGTTCCGAGATCTCGAGAAGTCGAACTGGGTAAGGGATGCCACGGACAAGGCGGCCATCTGGGTATGTGGAAATATACACATCTCCAGAAAGATGGTCGCCCCCTTCCCAGCTTCATCTGGGTGGAGGTGGCGGGGGTACGCATGTACAGCTGCTACTTCCCGCCCAGCGATTCCACCGAGGACTTTGCGAGATCTCTGGATGCAGTCATCACCAGTGCTCGGTCCTCACGGCTGCCGGTCGCAATCGGTGGGGACTTCAATGCTTGGGCGATGGACTGGGGCAGCGCCAAGTCCAACGCGCGTGGTCGCGCACTCCTCGAGGCGTTCGCTCTACTGGGGCTGGAGATCACTAACACAGGGACAACCCCGACTTTCACCAAAGCCGGCAAGTCGTCCATAGTCGACCTCACCTTCGTCGATCCTAGATTGATGGGAGGAGGGGGACTCGGCTGGAAAGTTAGCGATCGTTACACGGGTAGTGACCACCAAGCACTCGTGTACCAGCTCCAGCTGACCAGCGGGAGGACAAAGAGAGCAGGAAGAAGAGCAAGAGAGAGATGGGCACCAGCCACGTTTGATCGTGAGGCATTCCTCTGCTCCCTTGAGGGGGCAAAAGTGGAGGGAACCGCCGAAAAAGAGCACGAGGCCTCATGAATGCCTTAACAGCGGCTTGCGATACCTCTATGGCCGTGAAGTTCAACCCTCGCGGCCGCTCACCAATAATCTGGTGGAATGAGGACATCGCAGAAAAGAGACGTGAGTGCCTGCGTGCCAGAAGGCTGCACCAAAGAGCGAGGGGAACACCGCGGTTCCAAGATCGTTCCGCAGAATACGAACAAAAGCGGAGGGATCTCAAGGTGGCCATTAAGGCTGCCAAGAGAAGATGTTGGCGGGAGCTATGTGAGGAGGTGGACCACGACCCCTGGGGCAGACCGTATAAAACGGTTATGAATAAGATCAACCCCGGGGGCGCTGTCGCACCCACCGACCCAGTTTTTCTGGACGGAGTAGTCCGCCACCTGTTTCCAGAACATCGGAAAAGGGCAACAGGGACGGGCGTGATGGCCACCATTGGTGCAGCCGAGTCGCCAGACATTAGTGAAGCCGAACTGAGGATGGCCGCTAAAGGTATTTCCGTACGTAAAGCCCCAGGGCCGGACGGAATACCTGGCCTGGCCGTCAAGACAGCGGCGATGAGTGCTCCGGGCTTGTTCCTGGACGCATTCAACGCATGCCTGAGAGAAGGTTGCTTCCCGACCCAGTGGAAGACGCAGAGGCTGGTACTCCTACTGAAGGGAAACAAACCCCCGGAGGAGCCATCATCTTACCGCCCGCTTTGTCTACTGGATATAGATGGGAAGCTTCTGGAGCGGGTGATCTGCGCCAGGCTCGCAGCGGCCATCGGTCGGGCCGGAGACCTCTCCGACAACCAGTTCGGCTTCCGAAAGGGTCGATCGACCATGGACGCTGTAGGCAGAGTTGTTGGTAAAGCCACAAACGCTATCAATGCTGGTCGGAGTGCAAGGCGGACGTGTGCCATCATCACCTTAGACATCCGGAATGCCTTCACCTCTGCCAGATGGGACGACATCATGCTGTCCCTACAGCACTTCCAAGTGCCACTCTATCTCAGGGAAGTCACCTCGAGTTACCTGACTGACCGTACTCTGCTCTACGACACCGACGACGGTGTGCACTCCCTCAACATCACGGGAGGCGTGCCGCAGGTTTCGGTCATTGGGCCCCTACTCTGGAACGCTGTCTATGACGGCCTGCTTAGGCAGCAACTTCCGGAGGGTGTCTCGATGTTGGCTTTCGCGGACGACGTGGCGTTGGTGGTGGTCGCAAAGAGTGTCGAAGAGATCGAATATCTCGGAGACGTCTCTATAGAAGTGGTCGCCACTTGGTTGAGAGACCACGGACTTAGTCTGGCGGCGGAAAAAACGGAGGCGGTGCTCATCTCTCGCACAAAAAAGGAGAGGACCGCCACCTTCACGGTAGGTAAACAATGGATACGGTCGGTGAAAACGTTGAAGTATTTAGGGGTCACACTAGACGCGCGGCTGTCGTTCAAACACCATCTCGCGAACGCAGGCTCAAAGGCGGCAAAGGTGGCCCGTGCGCTGGCGGGCATCATGCCCAACATCGGGGGACCCCAGCAACCGCGACGGTCTCTCCTTGCCTCGGTGGTGAGATCCGTAATTTTATACGGAGCTCCTATCTGGGCTGATGCCCTAAACAGGCACAAGAGCTTTGGTGCTCCGTGCCAGAGAGCCTGCAGGATAGCTGCGCTAAGGGTGGCCCGGGCGTACCGAATCGTATCTGACATTGCGCGCTCGGTGGTCGCGGGGATCGCCCCCTTCGACCTCCTGGCAGCCGAGAGAGCGAAAAGACACCGTGAGGGTGGGCGACGCCTAGAAGAGAACCGCTGCCACAACCGATGGTCATTGCGGACCTTAGAGGAGTGCAGCGGAGATGGGACTCAGCCGGGGACGGCCGCTGGAGCTACCGCATCATTCCGCGGATCCGGGAGTGGGCGAGCAGGAAACACGGCTTCGTCAATTTCCAGCTTACCCAGGTGTTGACCGGGCAAGGATGCTTCCGTAGCTATCTATTTCGTATAGGGGTCTACGACAGCGCAGAGTGTCCGGCTTGTCCAGGGGTGGACGAAGACGTGGAACACGTCCTCCTATGGTGTCCACGTTTCAGGGAGGAACGGGACCAGTTTCAAGTCACTTGGAGCGGTCCGCTCACCCCTGAGGGCATCGGGGCGTGCCTGCTTGACTCCCAGGAGGGATGGAACGCGGTAGTGACACTCTGTACGTCCGTAGTGGACAGGCTGGGTCTCATTAGAAGAGAAGAGGAGAGAAGAGTTGCGATGGCAGCGGTAGTGGGCTAGTATAGCCGTTGCCTCCCCCCGCGAAGTAATGCCTTGCGGCGGCTCCAGCGGGGCAACAAAGGTAAGAAAAGAGGTGGAGTTTTAGTGGGTATGCCTATCGACATCCTTCGGTAGGAGAGTCCCACACACGGGGAGTCTCGCATGGCTCCAGTCATGGTGCATTAAGCATTTCTCCACCTCTTCGGAAAAAAAAAAAAACACACACACACACATACACACGCACGCACGCACGCTCGCGCACACACACACACTTCTATATATGACATATATATATAAAACATATATATATATGTTGAATTCTGAATTCTTAGACACGGCGGAGGCGGCGGCGGCGGCGAAATATTAATATATTATAGAGAGATATAACATATATTTATAACATATAATTTTAAATATCGGGGTTTATGACGCCCATGACAGAGAGGGAAGATACGTACTTTAGTACGATAAAAAGAGACAAAAAAGATTATGGAGCCCCGGCTCCATAAACCTGCCATATTAACAATGAGTGGGAAAGAAATAGGGTTATTGGAATTTAACACACGAGGCTCCATAAACCCCTATTGGGAAGTTTATATATATATGACATATATATAACATATATATGACATATATATATAAAACATATATATATGTTGAATTCTGAATTCTTAGACACGGCGGCGGCGGCGGCAAAATATTTATATATTATAGATATATATATATATATATATATATATATATATATATATATATATATATATATATATATATATATATATATATATATATAGAAGGTCCGCCTCGAGCGTAGCAAGCGTTGTCAAGTGACTTGATAATGTCCCTCTAGACCTGCGGGCGCCGACGTTAGATGCGTATGCGTTCGGAGTTCGATGATTGCCAGATGTCGAAGTCGTATATCCTTGACTAAGGTTCGTAGATACCAACGGTGCTTCTCGATTCCTAAATACGAGATCTCTCTTGACTTTGAATGCGTATTTTTTTAAGACCGAGTAGCAGAGCTTTGCCCTCGGATAAAAATTAAAGAGCTAACTAGCAGAGCTTCGCCTTACGGAAGCTTTAGACGAAACACTAGGAGTGGCTGTGTCTGTTCTGGGTCCTCTTTATATACCCTAAAAATCTATGCATCTGTCCTTGTCTTGCGCTTTGCTTTAGATGGAAATTGCGTCATTAGTTCTCGATTTTTCTGTGCTTGCACTCGATTGGACCGTTAGATGTGCGTGATCAAAAAATTATCGAATCCCCTGCATTTTCTGTATCGCTTCGTATTTAATTCGGAGAATTTGCTCTCCCCCTTTTATTACTGCGACATTACCCAAAAAACGGCTTAATTTATTACTTCCTTCTAATGCTTGAGTTTTCTAGTCCATGTCTCTCATCGCCGGTTCTTCTCCGAGCATTGATTTTATAGCGCTGGATACAAAAACTCTTACGCAATCCTTCGATTCGATCTTACTAGCGGCAATCCCGCTTATATGCGTATTGGCTTTGAATAATATCTTCAACTCTACTTATCAGTCTCTTTTTCATTTGAAACGCTCGTAATTTAATCTGTCCTTCAGCTCTATAAATTAGGCTTTATAACACTGCATTTACTTAGAATCATTCTTTATCAACCTTATTTCGTTTGTCTTCTACGCCGTAATTTGATTTTATACTGCGCAGTACGTTTAACGAAAAAAAATAATATAATTTTCGTCGGGACGCGACAACTCCCCACCTTTTTAAAAACAATGCCCTCGTCGTTGATTATTATTATATTATTATTTCTCTTAACATAGATATCATACTTAATTTTAAATTATAAACATTATTTCGATTAATTCTTCTTTTTTCCTTATGGCAAATTTTATATACCATATTTGTTGTGCGAGCTACTCTCACGCTCGCATTAGATACGCAAGCGCCTCCTGGCGCTTTCTAGTAACCCGACTAAGGGCCTCATATGCGCATATGCGCGGCAGTACCGAGCCACGCTTGAGCCTAAGAGGTCCCCGCACGGCTCCTTCCACTGAGATATTTATAATCTCACTTTGCCTATTCTTCACCTCCCCTTACCGTCTTCCCTGAACGCGCCTCGTTATTCTTATTCTCCATCATCTACATGATGATGCAACATGGTGTCAGAAGTGTTCGAATAGTATTTCGCGCTCAGTTCCAGTAAAAAGAAACTTTTCACGGTCGATAATTAGTAAAACGTGCGCGCAGGAAATTCGGAAAGATGGCGAACGACTCGCAAGCAATGCAGCCACAGATTTCCGCGACGGTCTCGAATGTTCGACCGCCGAACGAGTTCGATTTTTCTAAGCCGGAAGCTTGGCCTACGTGGTTAAAACGCTTCCACAGGTACATGTTGGTTACAGGGTTAATCGAAAAACCAGAAAAGGAGAAAATAGATCTTTTATGCTATTTGGTAGGTGAGAAATCGGAAGAAATCCTAAATCAACTTTTACCGGCTATGAACGAGGCTACGACTCTTCGTACTGTAGAAGAAAAGTTCACCACCTATTTTTTCCCGAAGAAGAACACGATCTTCGAAAGGTATAAGTTCAATTCGAGAATTCAAAAGGCAGGTGAGACTGTAGACAGCTTCGTAACGGCTCTGCACACGCTGGCGGAAACATGCGAATACGGCGCGTTGAAAAACTATTTGATTCGAGACAGGATCGTTATCGGTGTCCGCGAGGTGAAAACATCGGAACGCTTACAACTCACAACAGATCTAACCTTGGAAAAAGATATAGCTGTAGCCCGACAAGCCGAAATTCAATCCAAGGAAGGAAATTTGCTACGCAAGGAGATCAGCGAGGTGAGTCGCTTGACTTATAAACAAAAGAAGTTTTCATCGAATCAAAACAAGTCCTTCAAGGATAACAAAAAAGGCGGGAATTCTAAGAAGACGTCGTGTTACCGGTATGGTCAACCAACACATGTAGACTCAAAAAAATGCCCGGCGCTATCATTGGTGTGTCGTAACTACAACAAGGTGGGGCAATGGGATCGTGCTTGTCGATCCGGCAATTCTCGTCAATCGGGAGAGAAAAATAAAGGTAAATCCAACGGCGTCCACCGAGTTGAAGAAGACGACGACGATTCCAACGGCGACCCGCTTTTTTTAGGATATATAAGCCAAGGTAGTGTGATCAACGATTTTAAAATTAGTATTCGAATTGCGGAATTTTCCAAGAATGTCGAATTTCTCGTCGACACTGGCGCAGACGTTACGTGCGTCGCGGAAGAATGTATTCCGAGTAAGTTAAGGAACAAACTTTTGTTTACTAACAGAGTAGTTCTCGGGCCGGACGGAAAGCTGTTAAATGTATCGTGCGTCATGCATGTTAACCTTGAGCGTAAATCTAGGAAAGTCGAATCTAAAATATTTATTCTTCGCGGATTAAAATAAAATCTATTAGGTAAACCGGACATATTAAAATTAGAGTTGATAAAAGAGATTAATAATTTAAAAATTGACCGACCAGGAGTTGACATTTTACAAGAATTTAGTGAAGTTTTTAACGGTTTGGAGCAATTTAAAAGCGTATTAAAAATACATCTCGACGAGCAAAGTAAGCCTTTTAGTCAATCGGTTCCTCGTGTCGTACCGATCGCGTTGCTGCCCAAACTAAAAAAAGAAATAGATAAATTAATGAAACAAGGTGTAATAAAGTCAGTCGATTTTCCGACTGAATGGTGCAGCCCCGTGGTCGTAGTACACAAGAAGGATAGCGACGAAATTCGTTTGTGTTGCGATTATACAAAGCTTAATAATAGCGTGAAACGCGCAGTTTTTCCGGTACCGAAGGTAGAGGTCGAACTAGCTAACCTAAAAGGTGCATAGTATTTTTCGCGGCTAGACGCAAATGTGGGCTTTTATCAGATAAAATTATATGAAGATAGTCAACCGCTTACTACTTTTATTACTCCCTTCGGACGGTATATGTATACCCGGTTACCGTTCGGTCTAAATTGCGCTCCCGATTATTTTTCTAAAATGTTTTTGGATTTACTCACGGGAATAGGAAAACGTTATCGTACACATCGATGATATTTTAATTTACGCGAAGACGCAAGCTGAACACAATAAAACTTTAAAAACGGTTCTTACACGTTTGCAACGTGAAGGGGTAACCTTAAATAAGAAAAAATGCGTATTTCTAGCGAACAAAATTAGCTTTCTAGGGCACGAGATTTCGGAAAAAGGCGTAAGCATTGTACCGGAGCGAATTACAGCCATCGCGAATATGCCGACTCCAGATAGTAAAACTAGTCTGCTGCAATTTCTGGGCGCGGTGAACTACGTAGGAAAATTCATCCCGAATAAATCTAAAATTTTAGAGCCGCTGAATCCGCTTCTTAGAAAAGACGTTCCTATTGTCTGGCACGAGGCTCAGGAACAAGCTTTTAATAAAATTGAGCAATGTACACTAAGCGCTCAGACTCTCGCGCATTTCGATGTTTCGAGACAAATCGTAATTCAAGCCGACGCGTCCAGCAACGGACTCGGCGCCGCGCTCATGCCGCAAGCTTCGGACGGATCTCGAGAAATTGTTGCGTACGCCTCAAGGATGCTAACCGAGTGCGAGGAAAGATACAGCCAAATAGAGAAAGAGGCGTTAGCGTTAGCTTTCGGGACTGACCGTTTCAAGGAGTTCATCATAGGGGTTAATTTAATTTTAGAAACGAATCATAATCCGCTTCTGCAAATTCTCTAAACTAAATATTTAGATGAACTAACTCTTCGATTACAACGGATTCGCATGCGCTTAATGCGTTATAATTACAAGGTATGTTATATTCCGGGAAAACAACTTGTACTCGCGGATTACTTGTCCAGACAGCCGTTACCGGTTACCGACTTCGAAAATAGCGATCTAATAGACGAAATCGATATGCACGTTAACTTTATTGTAAGTAACTTTACGACGAGTCAAGAAATATTAAAAAGAATTAAAAATGAATAAGATATCGACTATATTTGCTCTACGCTAAGGCAATATTGCGTTAAAGGTTGGCCTTCTAAATCGCGTCTCGCGGACGGTCTATTACCTTATTTCCAGCACCGAGAAGAAATTTCTTTCTGCGACAATCTTTTATTATTTAACATGAGGTTGATTATTCCTCTGCCATTGCAAATGGAAATATTGAACAAAATTCACGAAGGTCACTTCGGAGTAACTAAATGCCGCGAAAAAGCAAAAGAGTCGGTCTGGTGGCTGAGTTTAAGTACGCAATTGTATAATCTAGTCGAAAACTGCCCGAGATGCGTTGAACAGAGGAAAAATATTGCTCAACCATTTACGAAAAACAAGTTTTCGGACAGACCTTGGCAAAAGATTGCGTTGGACTTGTTTAAATGTAATAAATGGTACTTGATTATAACAGATTATTATACACGTTTTTTTGAAATTAGCGAACTCAAAACTTTAACTGAAAATGAAATTATAAATAATTGTAAAACAGTTTTTGCCAGGTTTGGAATACCGGAAATCGTTAGAAGCGATTGCGGCACGCAGTTTTCGTCGTACTATGCAAAATTCGCGAAATCGTTCGATTTTAAGCACATAACTAGCTCTCCGAAGTTTTCACAGAGCAATGGTGCCGCAGAGTCCACAGTAAAAATTGCGAAGAATATTATAAAGAAATGTGACGATGTTGATTTAGGACTACTATCTTATCGTACTTCACCGCTTAGAAACGGATTTTCACCTGCAAAGCTACTTTTTTCTAGAAACATACGCTGCTGCGTTCCTATGCTATCCAAAAACCTTGGTACTTTTATTTATCATGATAGTATTGCTTTAAAAGAAAAGAAAGAGAAAGAGAAGTAGGAGAGTATGTTTAATAAGCGCCACCGAGTAAAAAAGCTTCCCGACCTCGCGATAGGAGACAAAGTCTGGCTAATAGTCATGCGAGTTTATGGCGAAATTGTTAAGCGAGATAAAAACCCAAATTCCTTTATTCGACGCACCGAAAAAGGCAATAACGTTCGCCGAAACCGCTGGCATTTAGTCTTAGCTCCGTATATGTACGAGTTAAATGTAAGTAACGAAGATCCGCCGACTATACCCGAATGAGTTGGTATCGAGCGCTCCGCAGAAGACAAACGCAGATGTCATCGAAGTGCGTCCTCGCGATTCGACTAACGAAAACCCAAATGTCATCGTAGCTCGCGACGAAAGCGAATCTGCTTTGCGCCGGTCCCATAGGACTATTTATTCGAGAAGCTCTTTTTAATAAAAAAAAAAAGGTGTTGTGCGAGTTACTCTCACGCTCGCATTAGATACGCAAGCGCCTCCTGGCGCTGTCTATTAACCCGATTAAGGGCCTCACGCGATATGCGCGGCAGTACCGAGCCACGCTCGAGCCTAAGAGGTCCTCGCACGGCTCCTTCCACTGAGATATTCATAACCTCACCTTCACCTTCCCTTACCGTCTTCCCTGAACGCGCCTCGTTATTCTTATTCTTTATCATCTACATGATGATGCAACAATATTACAATTATTTATTTCGTAGTTCAATTTTGCATACTTCTACTACATTATTTCAAACGGTTTAACAGTATTGATATAATTCACATATAAAAATAGATACTTAATAAAAAAAAGGTTTTATTATTACAATTTTTTTCTAGACATTCCCAAAAACTGTATAATTATTGTTAAATGTGTTTTCTGTAGATAAAAAATTTATTTATCTTCAGATTTTACTCCTAATTTTTAGTATACATCAAGTCATGTTAAAAATATATGTTATTATTATTATTTTTTTTTCTTGTAATCACATTTTTTTTTTACAAATTTACTATTTTCTTTGATAATATTTCAATGCTTACATATATATTATAACGGTAAGCGAGTTACCGATCAGGTAAGCAACGCAAAAGAGGATATACAGCGCGGCGCGCGCGCGAACGCGCGAGAATCGTGCGCGCCCAGCTGGAGTAACAAAATAGAGTTCGCGCGCGCACGGCAACAACAACGTGTTGATGACCATTGTGAATCTTTTACGTGATAAAAGATCTTAAGGACTGGTGCGTTTCGTCGGCGTGTACAGCAGCACGTCTCACAGGCAGTGAGAAAAGAAGTGAGCCAGGAGTCGGCCGCCTTCCCGACCGTTGGAGTGAGAGAGAGAGAGAGAGAGATAAGCACAAGGACGAGCTATCTCTCCGTTGCCCAGTCTTTTGGTAAGCGGTGCACCACGTTTAGACCCGCGTGTCTGTTTAATATTTCGTGTCCCGATTTACCTGGTACGGTCCAGGTGAGGAAGCGTTCCTCTTTTCCCCCTGTCGTGACAAATCCCGCCTGGGTAGACAGGTCGGTGGTTCGCGGGAGCCACTTCACGAGAGAAGGCGCGCGTGACGTAGGAAGCTTCTACGTCAGAGCTCCCTACGTCAGAGATACATACGTCACACGGTGTGACGTATGCCATCAGGTTAAGCAGCCGATCATTCTCAGATCGGTTGCTCGTAACTCGTCGGTTAATAGGGTTTAACTACCTGTTTTCGCGCTGACCTCGGGGGTAGTCACCGGTACGACTACCCTTAACTTGTTAACGTTGATTTGTTGTTAATTTATTAATATGTAATTGTTTATTTAATAAATCGACTCGGCGAGACGATCTTTCTCGCCGATTACCGTAAAATATCAATTGTTGATAGTGTTTTACCGGTTACTGTCCTATCCTACGAATACCGCCCTCTCCGGTGTTTATCCTAGTTGGTAATTTTGGGTATAGGGCCCAACACACGGTATCTAAGTCAAACGAGGTGTTTGACGTTGTTAACGGCATTGCACGGGAATCAAAGTGATTCCCGGCCGCATCGTGGGACTGCACACTTAAGGTTGGTAAGTCGGGACAAATTGGGCCTAACCGGGGGCCTTACATTTCCCCAGTACCCACCCCGTTACAATATATATATATATATATATATATATATATATATATGGGTGGTTCTCTGTGACATCGAAGATGAAAAAAATAAATATTGCTATAACTGTGGGAATATGTTTTAGAGGTATCCAAAAGTTCTCCTGAATTTTTTCAGATTTTTTCTGGGCCATTATTTTAAGTTACAGAGAGTCAAAGTTGACATTTTAGCACTTTTTTGCATTATATGCCCATTTTCATGAATTTTTAGCTCCCAGGGGATGCATTTTTCACTAAAAACATAAGTATGACTTTTTTTTGTAAAATTTTCCGAACTTTTCATTAAAAATACTTTTAAAGACATAAATGTATGCTGTCACACTCTTGTAAGCCATTTAAACCTTAAATAGTGAAAATCAGCAATTCTGCTCCGGACTCTGGTAACCTAATACTGTCTAAAAGATGTCTTTTTATAGTCAGAAACTGCCTAAAAATTTCCAGAGTGGGTCTAAATAATTAAGAACACTTATGGTCAAAATATCCGGGAAAAGTGTCCGAAATATTAATAGAAATGTATATTTGTTGCCTTATAACGATGAATCTAGTAGCATGATCATTGCAAAAAAATTTGTGCACTTACCTTGGAGTGGTAGAAAAGTATCTCCACTTGTTTCAGTATCCATCTAATCCCCTGTAAGCTGCTAAAAATACAAATATTATTATAAAATTAAAAAAAATTATTTTTTAAACATTTATAATGCTGGATTTTAGTTTTACATCCCTTACAAGAATTATAATACTAATCTGAAGGATTACTATAAATATATAAACATCATTATTACAATAACTGAATATACGTATTTAATACAAAAGATATATAAATAAATCGGATATATAATTATAATGAATAATATGATAACGTAACAGTGACAAGTTTGCGAAATCTAAACAATGTATTGCTGAATAATAATAATAATAATGTTGATACTTTTATAGTAATCCTTCAGATTAGTATTATAATTCTTGTAAGGGATGTAAAACTAAAATCCAGCATTATAAATGTTTAAAAAATAATTTTTTATAATTTTATAATAATATTTGTATTTTTAGCAGCTTACAGGGGATTAGATGGATACTGAAACAAGTGGAGATACTTTTCTACCACTCCAAGGTAAGTGCACAAATTTTTTTGCAATGATCATGCTACTAGATTCATCGTTATAAGGCAACAAATGTACATTTCTATTAATATTTCGGACACTTTTCCCGGATATTTTGACCATAAGTGATCTTAATGATTTAGACCCACTCTGGAAATTTTTAGGCAGTTTCTGACTATAAAAAGACATCTTTTAGACAGTATTAGGTTACCAGAGTCCGGAGCAGAATTGCTGATTTTCACTATTTAAGGTTTAAATGGCTTACAAGAGTGTGACAGCATACATTTATGTCTTTAAAAGTATTTTTAATGAAAAGTTCGGAAAATTTTACAAAAAAAGTCATACTTATGTTTTTAGTGAAAAATGCATCCCCTGGGAGCTAAAAATTCATGAAAATGGGCATATAATGCAAAAAAGTGCTAAAATGTCAACTTTGACTCTCTGTAACTTAAAATAATGGCCCAGAAAAAATCTGAAAAAATTCAGGAGAACTTTTGGATACCTCTAAAACATATTCCCACAATTATAGCAATATTTATTTTTTTCATCTTCGATGTCACAGAGAACCACCCATATATATATATATATATATATATATATATATATATATATATATATATATATATATATATATATATATATATATATATTCTAAAAGTTATTCAGAAGAGTTAAATATTAGTTTACTTTTTTTTACATTTATTCAATTAATAATTCTACTATTACGAATTGTTGAAGAGAAAAAAAGAAATTTCTTTTTATATGCAATATAGATTCTCCCTTCAATGTGAACATTGTTAGTTCATCTTATATTAATATGCTTAATAATATATTTATATATATTTTTATAAAAGGATTAGGACTGAAGAAAAATTAAATTTCTTCGCTCCCCCTCCCCGACCATAATAAAACAAACACATAATTATTTGACTTTTTTTTGTTTACAATTTTCTTTGTAGCCTTTATAAACAAAGATTCACTTTTAATATAATGTAATATATAATTTATAAAAATATATATAATATAATATATAATATATAAATAAAATGAGCAATACATAAGTGACAGTGCAAAAATAGGTTAAGCAGGCTCATGTAGAACCATGCTCGTATATCTTGGGAGATAGAGTAGACTACACTGAAGAAACGGTACGTTGGAATAACCCAAGCAGTTACGGAAGTGTAGTATTCGCTTAATTCCATTATTTCACGTTAAAATGACTAATTTACACTCTTTTTATTTTTATATTTTGAGGAATAGTTTAAATATTGGTCATTTACTTGATTTTATTTAAACTAACAATTGTAGAAACTTATTTGTAATCTTCAAGTAAATAAAGAAAAATCGTTTGAATCTGTTTACTTGTTAGTTCCAAATGAAAAAAAATTAATTTCGAAAAATAATTAAATAAATACATCAGAATTTTACTACTAATTATATTATTTTTGTATTTTTTTTTCTAGCACAAAGTGCAAGTGAGAGACCGCCGGGAGGGCCCGCTAAGTGGGAAGCCTTCGCGTCGAACAACTTCCCCGCCATCGCCTTGGTAACCGAAAATCAATAAACTCAACAAGTTTAACACGCGAATATGTACTTTTCATATGTTTCTTTATATTTATGTATATTTTTATCAGATATTGGACTTTTATACAGAAATATACAGAAATATACAGAAATGTACGGAAATGTACGAAAATATACATAAAGATTTAAAAATATATAGCAATAAATGGAAATGTACAAAAACATACAATGATATAGAAAAATATTCAATGATAAAAGTATACCGTAAAATAAAATTTTTTCCATCAATTTCGATTAAAATACATTGCGTTGATAAATCTTCTGGTTTGCAGTATTGCAAACGGTGCGAGTCAATTTCACATTGCTTTATTTTAGTAAATGGTGAGAAAGTATCATTGGTTTTTACATTGACAATTTTGTATATGATTATAACTTCTTTTTTATTATTAACTGAAATAACACATATATATGTTCAATTATACCAAATTTTCGAGAATGTAGTTTTACGATTGAGTCATAAATTTTTAATGAACGAGCATAAGAATATGTACAATATCTTCTCTTTTTATTAATAATTTTTTCATATCTTGTACAAGTTTCTCCAAAGCCAAATCGTTGTTCTTCTTCAGTAAAAATATAGTCTTTACCATTGCCGATTAAAATTGTGTCGTCTAAATTAAAAATATTCTTAAGCTGGTTTTCAAAGCTTTCAACGAACTCAAAAACTCGAGACCCAATACTAGTATACACAATTACTTTTGAGATAGTTATAGAGAATTATATTGAATTATAATAAAATAAACTGGTTTATTTTGCAAGTAAAATAAAGAAAATGTCTTAAGTACAGTCTCTTTTAGAGTATTTTTGAGTCGAAAAGGATTCATATCGGTATTCCTAATAATTTCAAATATTAATTAATAATATTACCTAAAAGAGCAAAAATAATAAAATTCATATTATTCATGCATAAAGTTATATTTGTATATTTTTGTACATTAGTGCATAATTCAGTACATTGTTACATATTTTTATACAATTTCGTACATTTCTGTATATATCCGTATATTTCTGTATATTTTCAAAAAAAAGTCTAATAACTGATAAGAATATACAGAAATATACGAAAATATTTAGAAATATACGGAAATATGCAGAAATGTACGAAATATAACAATTAATACTTCCGCCAGGGTTTATTTACGTTTTGTTCATCTTTAATAGAGTTTAACTTGTTTACGAATATTTCGCAAAATGCTATCGTAAGCGGTCATTCATTCAAATTTATTAAAATATTTGAAAAGTACATATTCGCGACCTTACATTTAACTTGTTGAGTTTATTGATTTTCGGTTACCAAGGCGATGGTGGGGAAGTTGTTGTTCGATGCGAAGGCTCCCCACTTAGCGAGCCCTCCCGGCGATCTCTCACTTGCACTTTGTGCTCATTGGCTAATTTATACAATTTTTGACAACTAATTCTGGCACAACGAAGCTTCGGATCCAAAAAATTTTATCAGCTTTTTTGCTTACAATTTTCTGCTCTATCGCGTGGTATATGTAAAAAGCGATCGTTTTTTAACACCCTGTATATATATATATATATATATATATATATATCAGTTAACGGCATTCCCTATATTTCATTTAAATTTTGTCGTAAATTTATAATGTAATCATCACACGTTGGAACTCGTTCTCATGGGTTTACAGGAGAGGGTGATAAGCCGTTGTTTTAACTTGTTTAATCTTAGAAATAGAGGCCTGCGATGGCTCGGTCGGTAGGGCGTCGGGCTCGTAATCTGGAGGTCCCAGGTTCGATTCCCGGCCCCGGCCGATTGATACAAGCACCACTGGCGAATGTATTTTCAACAAGTGCTTTCTTCACCAAGACGTCGTATAACCTCCGTCGCTGATTAGCACCGGTTTAGGAGCACAAAAAGAGCGACGTTAAAATAATAATATAAAAAAAAAATCTTAGTAATTTTCGCTACTTTTCTCACAGACTACTTAAAAACGAGGTACCTTGTTCGGAGATAATAAATTAATTAAAGGTTACATTAACGGTCAATATATTATTGTTATTATTTCGAGATCTGGGGATTGGTCACACAAGATCGACCGATATGGATTCCTTAGCCGAGTACAGAGTATCTGTTATTATCATACGTTGTTTAGTTTTAATACGAATCAATTTTTTTAGTTGGCAAGTTAAACAATGTCTAATGTAGTTTTGCACGTCTTTCTTAATATTAGGCCAATAGAAACGTTGTTTTATAGGTTTAAAGGTTTTTGTTACACCTTTATGTCCTGCACAAGCAGACTCGTGCATTTCGCGAATAATATTTTCCTTATTACTTGTGACGTTGTAAAATGTACAACGCACAAGTACATGCACATGGCTTGTATTTACAAGTCATGTGCATGCATACTTTAATTTACATTAGATCGCGATCGCGTCGCAGGTAGTGAATCCCTCGCTGGCGGACCGAAGTGCACCGATGCACTTTTAAAATAAGTACTGATACCCACGGTATGAATATGTTATAGAGTCAGAGCCGACGAACGACGCGGCCGATACCCGACGGTAGTACGCGGACCACGACCCAGACCACGGCCAAGAGGTATCGTGAGCCAAGGACCGAGCCCAGGTCGTCTCACAATACCTGGCGAATCCGCTGCTGATGTCAACAAGACGGGAGGTTAGGCGGCGTCCTAACCTCAACCGTCACACGTGCTCAGCAGACGACGACGGCTGAGATGGCGCATGGGTGCGCGCACGCCCGAACTCCGTACGACTAGTCGGGAGAGCCAGGGTGCTCCACCACTTTACACCCGTATACCGGGGAACGCGGCACCGACGACGACGATCGTGCGGCACTAGGCGAGGTGCGCGGGAAGGGGGGAATCACTCGAGCAGCGAGAGTGTTGCGCGCGCGAAGAGCTCGAGTGAGTGGCCGTGAGTGGAATTATGGGTGGGAGCGCGCGAGTAGAGTAGGAGTCGCGGTATACCTAATGTATGCGTGCGAAGGTATACCGCGGCATAATAGAAGATATATATATAGATATATACGGTGCGCGCACACCTATGTATTGGTATATACTATTGTATATAGGGCGCGCACGTATATAATATTAGATGAATTAATTTAGCTAGATTGCGTTGTTAATTGATTAAACAAAAATATATAGATCCGTCGGTAGAATTTGGGGCGATTTTTAATAGTTTTTAAAGTGTATATATTTGTAAATAGTTGCTGGAATTAAATATTAATTGTTGTATGAGTGTGTCGGGAATAATTAGTATGAATTATATAACCGGTAGGCACGGGGCGGCAGCACCGACTGGGTTACCGATATGGTAATTAATTATTTGTAATGCGCGCCTTCCGAGTATCAGGGATGATTGGTTGCGTGATCGACCCAATAATTAACAGGTTGGTGGTGACGTAAACCACTATTATTGGATAATCGGCCTTGACGGAAATAAGATCAAGGCTGACTACGCGTATCGATCACGCAATCAACCACCCTAATCAATGCCGGTAGATAATGAGTAGAATAGGATACAAAAAGATAGCGATAGGGTGGGGAGGAAAATCCTTATTTTGGGAGGATCAAGCCACGCCGCGAGCGGGATGAAGAAGCCGGTCTCGAGGATTCGCTACCTGATCGTCCGACGAGGCAGTCGATTTAGTTGTGTGTAGTATTTTTGAGGCAGAGTAGCCATTTTTTTTGTTGAGTAGATTAGAGTAGAGTAGTAGTCGAGAAGTAGAATCGAGGTGTGAGTCGAGTTGGTTGGAGTTGAAAATTAATTAGGGGAGTATAGTTACGGTTAGCCCAACGGGCGGCCGAATTATTCATATTTATCTTTTATATTTTTATATTTGCCGGACGGACGGATTAAAGTGAGAGATTGTGAGCACGTGTGAGAGTCGGTCGCAGATCGCGTTAATATTGTGTCGGTGCCGGAACTTATAATGTTCTTTTGAATTTTTAAATAAATGAGTTGTGGTTAAAGATTGAATTCGTGAGTGTTATTTCAGTAAATTTTCCTTTACTCTAAAAGCCGCCGGTTCCGAGGTGGTTAGCCGTCGGGATTCCCTCTGTGAGGAGGAGTCGAGGTGAGGATTTGCCGGGTTGCCGAGTAGTGTTGTAAAGTAATTATTTCTGTTTATTTTAAATATCGCCAGGCGCCCAATCAAATACAAATCGGTGATATTTTAACCATTTTGAACGTCGCTACGACGGAACCTCCGTCGGTTTATAATTTAATCCAATTAGATTTTCCCCGACGAAAAGTAGCGTCGCAAAATAGCGCCCAACGTGGGGCAGTAATTGACGGCAGAGTAAAGTGTGTGATTGAGTATCCGTCCAGTATTTTGTATAAAATCAACACCATTTATTAAGTGTTAAATTTTTTTGGAGTAGTGATAATTGATGGTAAATTCTTATGTATTCCTATTGCCAATTGGGCGGGCCCTCCTGTTTGTGTAAACCTCGTGCCAAATATACAAGTTATTTGTTTATTATTAAATATTATTAATAATTATATATTGATTGTATTTACATGTATATCTATTTCATATAAATATTTATTATATATATATATATATTTGTATTTTTCCGCCAGAATTGTATTTCTGTTTCAGTGATTGCTCAATTTATTATCGCCGGTATATACCGCCGGTATTTGTGAATTTTCGCCAAAACCGCCAGATTATTTCTGTTTCAGGTGTTATTCAAAATACAACGAATTGCCGGTATTAACCGCCGGTAGTAGAGCAATTACGCCAGAACCGCCAAAATTAACTGCCGATATTTGAACAAATTACCAAACCGCCAGACTTTATTCTGTTACAGGTTGCCAGTTTGTAAACCGCCAGTTATACAGTATATAGATATATTGTGCTTGAGAGTGTAAGCACGAGGTGATAATTTATTTTCAATCAATTTATTTATTGATAATTAGTACCTTACGGCACGAGGTTTGTAGATAATAATTGTTGTGGTGGTGGTAGTAATCATTTGTGAATTTTGCCGTGTCGAATAACCCGTTTGAAGGATCCGGGTCGGTTTATTATAATTTTATAAATTTATTTAACCGTCGGATTACTAATTTAAAATGGCCGAACACGTCGAACAGATGCATATATTACTCGAGGGTAGCGCCGGTAGAGAGAGACGTAATATGAAGCGGACGATCGCCAAAATGGCGGATGAACATGTCGGTCGAGAGTTAGCGTCACGACGGCTGTGTGCCGCCGGATCAAGCGCTGCGTTGCGAGACAGATTATTGCGTGCCCGGTTGCGGGAAGCCGAATCGGATAACGATAATATTCCGTGGTACGAATGGGACGAAGACCATGCGGAGATACGTAAACAGTCGGTACGCGCAGGTGCTTACCGAGCAAAGGTGATGATGGCAGTCGATAATGCTGCTAAGCAGAGACGAAGGTGGAAGAAGAGCGTTGTCACTTCAGATAAGGGAGTAGGTGACAGAGAGACGGTAACCTCGGAAGACGGAAGTTTAGCGGATAGTGAGGCGGATAGTGAGTTACGACCAAGCGGAACTGACAGAGAAAATGCTGCCGACAAAAGAGTTCCAACGTACACGACGGTCGCCACACAGACTACCTGCACGTATTCCAATACGTTTACGACGCAGTCTGGGTTAGACTTGCCGATTACGTCGTCGATTGCGTTACCATCGACAAGTTATGCGCCAGCGCCTCTCACCATTCCGCCGGAGTTGTGTAATTATATCCGCCAACATCCGACCAAATGGGATAAGTTAATGACACAACTGGGTGTATTTCCCGCTAGGTCTAATCAGGTTCCGCCGTCAGGCCGATCCGACACTGAGTCTGGTAACTCTAGTTCGGAGGGAGCGAATCCTAAAAGGAGGAAGAGCATAAAACCGACGAATAAGACTGAGCAGTCGAAGAGTAAGCAGCCATTGAGTATGGCCAACTCTACGAGATGCAGTACGGCAATCAAACCGATTGATTTGAAAGACGTGGAATCAGCGTTAAATCAATGCGATTTGCCGGATTGCAATGAGGACAGTCACAAGCAGAATGCTTCCGCCGGTAGTGTAGTGTGCAGTGGCTTAAAGAGACGAAAGCTCGCGCGGATTAATTCCAGCGAATTGGAGAATGATTCCGATGAAGGGTTCACGCGCGTGCGGTCTCGGGAAGAGAAGTCGTCCAGCCCAATCAGTCTGAAACCAGACGAGAGTCTCCGGACTCTCAAAACTCAAAAGGAGAGTGAAATCGCCGTGCCTTTACAGCCCAATGAGGATCTCGAAGAAGAGCGAGAATTCGCGAGGCTACATATAGTGCAACGCACCGTAGAGATGCTCTCAGCGGCGTCGCCACTTGACTTGCCGGTAGAGAAGGTGGTAGATAGTATTCCGACGCCGATTCCAACAAGTACGGGAGCAATTCCCAAGAGAACGCGGACGGAATTATGTATTCCGCCGCCGAATGGTGAGGAGAATCAAGAAGTCCGTCGAGATGACGAGAATGTAGCAGCAACGTCGGCCGATAATAGGAATATCCTAGAATTGAATCTCGGAGGAGAGAGTTAAAGTGCTCTGTTTGATCCAGGAGCCAAGATTTCGCTCGCTGGACCTAAAGTAACGGAGAGATTCAGAAGCCGGTTGGAACCATGTGAGACAGCAATTAAAAGCGTCACAGGTGATGTTCGCCGAGTAATAGGAATCCTAAACATTAGTTTGGAAATAGACGGATACGCCGAAATAATTCCGCTCAAAGCCATGAATGTCCTAAACCATGAATTCATACTAGGCATGGACTTCTGCCGGATTTTTGACGTAGATACCCGCCTAGGTAGAGGAGAGTGGCGAGCACGAGAAGGAAAATGGAGAACCTTCGCCGCCACAGCGGAAGACGGTGAAGCGACGATATATGCTGAATGCGCTGGCATTCAGGAGTTACGAGATGACCAACGAGAACGTGTTAGGCGTCTCGTAGAAAGTATATTGCCGAAACCGTCGGATACCTTCGGCGCAACTGACCTAACCGAATATCACATTGATGTTGGAGATGCATCACCTATAATGCATAAGGTTCGCTGGTTGTCGCCGAGGATGTTGGAGATTGAACGAGACGAGGTAAATAAGATGCTGCGTAATGATATTATTGAGAGGTCTGCCAGTGATTGGAGCAGCGCGCCGGTGATGGTTAAGAAACCTGATGGATCGATACAGTTTTACATCGACTACCGTGATCTCAATAAGGTTACGAAAAAGGACGGATATCCAATGGCTACAATGGATTCCATCCTTGATAAGATGAGACGGGCAAAGTGCATTACGAAAATCGACCTGAAGCAGGCGGATTTTCAATTAATGATGGAAGCAACCAGCCGGAAGTATACCGCCTATGCCGTGCCAGGATCAGGGCAATACCAGTTTAAAAAAATGCCGTTCGGTCTCACAAATGCGCCGAAAACGTTCCAGCGTCTAGTGATGTGTTATTCGGGCCAGAGTACGAGCCGTATATCTTCTGTTACTTAAATGATATAATTATAGTAACAGAGGATTTTGACGAGCATCTGAAGTGGCTGGAGTTAGTATTGAGGAAGCTCGTGGATGCTGGACTGATGGTGAACCGGGATAAGTGCGAGTTTTGCTGTTCCAGTGTAACGTATTTAGGCTTTATACTGGACAGCCAAGGATTGCGCCCTGATCCAGAGAAAGTTTCGCCGGTTGTAGAATACCCAGAGCCCCGCAATGTCAGAGAATTACGCCGGTTCCTGGGAATGGTCGGGTGGTACGCCAGGTTCATTGAAAAGGACTCTGAGCTGAAGGTACCTTTGGTAAAACTTCTCCGTAAAAGCCAAGAGTGGACGTGGGGAGAGGAGCTACAGGAGGCGTTCGACGCTCTGAAGAAAGCTCTCACCCAGGCGCCTGCGCTCGCAAGGCCGGATTTTAGTAAGCCGTTTACGATCCAGTGCGACGCCAGTAATTTCGCCTTGGGAGCCGTCCTCACGCAGGAGAAGGATGATGGAGAGCATCCGATCGTATACATCAGCCGAGTGCTGACGCCGGCTGAGAAGAATTATACGACGTCGGATAAGGAGTGTTTCGCCATGTTGTGGGCGATTAAAAAGTTGCGTCCGTAAGAGTACGTGGCCGTCTTGCCAGATGGGCCTTGGAGATGCAGCAATGGGACTTCAAGGTGGTACATAGGAAGGGAGCTATGAACCACGTCCCAGACGCCTTGTCCAGGATGTTTCAGTCGGAAGAGGAAGATGTAGCCACGTTTGAAGAGATAGCGGACCAATGGTATCTTAAGATGCTGAAAGAAGTTCCAGAACGTTCAGCTAAATTCAACGGTTGGAAGGTGGAGAACGGCTTATTATATCCCCATAGATACGACCCATTACTCGATCCAATAACTACGCCGGAAGAAGGTTGGAGGCTAGTTGTGCCAGCAGTCCATCGTCAACAAGTGTTAGAAGAGTCGCACTGTGTCACGTCTGCTGGGCACTTGGGGATCGAGAAGACCTACGACAAACTGGCCAGAGACTATTATTGGAAGGGCATGTGGTATGACACCCATGACTTTGTACGCAGTTGCCAGACCTGCCAGCAATACAAGGTATCGCAGACAGGACCCGTCGGATTAATGGGAAGCCTGATCGTAGAGAGACCATGGGCAGTGGTAGCCGCTGATCTCATGGAATTCCCACCAAGCAAGAGCCAGTGTCGATATTTGGTGGTATTCCAGGATCTCTTCACCAGGTGGATTGAGGTAAAACCTCTGAGATCAGCAGACGGAAAGTCGGTTGCGAGGGCGTTCGAGGAATTAGTGTTATTCCGTTGGGAGACGCCAGATTATTTTCTCTCGGATAATGGTCGGGAATTCGACAACAAGTTGTTGAAAGCTACGTTGGCGGAGTACGGGGTTAAGCACGTCACGACACCTCCGTATTTTCCCCAGGCTAATCCGGTCGAGAGAAGTAATACAACGCTGAAGGCGGTGATAGCAGCATTTGTCGGTGGAGACCATCGGAATTGGGACGTGCACGTGCACGAATTTCGCTATGCCGTGAACACCGCCGTACAATCCTCCACTAAGGTGTCACCTGCCTTTTTGAATTTCGGCAGACACCCTAAGCCAGTAAAAAGCTTGAGGAGAGAGGTAGAAGGTCATAGACCAGTCGTCAGAATTCCGCCGGAGGTATGGGAAGAGAGGATGAAACGTCTAGATGCCCTGCGAGATTTGGTAGCTCGACACATTGATCAAGCACGTGCCAAGCAGGAAAAACAGTATAACAAGGGACGTAAAGATGTTAGTTTTTTCGTCGGAGATTTAGTACCTAGACGAGTACATACGTTATTTAACGCCGCGAATAAATATTCCGCCAAACTTGCGCCAAAATATGAAGGACCGTTCGATATCGTAAAAGTGTTGTCCCCTACAGTGTATGTATTGGGTAGTGGTGAAGGAAACAGTCGGAAAATCGCAAAATCGCATGTCACCGAACTAAAACGTTTCGTCCAACCCCGTAGGTGTGTGTTACAGAAGTAGAGAAGTATGTCACGTCCTTGTTATGTCCCGCCAGATTTGACGACCGCCGGTATAATGTTAACTATCTGTTTTAGATAAAGAAGATGCCGAGTCGCCGAATCAGCCGGAAGAATACGGGTAAGGAGGGAGGCCATTCGCCTTACCCAGAATTTTAATTCCAGGAATCATCCTGGAATCCGAAGGAGACGCCGGAGCGCACTCGACCGAGCGGAGCCACTCATCGGCCTGAGGTGGGTTTCTCAGAATCTGTCTGGCAAGGAGAACCCCTGCATGAGTTTATCTCGTCATCCGAGTCATCAGAGGAGGAGGATGCTAACCTCATGCAGGAAGATGAACGGCCCTTACCAGCAGGTCGATCTGAGGAGTTGAGCCCCGCATCGGAGACCACCGCCCCACCCACCGTGGCAAGTCGGGGAGCCATGCCGCGACCTCGTTGCATTGTCCGACTTCCACTCCGCCGGATCGGAATGGTGCCAGTGGTTACGCGGTGCCCGATAGCCCTGGCGGTCAGTGGGGTAAGAACCCTGCGATTGCAGTCGCTACCCCGGCCAGTACCTAGTACTCAAAAACCGCCGGAAGAGGAAGAAGAAGCTGTTGGAGACAGCGAAGAGGCCGAGGAGAGTCGGCGAGCGGTGCACGAGCTCCAGGAGCTAGTAGGAGAAAACCGCCCTACCCCAGAGGAAGCCAAAGGGGTTACTTCCGTCGTGGAACGGCCACGTACCTCAACACCGCTGCCGAGGTTACGCCTACCCCCGATGAGGGGCGAATGGTTCCCCATCCGCCGGAAAACGGGGTCCACACCGCCAGGGGAATGGGATGAGGAACGGACTCAGGTCGCGCCAGTGCCCAAGCGAAGCCGGTACAATCCTCGCCGGCAGCTAACACTGGACGACTACGAGTCCGTGATACCCACCCCAATCCGTAGTCGGTCTCCGACCCCGCCAGGACCACCGAACCGTCTAGGAGAGGAGCAACCACCAGCTCCATAAAGGCCCGGGTTGATGCCCAAGGTTAAGACGAGGGGAGTAAAATTCAGCGGGGTGGATATTATTCCCACCAACCCCGACTTGGATCCACCCCCCTATGTCTGCCTTAATTGTTGGCAACGAGGCCATGACATGCGTCATTGTCCCCGCCCAGAGCAGTTACACTGCGAAAACTGTGGGCGGCGGCAAGTGCATGCCTCCGAATGCCCCCGTTGTGCCCGAGCCTATGCGATCTGGATCCTCCGTCAAGGCACACGGGAACCAATTAGGCGTAACCCCACCACCGTATGTCGACAAGGGAAGGGAGACAACCTGCCCCCGACGACCACAGCAACCACGAGAGTATCTCGCTGGGATGTAGGTCCGTCCGGGACGTGGCTGCTTCCCGGTTGTCCGGCGACCCAGACATTGTCCACACGGTCGCCTTCACCAATTCCGCCGGCAGTAGGAAAAGAAATGGTCGAACCACCGTTCCAAGAAGTGGCGGAGCGCCCGGTAGTCGAGGAGATGGAAAGACAGGGGATAGCACCTGGCCATCGCGAGCGTGAAGCGGCAGTTACCCCCGAACCGCCTGCAGCCGTTTCCCCCGCCGAACTATTGCGAGCCATAGAGGGCACTCATCACCTGCCCGCGGATCTGCAGGAGAGGATCTTCCGCCGACTACTCGGCAATCAATAAGTCGAGGAAAATAAGAATATAATCCCCGCCGGTGGTAGAGCAGAGGAATAGGGTAGGCCCTACGGCAAAATTACCCGTCAGGGAGCCCTAAGAAGAAGAGAAAGAAGAAGAAGAAACCGCCGGTAGCTGTAAAGAAGAGGAAGAAAACATGTACATAGTAGAGTAATGCCTAGAGTTAAGATGTAGTATATAAGAAGAAAAACTGTCGGTAGTGGAGGAGAATACGCCGGAAGAGAGAGGGAATAGGTATAATAATATCATTTTTTTCTTATTAATTATTCTATTTTCTATTTTTATTATTTATTTTTATTTTATAATGGTGGTGGTTAGTGATAAATAAATAAAATTGAAATGTGCAATTCGGTCCGACGCCCGTGCGAGGGAAGAAGTAGTATCGCGAACGAATCGTTGCTAGGAGAATAGTAGTAGATGTATGAGTCATTTTTAATTATAGAATCGATAATTGAGGGTAAAAAGCAGTTCATTATTGAGTAAAAGTAGTTTAAGTAAGATGTTGTAGTAAACCGAAGGACTTGTATTTACAAGTCATGTGCATGCATAACTTTAATTTACATTAGATCGCGATCGCGTCGCAGGTAGTGAATCACTCGCTGGCGGACCGAAGTGCACCGATGCACTTTTAAAATAAGCACTGATACCCACGGTATGGGTATGTTATAGAGTTAGAGCCGACGAATGACGCGGCCGATACCCGACGGTAGTACGCGGAACACGACCCAGACCACGTCCAAGAGGTATCGTGAGCCAAGGACCGAGCCCAGGTCGTCTCACGATACCTGGCGAATCCGCCGTTGATGTTGACGAGACGGGAGGTTAGGCGGCGTCCTAACCTCAACCGTCATACGTGCTCAGCAGACGACGACGGCTGAGATGGCGCATGGGTGCGCGCACGCCCGAACTCCGTACGACTAGTCGGGAGAGCCAGGGTGCTCCCCCACCTTACACCCGTATACCGGGGAACGCGGCACCGACGGCGACGATCGTGCGGCAATAGGCGAGGTGCGCGGGAAGGGGGGAATCACTCGAGCAGCGAGAGTGTTGCGCGCGCGAAGAGCTCGAGTGAGCGACCGTGAGTGGGATTATGGGTGGGAGCACGCGGAGCGAGGGGAGCGCGCGAGTAGAGTAGGAGTCGCGGTATACCTAATGTATGCGTGCGAAGGTATACCGCGGCATAATAGAAGATATATATATATATAGATATATACGGTGCGCGCACACCTATGTATTGGTATATACTATTGTATATAGCGCGCGCACGTATATAATATTAGATTAATTAATTAAGCTAGATGGCGTTGTTAATTGATTAAACAAAAATATATAGATCCGTCGATAGAATTTGGGGCGTTTTGTAATAGTTTTTAAAGTGTATATATTTGTAAATAGTTGCTGGAATTAAATATTAATTGTTGTATGAGTGTGTCGGGAATAGTTAGTATGAATTATATAGCCGGTAGGCACGGGGCGGCAGCACCGTCTGGGTTACCAATATGGTAATTATTTATTTGTAATGCGCGCCTTCCGAGTGTCAGGGATGATTGGTTGCGTGATCGACCCCATAATTAACAGGTTGGTGGTGACGTAAACCACTATTATTGGATAATCAGCCTTGACGGAAATAAGATCAAGACTGACTACGCGTATCGATCACGCAATCAACCACCCTAATCAACGCCGGTAGATAATGAGTAGAATAGGATAGAAAAAGATAGCGATAGGGTGGGGAGGAAAATCCTTATTTTGGGAGGATCAAGCCACGCCGCGAGCGGGATGAAGAAGCCGGTCTCGAGGATTCGCTACCTGATCGTCCGACGAGGCAGTCGATGTAGTTGTGTGTAGTATTTTTGAGGCAGAGTAGCCATTTCTTTTGTTGAGTAGATTAGAGTAGAGTAGTAGTCGAGAAGTAGAATCGAGGTGTGAGTCGAGTTGGTTGGAGTTGAAAATTAATTAGGCGAGTATAGTTACGGTTAGCCCGACGGGCGGCCGAATTATTAATATTTATCTTTTATATTTTTATATTTGCCGGACGGACGGATTAAAGTGAGAGAGTGTGAGCACGTGTGAGAGTCGGTCGCAGATCGTCTTAATATAATGTTTTTTGAATTTTTAAATAAATGAGTTGTGGTTAAAGATTGAATTCGTGAGTGTTATTTCAGTAAATTTTCCTTTACTCTAAAAGCCGCCGGTTCCGAGGTGGTTAGCCGTCGGGATTCTTTCTGTGACGAGGAGTCGAGGTGAGGATTTGCCGGGTTGCCGAGTAGTGTTGTAAAGTAATTATTTCTGTTTATTTTAAATATCGCCAGGCGCCCAATCAAATTGGTGATATTTTAACCATTTTGAACGTCGCTACGACGGAACCTCCGTCGGTTTATAATTTAATCCAATTAGATTTTCCCCGACGAAAAGTAGCGTCGCATACTCTCTCCCACACATTTTATGAATCCTAAAGAAATAATTATTTTTACATTAATATTTCGTAGAGTTATACTTATTTGTTTCAAAATTTCATTCCATGAAACGTTTTCAATAAATTCGCTCTTCGCTATACTTATTGAACGTAATTTTTCTTTTAATATAATAAATATATTTAAAACGTAATAGATTCGTTCTTAGATTATTAATAATTTCTGAAGTACTCAGTTGCTCTTCGTCACGTAAAACCATAGCAAAATGCATTTTTCCGTTTTTGTTATTGATTCTTATTTCTCCTGTATTTAAATTGGAAAAGTGAGGTAATAATAATTTTGAAGCCAAATTTCTGGATCCTTCGTCTAAAGGCATTTCGGTTGTAGTTATGAAATAAACGTAATTATATTTTCTCATAAAAAGTTGTTCTTTAACTTCAATGAATTTCTTTTAATCGTTTGGTACTTCGTGAACATCCTTTTCTTCTCAGGACTCGTCAAATTCATTGTTAAGATTACCTCCCTCCATGGGTTGTGATCTTTTGTCTGAGTTGACTATCGTTTCAATTTCCTCGGGGGCTTCTTGTATTATAGGAAGGCTTTTGACTGGTTCTTTTGGTATATTTGACTTATTGGGTCGCTTTGCTCTTTATTCATTGTAGTTTGGCCGTGTTATTTTTCCTGCGCGACTGCGTGTCTCCATAGAATGATTTTTAATAACATAAACGGATTCTTCTATTAGATTTCTTGATAACGCATCAGCATTAACGTTACTTTTACCGGCTTTGTATACGAGGTCAAAGTCGTATGCATTCAGTTTTATTCTCCATCTACTAACTGTGGATGTCGGATCTACCGAGTTTTTAAACCAAACGAGTGGTTTATGATCTGTTACAATGAGGAGAAACACCTTCTATTGATAATACGTGTCCCAGATACACTACTTCTTTCTTTAAAAATTCACATTTGTCTGGCTGTAATTTCAGATTTGCGGCGCGTACTCTTTGCAAAAATTTTTCAAACTTTTGGTTATGCTCTTAATGCGTCATCAAGGAATAAAAAAATTTCTTTGCCTTGCATGCCCTCATAAACACGATAAATCATTCTTTGAAAAGTGGCTAGAGCATTGCACAATGCCATAGGCATTGTTTTAAATTGGAATAAACCAAATGAAGAGGCGAAAGCTGTTTTATGTCGATTTTGCTGAGCTAACGGAACTTGTAAAAATCCTTGACATAAATTCAAGACGGTGAATAAACGATTTTCTGGTCCGATTTGATCGATAATATCTAGTATATTAGGTAATGGGTATCGATCTTTTACAGTTTTATCGTTTAATTGTAGAAAATCGACAACGAGTCGGTATCGTTTATTACCCTGACTATCAGGCTTCTTTGTTACTACAAAAACAGGTGATGTATAATTGCAATTTGTTGGTTCAATTATGTCTCCTCCAATCATTTCTTTTAATTGTTTATCAAGTTCGCTTTTGAGAGCATGAGGAAATCTATATGGATTAGCTATGATTGGTATGCCGTCGACAGTCGGTATTTTATGTTCTATAGCATTTGTCACGCCTAATTTTTCTCCTTTTAGAGAGAAACAATCCGAATATTTATCAATTAAATTTTTTTAGATTGTCTTTGTTCCTCGTCCATTTTATCAAAATGCAAGGCTTCTTTTAACCGTTCATTACGATTAGGTGTACTTGTATCCTCCGTTATGTTAAGTATCCTCGCTTCAAATCGATTGTCAGAAATGTCGTGTATGTCGACCTCTTCACTTTCATAACTATAATAATTATTAATATAAGGTTTATTTGAATAAACCAAATAACTGTTATTCACTTCGTTTTCGTGTATGGCTTCGACAAATTCACTTCGTAAGTTTTCGTTTATAACTCGTTCATTTAATAAATAATCGCTAGGGTTCTCATCCTTTTCATTTTATTCCTGTATGTTTATTTAATTCTCATTATTTATCTCATTTTCAGTTTCTTCACTTCCTTGTTTATTTATCCATAATATTTCAGTTCTCAGGATAATATCTAACTTTTCCCCCGACATAACCAATTCTTTGTTATTCAATTTACAAACATAACTAACATTTTTATCACGAGGTTCGCATTTATTGCCCTCCTCGATTTCGTACTTGACAATTCATCTTTTTGTCAACAAAATCTTCCTTATTTTCACGAAGTCCGCATTTATCGCCCTCCTCGATATCATAATCCATTTGTACTTGACAATTATTAACTGTTTTATCCAATAAATTTTCTTCATATTTTATTTCATTTTCAATCTCACACTTCAGGTCAACTTTGTTTTCATAATTAGTACAGGAGGGACTCTTAGCCCTCCTGTCGAACAATGGTGCTTCAATAATACAATAATATTTAGTAATTTCATCAAATTTTTCTTTAATACATGGCTCAGTGACATCACATACCCGTGACTGCGCTTTCTCATTATTTATTTGTAATCGTTCTTCCTTCATTAATTCATAATAATTTTCACTTGCTTTACTTATATAATTCTTTAGATCCGACTCCTCGTCGATCTGATGTACTTGTATTTTGTCATTTTTATAATCGTCATACTCTTGTTCTTTTTCACTATGATTGTATAGGTCTTTGTCGTTGCCATTTTGATTTCTTTCATTTCTTTGTTCTTACTCGTAGATTTCATACGATTCGTTTATGTCCAATTTTATGAACGTTTCATCATTTTCATACAATTGAAAATCACTTGACGTTTCTGAGTCGCTGTCGGTATAATTATAAAATCTTGAATTTTTTGTGTTCGTATAATCATTGTTTTTCCTTGGTTTTGTCATATGTCGTATTGATTTTCGATCATTATTTTCAGTTTTCTCCATTATATAAATCGATTGATCCATTTGCGTATTATTTACATTTTCAAAGGGGAGGATTAGTCCTTTAAACTCTAAATATTGTTCCAAATAATTGATTTTTGCATCGTTTCTACAAAAAAATCAGTGCCTAAATTTCCGTCTTGTTGTATAGGGAACGAATCATGTACGAAATTGAGAACCACGGGAGATCCTTCGAAATCTTTTGTAATTTTACCAAAAGTAGTTAATGAATAGTCAGTTATGACTTTTAACAATATAATATCATTTTCGTCAATTTTCACGCGAGAGTCTACCTCTCACTCTTTAATTAGATTTACCGATGCTCCTAGCAAGAATTTTAACGGACGTCTTAACTGACTGGTATCGAGGATTACGACCGGAGCTGAACTTTGTTGGCTTAAATTTATTTTCGCGATGCGGAGGGGACGTTTAAGCCGGTTTCCGCACTCGAAGTAGAAGGAATTTGATTCATAGCCTCTGTCTCGGCTCTTCTTGGAGAGAGAGTATCGGTGTTTCCCTGATTTTGATTTACTTCTCTTACTTGTCTTTGTAATTTATAACAATCGCGCTTCATGTGGCCGGGTTTTCCGTAATGGAAACAAGTAACTGATGATCTTATATTATTATTCGATTCGTTATTAATATATCATGATTCTTGGGAAGTTGAATTAACCGACTCGCGCACACCGCGAGTCCCGGAATTATTTCCCCGATCTGTTTTGTTAAATTGCTGCAATGAAAATTTATTATTATTCTAACGAACTAAGGAATCGTTTTTATCACAATCTCTATTTGGCGACAATTCTGTCTGGTTTTGATACTCGTTCCAACCACGAAATTGTAAATTTGGCCTATTATAATTACGATTGTTATCCGAGCCACTTTGTGAGCTATAAGAACTGTTTATGGGATTGCGTCGGTTGTTATTATCGGAAAATCTTTCTGCAAAATTACGTGCTAATTTGAAACAATTTATAGCTCCATGACCAGTTTTAGAACAATATTGACATACAGTCGGATAGTTATTCGAAATATAATTTATTTTATGTGTTTCTCGATTTGAACAAGAACGAGTCTTCTCTCGGCTCGGCGTCTCCTCGTCCAGGACGCTACAAGCAAACTCGCGCTCCACTTCGAGCGCTTGTTTACGAGCTTGTTCTATAGAAGTTGGAGTCCCTAAACGCGCACTAGTTTTCCAACTAAGCCCTTTTAAAAAGAATTTTAAACAATCTCGCCTTAGTTTAAGCGTGAAATGATCTGCTATCGCAACTCGTCCCTTTCTGTCGACCGCTTTGACTATTTCATTTTTTATTTCTTGTAACCGATTAAAATAAGCAACGACTGTCTCGTTGTTTTTCTGTTTTAATTTAGCAAGGGCTCCAGTCCACTCGTAATATGTTTTTATTGATCCGAAGGTGTTCTCGAAAAAATCGGATATCTCTTTAATAGAATTAAAATTTTCTCCGCGCGCACAAGTTAAAGCTTCCCCATATAAACGCATTCGAATAAGTTTTGTTAATTCTTTCTCGTACTCCGACGGTAAAATTTCTTTTGCTTCATTGTATCCGTCCAAAAATTGCGATAAATTTATGTTATGACCGTTAAACCGCGGTATTAAATCTAAAGCGTCCTTTAGCGATAAACCTCTAATTTGAGACGTCATTGTTGTATTATTAATTTGTTTTTTAATTTCACTCGTATCTAATTTTTTTGGTTTTGTTCCGGTGTTTGTTATTAATTCGTCTAAATTAATTTTATTAAATAATTCGTCTTTAATCTTAGAAGAGTTTGCTTGTTCAGGTGTTAATTGATTTAATTAATTGATTATCAAAGGGAATTGTTAAATCTGTCGCGCCTTGAATTAGTTTTTCATCGAGTACTTTCGTCTTGTCTGTCACTAATGCCTTTGCTTCCTCAGTCTCTTTTTCGATCGGTGCGGAAAAATATTTAACGCGCCATTAATCTTATTTATGATACCTTGAAAAGTTGTCCCTTTTTTTACACTTTCTTGTAAACTTTCTATGATTTTGGGTTGTTCGAGATAAGAACCTAACAACTCTTTACTTCCGTCGCAAGCCGCTTTCTTACCGAGCTTATCACGTTACCCGGTGTTAAAATCAAGTTTCATATGGACGATTAATTGGGGCTGGCGTACTAAAATTTATAGGATTACTCGCGATAAGTTCTTTTTATTCCTCGTATTTCAAAACAGCAGGTTTTAAGCTAAAATGTTTTATGCGCGTGGGAATAATTATCGTGTCTTCTTGCTCGTTTTCACTAACTTCAAAAGTATAAAGATCGGTTGGAAAAAAGGGTCTCTATATTCAAAATCGCGAGGTATTTTTATAGATAATGAAATATTTGCTACACTTTTTTCTAGTCTATCCTTTAACCTTTAGAGGACGGGATGGACCCTATACGGGCCATGCCCATGATCGACCCTTTACATGTGTTAGTTTTGAGATGTGAGTCATCACAAAAACTCGATTTCTATAGAAAAGTGAGAGAAAACAGTAAACCCAAATCCCCGTCCTATAAAGGTTAAAAGTGATCGATGTTTTTAGACATTAATTTTATTGAAAAAAGAAGCTTTTTTGAACTAGAAAATTCCCGTCCTCTAAAGGTTAAATAATTTATTTCTTTTGTCAAATTTTGCACTGTTTCCCTAGGCGTTTTAGTTATATCGAGAGTATCGAGAGTCTAAACTTTTTCTTTGTATAAATTTAATAACCTATCATTCATAGAAAATTCTAAACTCGTGTTTCTTTGTTTATTTACATAACAATCAGTATTTTTAGGCGAACCTGACATTTTTTCTTAACACATTATTCCTTTAATCTCTTTATTTTTCTCTCAAAAATGTGAGTTTTCCCGGCCGATGCACCAAATTTATTATAATAATTAATACAATCTGACACGTCCAGACTTGTACCAACCACTATAAAAAATATTACAAGAAGCCATATGGTTAATAAACCATTCGCGTTCTTTTCGCTCTTGTTTGACTAGCACTAGCCTTACGTCTCCGGGAACATCGAGCGAAGTTATTTTGAGAGTAGAGTTGTAGGACATAACGTGGGATAATAAAATAATATATTTTTTTATTCGTGTTAATCATGCATTATTTATTTAAATTTGTTAACATAATAATATAACGTTTTCTTTTAAATGAACATGCGTAACTAAATTCTTCTAGCTTTTTAATGAACAAAAACACACATAAAATTACAACATTTTATAAACAATTGCATAAAGTTTTTTAAGTTCAATAACAATTTTAATTTTTTTTAATTTTTTTTTTATTATTTTAACGTCGCTCTTTTTATGCTGCCAAACCGGTGCTAATCAGCGACGAAGGTCATACGATGTCTTGGTGAAGAAAGCACTTGGTGAAAATACATTCGCCAGTGGTGCTTGTATCAATCGGCCGGGGCCAGGAATCGAAATATTAAAAATAAATATATTAAATATTGTAAATAAAATGCAATGCAAAGAGAAATTGTTATAAATAAATTGCAGTTCCAAATAATAATTATTGTAAAAAAAAACGGTTGGTTCAGTAATTAAAATAATATAAAACTAGCCACAGATACCTCGCTCGCTAACGCTCACTCGGGTGTATTTTGATTATGCTTATTTCAAATGAGTACATTTAAAATAGATGCATTTAGTTTATTCGATTATTAAATTTTTAATTTTATATTCATTATATAATGCGTATTATTTTTAATTATTATTATTATATAGTATGTATTATTAAAGTAGTCGTTATTCTAATCGGGAGAACCGGAGAACCAGAGAACATCCAAAACGGGAATCTTCTTAATTAGGATTAGTCAGTTAGTTTCTTTTAGTTATATCTATATAGTTATTTATGTATGCTACATTTGTAGGATATTTTTATGCTTGAATTTTCAAAAAAAAATTATCATTTTTTTCAAAAAAAGTTATGTGACGTTTTTTTATAAAAGTTTTGTTAACCAACATTTTTCTAGAACGTTTTTTTTTAAACTTCTTTTTAGAAAAGTTTATTTAAAAACCGAAGTGCCCCTCATATGAAAAAACAAATTTTGACGTTATTATATTAAAGAAAGATTAATTACAAAATGTTTTTCGAAGGATGATAGTATAATATTATTTATTACATTATTATGTATTTCAGACAAATTGGTCTATATGTATCGAGAAATCTTTGACCTACCATTTTATCAAAATATCGGTAAAATAGGTCATTTTTGCCTCACCTTGTTAAAATGTATATGAGAATTGTCTTTACAATATTGTGTGACATGTAAACTAATTCTTTGCAGCTGGGATGAGGAAAAGGTTTCATTTGAATGGTAGTATTGGCTAAATAGATACAATTTTAATTGTACAATTTCAACAAATTTAAGTATTCAAATAATAATTTTTAATACCTATTTTTACGACATTGGATGTGAAAGTTAGGTGTATGAACGGTGTATTTGACGAAAAGTTGATGTCCTTTTCTATAGTCCAAGTCCTGTTAAACGGACGGTCATTGTGATTTTTCGTGCACAGTTGATGATACTGGCTCTGTAAAATATATTTTTCCTTCCAGCGTTAGCCAACATATTGAAGTTGTTATCCGACTCTTATGGCGAGGACGTGCTGGTAATTACATTTCAAGAGACAAATTTTTTTGTAATAAATCCGATTTTTTAACGCAACTATTAATTAGACAGTGCAATATATATTTTACCTAACTTATAGTAATTTCTTGATGATGTTCAGCACAAGCATTTATTAGTTATTTTATGTATTTAATTTTAATTTAATGTTTCAATAGTAGTAATATAGTCATTTTTTAATATTTTTTATACGTGATGGAATGAATATATATTTTTTTACTTATTTACAATGTGATATGTTGCAGCCGAAATTCGATCATATTTTGACGATCTTCAGCGCAAACATTTATTCATTATTCTGGATATTTACTTTAATGATTGAGTAGTAGTAATATTACAATGCTTTTTCTCATATTTCCATTTTTTTATTTTTTCTTATACTTGATGTAATGAATATAAATTTTTTACTTATTCACAATGTAATATGTTGCAGCCATGTCTTTTTTTATCTTTTTATCTTTTTTTTATCCTTGTTAATAAATTTCTTTTCAATTTTTTATTATTTTTTTATTACATTGGCTACTGTTGTCATTATAATAAGCTATTTTTGCAGTGCTTCTTTTTCTCGATCATTTTTTAAATGGTCATCGTACATTGTTTGCCTTTTCAACCTGGTTTGATGTTTTTTCTTTAGTATTTTTTTCTTGTATTTTACCATCATTAGTAATTTTACTTTTATTATAAGCTTTTTTTCGCAATACTTCTTTTTCTAATTCATTTTTAATTTCGTCACTATTCATTGTTTGCATTTTCAACGTGTTTCGCTGTTTTCTTTATAATTGCTTTTCTTCTATATCATTTAATTGTTTAGTTTTATTTTCTTGACAAAGAGAACTATAAGTTGGGATTTCATAGTCTATTTCCATTGGAGTAATAGGATCAACGTAAACTATATTTTATCTGTATTATATAAATTCATTATTTTTTGTTCAAAATTTTGTTCTATTATTTTCATTTCTGCAGCTATTTTATTAGAATTATAACTATGAATGACGTTTCTTTTGATTGGTATTATTAAAACGTTGTAGTTAATACTTTGTAAAACTGGAAACATTGTAATATTACGCGTTTCGTATGTTTTTAGTAAATGTAAACGCATTTGGGAAATATCGAAATTTAAATTACATGGGCATAAATTAAATACAATAGAGACAACAAAAGCTGTTACGAAAATTCCGCAATCATAGCTATTACTTTGAAATTGTGCTGTTTCAAAAACAATTTTTAATTGTCGACTATCTGGAAATAATCTATTGATGTAAATTTTATGTTCATTTTGCAAACATTTAGCATTGAAACTATCATAAATGTGTACCGTTCCATTATTGTAATACATACAAATCCAATGCCCTTTCTCATAATTTCCAGTAAATAATAATTGAATGTATTTTTCATATTGAATGGAGTATATAATTTGAGAATGTTAGTAAATTCGAATATGTGCTTATCATTTAACATAGAAGCATCGCCACTATATGATCCAGTGCCTTTTACAATTAATTTTTGTTCTCTGTCAAACCCATTATAAACAACGGTTTATTCTACAAAAGGATTCACTGTTATAATAATAATTTTAATAATTTATTTAAATTGATTAATGTTAATTTAAATTTTTTAATGTTGATTTAAAATGCGAAAAAATTGAGAATTTTTTGCAAGTAAACATGTTGTCGAGCGTGATACCTTATTCAGTTCGTGTTAAATCGTTGGATTTAGAAGCATAAATGCCTATACTAAACTGGTAGGTTAATTAGTATAATTTAAATGTATTTGCAAAGTGTACTCTTATTAAATTTTATTATGAGCAAACATGACTATTTTGGTGGTCACCATTTTATTATTTAGTATAGCCGTATGCCACTAGATCCAATGATTTAGTAGTATACAAATATGGTGTCAAGCTCAAAAACACGATTATCTGCAAAAAAATCTATAAATTTACATATTTTATTCATTTAAAAAAATATATTGCAAATAAAATTAACGCAACACTTAATTTTGGCCAAAAAAGGCGCAAATCCGAATATCAATACTTTAAGTAAAAATTATCGTAAGGAAGTCAATTTTTTTAAACTATAGCTTCAATGTACAGAAACTCTGCATAGATTAATGTAAAAATGAGGTATTAAAGTTGAATACTTATACTTTTTAACGGTAGCAAGAAAAGTACGGGCAAATAAATTTAACCCTTTTACGCTCTGCGTTACTCTCATATAACATAATTTGGATAAATCGCAAATAATATTCTAACGAATATTTTTGAACTTACAATAACGTAATTGAAAAATTATAGTGTCTACTTTCTTGATTAAAAAAAACATTTTTTTAATATTTTTAGAATCTTTTTATCGGTAAAAAACTAAAATTGACAAATTTTTCGGAAATGTCTATTTTTTAGAAATACTCATAAAACATTTAATTCTATAATATTGTACTCATATTATTGTATGATATCTTAAAAGTATTTTGTCTCTATTTTAGATAATTATATATCAATTAAGCTCTAATACACCACATGCAAAAATAAAAAAATAAATTTTTTAGTCACAATTTGTTGAAACAGATTATAATGAAAAATGATTTTTCTTAGTTTTTTCTATTAAGTAATTAATAAATAACAATGTGGAATTAATACATTTCTATATTTTTGAACAGGATAAATTTGGGCGTAAAAGGTTTAAAAAAAGAAAAGTATCAAAAGTAAGAAGTAGATCGTTGAAAGAACATAAAGTATTTAGTATTTTGGTTAAAAACTAATTAATTTAGTGAACTAAATATAATTAATTTAAATTTAATATTCTATTCATAAATACTAAATAATAATGCATAGTAATGAGAAATTGCGCCACTTAACCTTTTTCGGCCCAGATGAACACTTTTTTAATACGTTCTTGAACGTTATATATAGTGATAAAAAATTATTTAAAAAAATTGATGAACACACATTTCCAAAGTATTCTTTCTGCCCTTTCGAATACCGTTGTAAGCATTATAGTGTCAAATTCTTTTTAAAAAAAGGTATAAATAATTTTTCTCAAAAAAAATGCCAAATTTTTATAATTATTTGCTAGAAGAAACGCTTTTTGGAATAGTCTTTGAGAAACAGATATCGTGGCAGGAGTGTCCAAACTTTCAGATGGTATTTTTTAATTTGTAAAAACTCAAGAAATCATAAAAAATTTCATGTTTCGGTGCAGGTTTTATGGTATATAGGGGTTTTTGAGATCGCTGACTATGAGTATAACTGAAAATCCACATTATATTAAAGTTATCTTTTTAAGCGATTTTGTAAAAACTCCCCAATTCTTGCGAAAAATACTTAAAACATATATATTTTATGATAAATATGTGTTACATAAGTTAATACTTCACATTACTGACAAAAAAATTATTATTATAATTATTAACTGATATTAAAAACAAACGATATATTATAATGTCCGTCCGTCCGTCGGACAAACATCATCTTGGCGTGAAAGAGAATGAGAGATTGATTGATTGATTGATAAAAATTTATTAGGCTACGGGGGCCAGCCCCCAAAGTAGCACATATTACAATGACAATAAATACATTACTCAGTCTTACAAGTAAACATTTGCTGGATTAGATTAATTTAACACTACCAGCAGAACACTAAATAACACTTAATATTCAAATATAAATATAATAAATAACAGATACATTGATATAACGCATAACGCATAACTTGTGTACTTAAAATAAAATAAAATAGCGCATTGCACCAGCCACGGCGATACATGTAACAAGAGATAAAATAAAGTAAAATGAGATACAATAGATCAGAGCCGCGGCCACCAGGACCACACATGCGGGGTTCATCACGACGGGACCTCAGACAGGGTAATACCCTCCTCCTCCACGCGCCTACTCCAGGTCTGTCGGTCAAGCCCAGTAAGGTAATCACGAAGTTGACGTTGAAATGAATGAAGGCGATCGAGGTCGAAGACTAGGTCGGGAAAGTTGTTAAGGAGTCTGGAAGCAGTGATTGTGAAGGACCGATTCAGCGCCTCAGTCCTGGGTGGAAGGTAGGTAAGAGGCCGCCGCTGCAAACGAGATGAGACACGGACGTTTGGGCGAGAGTCAGTCTGAATGAAATGGTTACATAGATATGACGGAGATGAAGTTGAGATGATTTTAAATGCCAGGCAACCAATGAGGTAAAGCCTCCTGTGCCCAACCGACAGCCAACCCATTTCCAACCGATAGGGCGTGACATGCGCCCGTCTGGGAATATTACCTCAGACAAAGCGCACACACGCATTGACAAATCTTTGAAGCTTTAATTCTCGTGTCTGGTCAACGTCATTGTAAACCGCACATGCATAGTCCAGGTAAAGCCAGATCAAGCTCTCGACCAGCGACTTGCGCGACCCTCAGAGAGAGAGAATGAGAGAGAGAGAATGAAGGAGAGAGAATGAGAGAGAGAGAATGAGAGAGAGAATGAGAGAGAGAGAATGAGAGAGAGCGAGAGAGAGAATGAGATAGATACAGAGAGAGAGAGCGAGCGAGAGAGAGAATGAGAGATAGAGAGAGAGCGCGAGAGAGAGCGTAGAGAGAGAGAGCGAGAGAGAGAATGAGATAGATAGTGAGAGATTTGATTTGATTTGATAAAAACTTAATTGGGCTACGGGAGTTAACCCCCAAAGTAGCACGAGTTGGTACAAAAATGGTTAGCATAATAATACATGATGGTAGTACAAAGTAAGATAAAATAACGTAAAATATAAAATATAAAAGCATCTAGTCGACGCGTAACAAGCATAAAATACGATAGACTCATCGAAACATGAACATAAAAATAACAATAACAAGAGAAGCAACGCGATGACCCCGACCAGGCAACACCTACAATGACGGGACAGGCGGCTCAATAATGCCCTCCGCGACAACGCGACTGGCCCAGGACCGACGGTCGACCTCAGATAGATGATCAAAAAGGCGAGACTGGAATGATACGAAGTGTGACATGTCGAAGTGAGGGACGTGAAGATCGTTAAGAAGTTTGGAGAGGACGAAAGGGAAGACGCGATGAAGAGCGAGAGTCAGGACGGGATCCGGAAAGGGTAAAGTGATGGTGGAGATAGGAAGGAGAGGAAGTCGCGAGAATTTTATAGGCTAATGAAGCGATGAGAGATGATCTTCTGAGGCCAACCGACAGCCAGCCCAGTTTCAGCCTAAACGGCGTGACGTGCTCCATTGTAGGGATATTGCCCCAGACGAAGCGCACACAAGCGTTCTGTAACCTTTGCAATTTGAGGTCGCGCGTACGGTCTACGTCATTATAGGCGGCACACATGTAGTCGAAATGGGGCCACGCCAAACTCTCGACCAGGGCTTTACGCGATTTCCTGGACAGCGCACGTTTATAAAATCTTAGAGTGTGCAAAACCCCGTGAATGTTTTGAGAGATATATTGGATATGTCGAACCCAGTCGAGAGGTGGCGCAACCCACAACCCCAGCGACTTAACCACCCGCTCATACGGCAACGGTACGCCGTTTACATTCACCCTTGCCATCGTATCAAGATCAAAGCGCGCCACGTATTGCTGGCTGCCCAGGAGTAAAACCTTGGTTTTACATAGGTTCAGGGCAAGACCATTCCTAGACGCCCAGTTCGCTACCTCGCTAGCATCGCGCGAAATGCTCTCAACTGCCTCGTCAAAAACCGCCGGCAAAAACGAACAATACAGCTGCGTGTCAACGGCAAAAATCATACACCTCGAGGTCTGGAGAACCGCAGGCAGGTCGTTTATGAAAATAGAAAATAAAAGCGGGCCAAGGACGCTGCCCTGGGGGACACCCGCGTGCACGGCCGACCACCCAGAACGACGACCCCGGTGATCCACCACCGCCTGCGTGCGACCCGCCAGGTAATGATAAAACCACTCGACCACCACGTCTCCACACCCTAGCGACCGCAATTTCCGGAGGAGTGGGCCGTGGGGAACCGTATCGAACGCCTTAGAGAAATCAAAGAGAATCAATATTGTGATCATGCGTCGATCGATCCCCCACCGCACATCCTCAAGAATCCCAAGCATAGCCGTCTGCGTGCTATGCCCGCTACGAAAACCAGCCTGGCGCGATGATATCAAGTTGTTCTGGTCTAAATAACACAAAAGCTGGGCGTGTACCACCCTCTCTAGCAACTTCGACACCTCGCTCAACTGGGCAATGGGTCGCGTGTCCGACATAGAGCTACAAACATTTGTCTTGGCTAAAGAGCGAAGCAAGGCTCTTCCACTGGGCAGGAAAATAGCCAGCTCTGAGCGAGGCGTCGAAAACGCCAGCGAGATGCGCAAGGACGCCCGAGCCCGCAAGCTTAAGCATCTGAACAGAGATGCTATCGATGCCCATCGCCCGCGAAGTCGCCCGTCCCAGGGCCCTACCGACCTGTGCAGCTGTCACCCGAGCAAATTCAAAGCGCGGCGTTACATTAAAAGGCGCAAAGGTAATAATTTCCGTCAACACATGCTGCGACAACGGCGCGGCTCGACGCGAAACAGACGAATAGTGGTCGTTGAGTTCGTCCAGGTTAAAAAGAGCGGATGGAGATGGTCGTACGCGACCCGTTACACCATAACCCCGAAGGACGCGCTAACGCGAACGGGCATCAAGCGAGGCCTCCAATTCACGATTTATGAAACTAAATTTCGCCGATTCCAGAGCATTGGAGGCCAGACTGCGCAAACGCCTGTATCGCCCAAAATCCCGATTTTCGCCTGAAAGCCTAGCCGTTCGAAAGGCACGCCTCCTCTCCCTAATAAGCCGCATCACATGGGGCGTAATCCACGGCTTTCTCCGGGGATTGACCGTAAGGGCCATCACATGCGCGACCCGATCGTAAGCCCCCACCAAGGTGCCCGAGAAGCACGCGCTCATCGCCTCCACACACGCTTGAGGAGTGCATTCCAGAGAATCAGTTACCGGGCCAAAAATGTGGGGCGACAAGGGGGTTAGGCTCGCAAAGGAGGACTCAACCTCACGCGCGATGAGTGCCCGATCCACTCCACTCAAACCCCGCGACTCGAAGCGGCGCGAACCAGCCTTAGGCCTCTGCAAATTAAGACGCAGCAGAATGGAGTCATGCCCGGATTCCGCCAGAAAGGGGGTATCTGACTTCGTGTAATCGAAAGACGTAAGACTGCCGCTCACGATGAATAAATCGAGCCAGGTGTGTGAGATATATCCCGAACAGTGGGCATGGTGCGTGGGGTCGGAAGATACCAACGAGAGATTCAGTTCCGCCATTCGCGACCTCATGTATTCAGTGCCTGAGCAAACCTTAGAAAAATTGTAGTTAAAATCTCCCGTGATAACTGTGTGCTCGTATGACGGCAACAAGACAGACAATAACTCAAAAAAAGCAGTAGGTTGGGCAGCCCCGGGGCGTCTATAAACTGCACACAGCAGAAACTTAAAACGCGAACACGAGATGTCCAAACATAAAAACTCCGGCGTATTATCAAACAGAGGGTCCGAATGGCCAACAATTTTTACCCTGAAGTCATCGCGAACGTAAACACCGATGCCTCCCCCCCCTCCCGATGCGATCTAACCTAAAAAACGAATAACATTGTAAATTAACTATATCTGATGCGTCGAGAGGGGTGAGAAAGGTCTCGGTGAGGACAATAACGTCGTGCTGCAACGGCAGAACTAGGGCCTCGATCGCGGCAAAATGTGGCTTGATACGATTGATATTAACGTGAAAAACAATAAGTGGACGGTTACGATTGACAAATACATTAGATTTATACTTATTGAAGCGATTAGAATTAACATTAGAATTAACATTACGACTAAGACTAACGCCAGGACTGGTATTTAGTCACGCTGAGACGGACATTGCGGACGTGGAGGCCTGGGTAGAAAATTCCTCGTCGGTATGACTTGGTGTCTCTAGTGGAATAAAACAATTAAAATCAGTACTCGCGTCAACTAAAATAAGAGGGCTGTCTCTCTTCTCTCGGATAAAGACTTTCATGTCGCGTACTATCGGTCGCGCATAGCGCAATCTTAGGGACTCACGGAGGGCCCTCGACCATAACGCATGTATATTTTTAGGCCAAAGAGGCCGCATATAAAGGCTGGCGGTGCCTCCCATACCAAAGATCGAGTGCGCGTTAAGAGCTCCCAACCGACCGCCTCGCGCCGTAATCGCATCGCGGATTGACGATGAGGCCACCCTAAAAACGAGGCCGCGTGAAAGCGGTGGCATAGCGCCCTGCGAAGCTCCGGGTTGCGCGCCGGATCCGGCCGGATTCGCCTGCACCCGTGCCATTAAATTAAAATAAAATACAGTGTAAATATAAAAGTAATCAAAACAAAACACTCATCATGCTAGAGAACAGATAACAAAAGTAACATGAGATCATAAATACACAGATAAACATATAAATAGATAATTGAATAAATAAGTAAAAATAATAACAATAAAAACAGAATAAAAATATAATAACAATAAAAAAATAAAAACAGTAATGTAAACATAACAATATAAAATAGAAAATAAAATATAGATTATAAAGAGAGAGTGAGTGAGAATGAGTTACAGAGAGAGTGAGAGAGACTGAGAGAGAGAAAGAGAATGAGAGAGAGAAGGAGAGAGAGAGATTTGATTTGACTTGATAAAAACTTTATTGGGCTACGGGAGTTGACCCCCAAAGTAGCAAGAGTTGGTACAATAATGGTTCGCAAAATAATACAAAATAACAGTAATACAAAGTACGATAAAATAATGTAAAATATAAAAGCATCTAGTTGACGCGTAACAAACATAAAATAAGATAAACTCGTCGAAACATGAACATAAAAATATATAGGTAGAGCGCAGAAAAAATAAAACATAATCACAGACGTGGTATGAATAATAGAGAAATTAAAACTAAAAGTGAAAGTGAAAGTGACGTCGCGTGGTACGGAACAGCAGAATAGTCGCCAAAGTATAAGTTAGGAAGGCAAGAGAAGCAACGCTAAGACCCCGATCAGGCAACACCTACAATGACGGGACAGGCGGCTCAGTAATGCCCTCCGCGACAACGCGACTGGCCCAGGACCGACGGTCGACCTCAGATGGATGGTCGAAAAGGCGAGACTGGAATGATTCGAAGTGTGCCATGTCGAAGTGAGAGACGTGAAGATCGTTAAGAAGTTTGGAGGCTGTTATAAAAAAGGAGGCATTGAGGGCCTCAGTACGGGGTGGCCGATAAGTGAGAGGACGAAAGGGAAGGCGCGATGAAGAGCGAGAATCGGGACGGGATCCGGAAAGGGTAAAGTGATGGTGGAGATAGGAAGGAGAGGAAGTCGCGAGAATTTTATAGGCTAATGAAGCAATGAGATATGATCTTCTGAGGCCAACCGACAGCCAGCCCAGTTTCAGCCTAAACGGCGTGACGTGCTTCATCCTAGGGATATTGCTCCAAACGAAGCGCACACAAGCGTTCTGTAACCTTTGCAATTTGAGGTCGCGCGTACGGTCCACGTCATTATAGGCGGCACACATATAGTCGAAATGGGGCCACGCCAAACTCTCGACCAGGGCTTTACGCGATTTCCTGGAAAGCGCACGTTTATAAAATCTTAGAGTGTGCAAAACCCCGTGGATGTTTTGAGAGATATATTGGATATGTCGAACCCAGTCGAGAGATGGCGCAACCCACAACCCCAGCGACTTAACCACCCGCTCATACGGCAACGGTACGCCGTTTACATTCACCCTTGCCATTGTATCAAGGTCAAAGCGCGCCACGTATTGCTGGCTGCCCAGGAGTAAAACCTTGGTTTTACCTAGGTTCAGGGCAAGGCCATTCCTAGACGTCCAGTTTGCTACCTCGCTAGCATCGCGCGAAATGCTCTCGACTGCCTCGTCAAAATCCGCCGGCAAAAACGAACGATACAGCTGCGTGTCATCGGCAAAAATCATACACCTCGAGGTCTGGAGAACCACAGGCAGGTCGTTTATGAAAATAGAAAATAAAAGCGGGCCAAGGACGCTGCCCTGGGGGACACCCTCGTGAACGGCTGACCACCCAGAACGACGACCCCGGTCATCCACCACCGCCTGCGTGCGACCCTCCAGGTAGTGATAAAACCATTCGACCACCACGTCTCCACACCCAAGTGACCGCAATGGCCGGAGGAGTGGGCCGTGGGGAACCGTATCAAACGCCTTAGAGAAATCAAGAGAATAATGTGATCATGCGTCGATCGATCCCCCACCAAGAATCCCGAGCATAGCCGTCTGCGTGATATGCCCGCTACGAAAACCAGCCTGGCGCGATGATATCAAATTGTTCTCGTCTAAATAACACGAAAGCTGGGCGTGTACCACCCTCTCTAGCAACTTCGACACCTCGCTCAGCTGGGCAATGGGTCGCGTGTCCGACATAGAGCTACAAACATTCGTCTTGGCTAAGGGGCGAAGAGAGAGTGAGGGAGAGAGCGAGGGAAAGAGATATAGAGGTAGAGAGCGAGAGAGAGAGAATGAGGGTGAGAGTGATAGAGTGCGAGTTATCAATCGACAGAAAAAGGTTTGAAACGTGTAATGAACGAAAAATTGCTGAAATGAGTTTTTCGTATGAGATCTTACCTGGGATTTGATCTGAGACCTCCAGTGAGATTTTTTAATGGGGATATATATATATATATATATGGGCTATTTCACGCCATGTGGTACGATGAAAATTTTAAATCGCTCCAAAATTTGAAAACAGGCTAGAAATATCTTCCAGAAGATAGAAAAAAATTTTTAGGTGTTAAAAATAATTTGCCTAAGAGTTATTCCACCATGAAAAATGAAAACACCAGCGGTCTTGGCCAATAATCTAACCACCGCCATTCGAAAGCTCTCGAAAAATGTGATCTTTTGAGCGGTGTTAGATCAAAATCGATTGTGGCGTGGTCGCCTTTTTTTGATATTCAATATTTCCGGGGGTTCTAACTCTCCGAGATTTTAAAATTAAGAATTGTGACCCAGGTAGATAAGTTCTAAAGATTATTTTGAACAAAAGTTGTTTATAATGTTTTTTCAAAAAAATCAATAGATTTTGAGTTAAATGGCTTTGAAAATAGAAATTTTTCTAAAAAATTGAAAAATTTTCATTTTTCATGGTGGAATAACTCTTAGGCAAATTATTTTTAACACCTAAAAATTTTTTTCTATCTTCTGGAAGATATTTCTAGCCTGTTTTCAAATTTTGGAGCGATTTAAAATTTTCATCGTACCACATGGCGTGAAATAGCCCATATATATATATATATAACTTTTGTTCAAAATAATCTTTAGAACTTATCTACCTGGGTCACAATTCTTAATTTTAAAATCTCGGAGAGTTAGAACCCCCGGAAATATTGAATATCAAAAAAAGGAGACCACGCCACAATCGATTTTGATCTAACACCGCTCAAAAGATCACATTTTTCGAGAGCTTTCGAATGGCGGTGGTTAGATTATTGGCCAAGACCGCTGGTGTAAGTTATACCCCATAAACCTCATAAAATCACTAATTTTCATGTATTTTAGGGCATAACTTACACCAGCGGTCTTGGCCAATAATCTAACCACCGCCATTCGAAAGCTCTCGAAAAATGTGATCTTTTGAGCGGTGTTAGATCAAAATCGATTGTGGCGTGGTCGCCTTTTTTTGATATTCAATATTTCCGGGGGTTCTAACTCTCCGAGATTTTAAAATTAAGAATTGTGACCCAGGTAGATAAGTTCTAAAGATTATTTTGAACAAAAGTTGTTTATAATGTTTTTTCAAAAAAATCAATAGATTTTGAGTTAAATGGCTTTGAAAATAGAAATTTTTCTAAAAAATTGAAAAATTTTCATTTTTCATGGTGGAATAACTCTTAGGCAAATTATTTTTAACACCTAAAAATTTTTTTCTATCTTCTGGAAGATATTTCTAGCCTGTTTTCAAATTTTGGAGCGATTTAAAATTTTCATCGTACCACATGGCGTGAAATAGCCCATATATATATATATATATAACTTTTGTTCAAAATAATCTTTAGAACTTATCTACCTGGGTCACAATTCTTAATTTTAAAATCTCGGAGAGTTAGAACCCCCGGAAATATTGAATATCAAAAAAAGGAGACCACGCCACAATCGATTTTGATCTAACACCGCTCAAAAGATCACATTTTTCGAGAGCTTTCGAATGGCGGTGGTTAGATTATTGGCCAAGACCGCTGGTGTAAGTTATACCCCATAAACCTCATAAAATCACTAATTTTCATGTATTTTAGGGCATAACTTACACCAGCGGTCTTGGCCAATAATCTAACCACCGCCATTCGAAAGCTCTCAAAAAATGTGATCTTTTGAGCGGTGTTAGATCAAAATCGATTGTGGCGTGGTCGCCTTTTTTTGATATTCAATATTTCCGGGGGTTCTAACTCTCCGAGATTTTAAAATTAAGAATTGTGACCCAGGTAGATAAGTTCTAAAGATTATTTTGAACAAAAGTTGTTTATAATGTTTTTTCAAAAAAATCAATAGATTTTGAGTTAAATGGCTTTGAAAATAGAAATTTTTCTAAAAAATTGAAAAATTTTCATTTTTCATGGTGGAATAACTCTTAGGCAAATTATTTTTAACACCTAAAAATTTTTTTCTATCTTCTGGAAGATATTTCTAGCCTGTTTTCAAATTTTGGAGCGATTTAAAATTTTCATCGTACCACATGGCGTGAAATAGCCCATATATATATATATATATATATATATATATATATATATATAACTTTTGTTCAAAATAATCTTTAGAACTTATCTACCTGGGTCACAATTCTTAATTTTAAAATCTCGGAGAGTTAGAACCCCCGGAAATATTGAATATCAAAAAAAGGAGACCACGCCACAATCGATTTTGATCTAACACCGCTCAAAAGATCACATTTTTCGAGAGCTTTCGAATGGCGGTGGTTAGATTATTGGCCAAGACCGCTGGTGTAAGTTATACCCCATAAACCTCATAAAATCACTAATTTTCATGTATTTTAGGGCATAACTTACACCAGCGGTCTTGGCCAATAATCTAACCACCGCCATTCGAAAGCTCTCAAAAAATGTGATCTTTTGAGCGGTGTTAGATCAAAATCGATTGTGGCGTGGTCGCCTTTTTTTGATATTCAATATTTCCGGGGGTTCTATCTCTCCGAGATTTTAAAATGAAGAATTGTAACCCAGGTAGATAAGTTCTAAAGATTATTTTGAACAAAAGTAGTTTATAATGTTTTTTCAAAAAAATCAATAGATTTTGAGATAAATGGCTTTGAAAATAGAAATTTTTCTAAAAAATTGAAAAATTTCCATTTTTTATGGTGGAATAACTCTCAGGCAAATTATTTTTAACACCTAAAAATTTTTTTCTATCTTCTGAAAGATATTTCCAGCCTGTTTTCAATATTTGGAGCGATTTAAAATTTTCATCGTACCACTTGACGTGAAATAGCCCATATATATATATATATATATGTGTATATACAAAACAATATATCAAAAATTGTAAAAAGAAATCGTTCTTTCTATTTGAACTTCTAATTAGAATGTTATAATTAATAATTTATTAATATGAATCGATCTATTTTGAATTATACACAGTTTATCAGGTATTAATGTAAATAATAATAAGATTAGAATTAATTATTGAGAATAACAAAAATTGTTATTTCTATAAATAGTAAAAATGATCATTCTTTTATTAGTTATTACGGATTTATCCCAACAAAACATTTTTGAATATAACATTATATTGTAATTTGATAGTAAAGAAATATTATGTTAACAATAATATGTAACTGCGAGCGAAGCTCGAAGAGTGTCGCTGATTGGAGACGATGTCCAGGTGGTCAGGGTGACCTCTAGGTCATCCGGACATCATCTACTGTAAAGCCTGCATGTCAAAATGTCTGCATATGAGAAAAAGAGTGTCGCTTCTTGGAAACGATGTCCAAGTGATCAGGGTGACATCGAGGTCATCTTCGCATCGTCTACTGAGAAATCTACTTGCCATCCTGTTTAAATGTGAAAAAAATTTTCCAGATTCGTAAAGCTGATCTTCAAATTAAGAATAAAATAATCACATCTAAAAACCGGAGAACCAGAGAACGTCCATAACGTTATCCTCCTTATTTTAATATAGGATTTTTCGTAAAAAGTAAAAAGTAATAAGAGAAAAAGAGTATCGCTTATTGGAGACGTTGTCCAGGTGGTCAGGGTGACCTCCAGGTCATCCGGACATCATCTACTAAAAATTCTGCATGTCAAAATGTCTGTATATGAGAAAAAGTGTCGCTTCTTGGAGGCGAGGTCCAGGTGATCAGGGTGACATCGAGGTCATCTTCGCATCGTCTATTGAGAAATCTACTTGCCATCCTGTTTAACTGTGAAAAAAATTTTTTGCGATTCAGAAAGCTGATCTTCTAATTAAGATTATAATAGTCACATCTCAAAACCGGAGAACCGGAGAACCGGAGAATCGGAGAACGTCCAAAACGGGATCCTCATCATTTTAATATAGGATATCAGGTTTGCCTTTACGAATATTACAAAGCGTATAGATAGCCGATAAGAATATACCTTAAGTACCCAAATATATATATATATATATATGGTAAGGGACGAAGGTCTGCCTCGAACGTAGATAGCGGTGTCAAGTGGCTTGGTGATGTCCTGCTAGTCTTGCGGGCGCCGACGTTAGATGCGTATGCGTTCCGAGTTCGATGATTGCCAGATGTCGAAGTCGTAGTTCCTTGAATAAGGCTCGTAGATACCACTGATGCGTCTCGATTCCCGAATACAAGATCTCTCTTGACTTTGAATGCGTATTTTTTTTAAAACTGAGATCAGAGATTTGTCTTCGGATAAAAATTAAAGAATTGACTAGCAGAGCTTTGCCTTACGGAAGCTTTAGACAAAAAACTAGGAGTGGCTGTGTCAGTTCTGGTTCCTCTTTATATACCCTAAAAATCTAAGCAGCAGTCCTTGTCTTACGCTTTGCTTTAGATGGAAATTGCGTAATTAGTTCTCGAATGTTCTGTGCTTGGACCAGATTGGACCGTTAGATGTGCGTGATCAAAAAATTATCGAATTCCCTGCATTTTCTGTATCGCTTCGTAGTTAATTCGGAAAATTTGCTATCGTCCTTTTATTACTGCGACATTACCCAAAAAACGGCTTAATTTATTACTTCCTTCTAATGCTTGAGTTTTCTAGTCCATGTCTCTCATCGCTGGTTCTTCTCCGAGCATTGATTTTATAGTGCAGTATACAAAAACTTGCGCAACCCTTATATGCGTATTGGCTTTGAATAATATCTTTAACTCTACTTATCAATCTCTTTTTCATTTAAAACGCTCGTAAATTAATCTGTCTCTTAGCTCTATAAATTAGGCTTTATATTACTGCATTTACTTAGAATCATTCTTTATCAACCTTATTTCGTTCGCCTTCTACGCCGTAATGTTATTTTATACTGCGCAGTACTATTTACGGAAAATAATAATATAATTTTCGTCGGGACGCGACAATACCTTCCTTTTTCGGTATCACGATCTTTGTCGATAACAAGGAAGCCATGATTTTTATTCCAATAGAATGAACACAATTCCTTAAAACGTTGATAATGCATATCAGTGTTAAAATGATAATTATAAATATTTTTTAAATTTACATCATCTTGTCGAAATAAAATTAATAAATTAACGTTGTCACGTACTAAATGTTTAGGAACTTGAAGACTGACGAAGATAGAAATAGGCCACATTTTTATGCCTTTCCATACAATAAAATGCTCTAACGTTGTCTTGTTTTTTACAGGCGATATCGTCAAATATCATTACGGAATTAGGAATCGCTTTATCCGGTGATACAACTAATTCATGCTCACTAGATGGTAAATATTTTACCCCCTCTATCAACTTTTTGAGATTTTGAGATATATATATATATATATCAAAGATTTTGAGTATACGTATACATTTTCAAATTTTAAACCATTGGGATGAAGGAGAAGAGCCAGTAGAGCATTTGTTTTTCCACATTTGGAAGGTTCACAAAATACAGCACGTATGCTATCTGATAACAAGTATCTGTGATGACGTTTAACATTTTTACCATATTCTAGTATAATTTTTAAATGTTTACCATTTTATATTGTAAATTGGTCAAAGTTAATCAAAGTTAATTACAGAAAGTTTGAGAGATTGCTCTTCGAAATCCATCTTGTAAATCATCTAAATTATGACTGATTATCCCAGTTATAAACAGTTTATTTTATAGCATTGTACACAGTCTACATTGAACTACTGAGCAGTCATGATCATTCATGAGGGTAAAGGTGTTGTCAATAAGCTCATAAATAAACTACCGTTTGAATTACACATACCAGGCTACCAATACTGTGGACCCTGAATGAAACTTCAAAGACGTTTAGATCGAGGTGATCCTGGAATTAATCCGTTGGACAGTGCATGCAAGGAACACGATATCGCTTAGTCTAAAAACCATGAGGATATTAGTGCACAAAATTCTGCAGATCGCGTATTAGCTGAAAAGCGTGGCAACGTGTACGAGCAACGGATTCTAGTAATGGTGAAAAAGCCGCAGCATTTGCCGTCTCAAATATTATGAAAATGAAGTCAAAATTAACAATGGGTTTGAAGAAAAAGAAAAGCAGTAGTGAAAGAAAAAGTAAAATAGAAAGTTGTTGAAAAATGCATTAAAAATTGCTCGCGATAATGTACAAAAATGGAGGTAAACTTAAAGTCAATTTACCTCGAATTCTGTCTGTTTCAAAAGCAGGCGGTTTTCTACCAGCTCTCATTCCGATATTTGCAGGGCTTAGTACTGTAAGTTTGTTAGCAGGAGGCGCTGCTGGAATAGCGCAAGCTATTAACAGAGCAAGTGCAGCTGAAAACCAACTGGAAGAGCAAAAAAGACATAATCAACGTGTAGAAGCGTTAACACTTGGCAATCGTACAAATCTGAAACCTCATCAAACAGGTTACGGTATAATTTTAAAATATCAAAAAAAAATTCAAAGGTGTGTCTAAAAAAAAGGAGGGTCAAAAAAAATTTCGTTTCTATAAAACTACCTCCGTAACCATTGACGGATTTAGATATAAATAAATATGCAAAAAATTACAAATTCCAAATTTTCAAAGAGTATTTATGAGAAACGCATTACCACGTGAGTCCATTGTCTATAGAAGCTGTAGTAATAAATCTTGACGATAATACTGGTCCTGGCACGCACTGAGTGGCTTTATTTTGGCAGTTCTGGGGATTTGTGACCCCCGGTAGATCTTATAACTTACTTGAAAGTTAATAACACGTAAAATTATAAAAGATACCAAAAATTCAATACATTTGTATGTGGACATATTTGTTTAAAATTTTGATGTGAAATTTTTGCTGAAGATTATCGAAAAATTGTGGTAAACGTAAAGCATGAGCTCATACTTACAAGATCTAGGAATGATTTGAACGCCATTCGACAAGCTACTATAAAAGTCGGTGATCAAGACCAGTACGAAGACTTTAAAATAGAAATTACTCGAATAGAGTGGCTTATGCCCTACGTTGTTCTGTCGGACAAACGTAGAATACAACTATTTAACTACATACAGAAGGATATACTTATTGCTATGAGTTTTCGATCGTGGGAACTATTTGAATATCCAATGCTTCCGACGACATCGAGACAAGTTTGGACGGTCAAGACATCGAATCAATTGGAAAAATCAAGATTTGTTATTTTTACCTTTCAAACTAAGCGAAAAGGATCAAGAGAACATAATGCAAGCCGATTTGATCATTGTAACATTCAAAACGTTAAGCTTTTCTTAAACTCTCAGTATTATCCTTAACAAAACTTAAATTTTGATGTGACGCGTAATCAGTTTGCTCTATTATATGATATGTATGCACAATTTCAAAGTACATACTACAATAATAATAACAACGAGACGATCCATTATTAAGCAGAAGCGACTTCTTTAATCGTATACCGCTTATAGTTATCGATTGATCAAAGCAAAACGAATCTATAAAATATACTGCTGTAGACCTACGCATTGAATTTGAAGCCAAATAAAACATTCCAGAAGAAACTACTGCGTACTGCATAATTTTACATGATCGTATAGTTAAATATAATCCGATCAGTGGTAATGTAAAAAAAATTGTGTAATCATTTGTGTTTGTAATTTAATATATTACTTTTATTGTAAGAACATCAAAATAAAAAAATATGTATATTTTTACTTGCAAGCTGTGTTTTTAATTATTATTATTAATTCATACCCGCTCCACCTCTATCAATATCCTATGTTACCAAATTTTCTGTAACATGTCAAATTGCGAATGATAATTTGCGTCGTGTATACATCTATTTTGACGTTTCCTTGTTAATAATGAGGAAAAAAAGCAGAGATTTAAGTTGACTTGAGACGAAATTTTTATATACAAGTTACAGTGTTTATTTTAGAACTCTGAAGAGGGTGGCATTGACCACCGAAACTATATAAAAAGGAAAAAATGTATTAGTTTTTTTTCACCTTACCTTTTCTCATTTGACTCGGGAAGATCGATAAATTTCAACAATCATTATTAAACCAGTAAGATTCTATTCTCATGCTGCGCCTAACAATAAAAATTTATAAGGCACGAGCGGATGCAGCTTAAATGTGAATTAAAATTAGTGAAAAGAAAAAGTATACAAAATAAATATATATTATTTAAATAAATTTTATTCAAAAAAATAATTATTTAAAATATATTACACGTTTATTTTGAAGGGTTATTTATTTTACTGTTCAAATTTGGAGGATACATTTCAAAACTTATTCCTTCTGTGCATTTTTTAATTTATTGGATTTTAATTGTTTAATTTATTGGGTAAAATATTGGATGAATAATGGATAAGTAATATTTGTAAAGTAGTTTTATTAATAATTTATTATAATAATATAAATATATTTTATAAGTACATATACTTTATAAGTAGATTTATATATTTAAAAAATGAAATAAAATTAGTATATCATATTTTTGTTGATTTGTAAATTTAATTCAATGTAAATTTAATGCAAATTTATCTTCAAAAATTCATCTCGAAAAGTGTTGAATAGAAAAAAGTTTTATTATGATGAGACAAACATTTCATCCATTTAAAGTTTTTATGTAAAATGAATACATTTCAAGATAATGCTACGAAATTGTTCATGCGTAATTAGAAAAGATGTTATAACTTAAATTGATTATGTGCAATATATCTAAAAATAAAACCATAAGCATCTTGTATCATGAAAAAGATACCCTACAAATTTCAACCAAATCAGTTGAACACTTTTGGAGATATTTGTGGAACATCAAACACATAAATATGATGTAACGATCTTTGTAAGTCTCTAGCGCTAAAAATATTCAAAAACGTGTATTGTGGTACTATAGAAAAAAGCTTCGTATTGTCAAGACGAATATTTTGTCTATTATATAGTTTTTGTGTAGGAAGTATACATTTCGAGATATTTAACATACAATGAATAAAACCGTTTTTAAAGGAAATGTATAAACTTCTCTGTATCTGTGACGTCGCTTTATGCATATATCTGAAAATAGGACCATAAACTTTTTATATCGTGATAAAGCTACCATAAAATTTTCAGCTAATCTATTGAAAACTTTTAGAGATATTATTGGAGTAAAACTACTTTTTTAGATGACAAAAAAATAAGGCTCTCCTGTATATCGGTCGTGCCTAAAAACCACCGAGTGATAAAATCAAACCAACAACATGGATTTACATAAAATAAAATAGTTTTTTCCACATAGTTAAAAATGTCTAATATTACTATTGTGGAAGCAAATAGTTAGAAAAATATAATGATTACAAATTTACCTTACATCCACTATCTAGAACATTTGGTAATAGGCTTAAAGGAAAATGAGATTTTATAAACCTTGGTGATGTCATCTTTTCTAACATTATATATCCAGGTTCTGCTAATTTCTTACATAATTCTTCTTTTTCTGAATCGCCTTTGTTTAGTTCGACAAATTCTTTAGTTAGAGCTGGATGATTGAACATGCTAAATCTGAAAATTAATTATACTGTAAATACGTTTTTCTGTTTATTTTTATACCGACATCGTTCTATTTTAAATGCTTACTTACTCTAAGAACGGAAATCGTTCAGATAATGGACAATTGTTAGCTGTGATATAATCCATGTTATTAACAACTAGCCATACAAGTTCTTGTACCCATGTAGTTCCTATAAATTAAATAGAATATGAAAGTTATAAACATTATGTACACAAAGAAGAAATATCACTTTATTAGATGTGTATGATATGCACTACTAGAACTTGCGTAAAACCCGTACAGCAATACGAGGTTCTTGTAACTATATATATGTATACTATCCATTTTGTCGCAAGAACAACATTTATACTAGCTTTCGGTGTCATATCTTTTCAACGAAGCACGTCACAAAAAAACGCGAATTATTATTTCTGATAGTTTAAGGGGAGGCTGAAGCAAAATTGACGTATTTTTTTTAATACACAGCTTTTATGCATCCGAAAAAAGGTAAAAAAGCAACAGCAGAGCGGTGTAGTGGCTCTGTGCAATTAATCTTTTTCTTTCAAGATTGTGCCAGTAATGTAAACTGTTCTTTCTAAAAATGCAAAATACGAAGGCCTGTTTACGCGTCGAAATCTAACCTCAAAATGATTGCAGTCGTTTAGGTTTCATTACACACCTTTATATTATTGTAATTTCCCATGCAATAAATAACAGAGTGGCGTAGCTAATAGAACTATCTTTCGTTTTGTCCAAAGCAGACATCAATTAGTGTTTTAATATTTTCTAAACATTAGAAGTACGAAGTAGGTCGGGTAACAAAAAAAAGGGCCGGACTTTAGCCTCTCCTTAACGGGGTGCCATCGTCAATATTTATCCTCACTACCTTATCGGCAATCGCGATTATTAGTAATAAATTTGTAAATAAAACAGTATGTGAAAAAGTAAGAGAAGAGGCGCCTTCATTTATTGATAATATAACTGTGTGCCGAAATTCAGATTAAAATTACATTGCGTTTTCGAGAAAAGTCTTACCAAAAATGTGAACCTAACCTCAACAAGGTGAAAAAATTTAATATTTTTGGTAAGACTTTTCTCGAAAACGCAATGTAATTTTAATCTGAATTTCGGCACACAGTTAGATTGTCAATAAACAAAGGCGCTACTTCTCTTATTTTTTCACATACGGTTCTACTTTTTTTTATTAATTAATCATCAAAAATTGAGTATGAAACCCCCTTAAATTTTTTTTCACTGAAAAACATAAAATTTTCAAAAATTTTCTTGATAAATGTCAAGCTTTTAACATAAAAAAGAGAATTTCATTATTGGAAATATCTTATTAATGCGTGATATTAGTATCGACCCTTCAAAACTCTATTTAGGTCTGAAATTCAAGATGGCGGATTTATAACCACGTTATAAAGAAGAAAAATTGAAAACACGGGGATTTCTTTGTAAATAAAAATTATTTGAGCCCTTATAACATTCATTCATCAAACATTTTCGAATATTTTAGAAGGAGATTTGTGTGAATTATTTGAAAAACATAATTGCATTAAAATTTTGCAGTATTATCAAATAATTACTAAAACTAAAATAAGATTCTAAATCTGACGATGATAATGACAAGAGATCCCTGCTGGAAATGCTCAGTTAAAACCGAATTATAATACCGATTACAGACTTAATGATCAGTTGAGGTATGGATTCTTGCAACGGCAAAACCAGATTGTAATAGATTGTTAACGATTAAATAGTATAAAGAATCGGTTTACGTCGGAATATGTCGCGTAAAATGATGTCGGGACGAAATGGTTGTAGTATTTTTAATAGCGAGATATTATTATTATAAAATCAGTTTTAGGTGGATCTTTTTTTTCCACAAAAACTGGTTGTAAGAAGCTGGTAGATATAGTTGTTCAGATCGGTTTCTATTGGGAATTTGTCAATTTGATACAGTTCAATAGAATCGGTTAGAATCAAATGGTGATGGATAGTAATACGTTTTTTTTTATAACTTCTACACAGTTATAGTCCGTAGCAGTTAAATTATATACTCTTTCTAATCGGTTTCTGTCGCAGATTAATTTGCCGTGTAATCGAGTCTGTTCTAATAAAAAATTCTGATCTACACACGATTCGCAATACTCGATTGTGATCCGCCTAATCATTTTTAGTAGGCTATGGTCGGAAGTAATCTGGTTAATTAAAGTCTAATAGTCGGTTCTAAACTAGAATTCAGATCTGCGCCCGTTTCGCAATAGTCAGTTGTAATCTGCTTAATCATTTTCAGTAGGTTATGATCGGGAGTAATCTACTCGATTAAAGTTTAATCTTGTAGAGTCAGTTCTGATCGAGAATTATCTATCACCTACAAATCTTATTAGTCCGATGTAATCATCTAATTAGAGCTAATCGAATTCCATTATAATCCATTTTTATATGAAAACCATGAGTATAACAATTTTTATTCCGCTGCAATCGACCCTGTTGAAAAAAAACACGTGCTATGGTTGAGTAAAGAAAGAAAGTTTTTTACCTACCCGGATTATTCCTCGAAAAATCCTTAATACTTCAAGATATACAAACTATGGAGGGAATGCATTCTCAAATAAATTTCGGTCTTCGATTGAAAAATGACCAGCCTCTAAGGTGAGGAAACTTCTACAGAACTATTACTTCGACATACGGAAAAGGAATTACAAACTACTTGAAGGATTGGACAACAGCACGACAACAATTAGCTGAAAGTAACTCTAAACGTTTATTTCTATTAGATTGCAAAAAAATGATGTATTTCCTACTCACATTTATAACGCAAGTAAAAGGTTTTATAATATTGAATTTTACAGTAAATTGTGGAAATCTCGAGTTATAGGGTCGATTAACAAACAATGTTTCCGATTGCTGATCTTAGAAATTGAAGATATCTACATACATATCAGTTACTTACAAAAATATCTCAATAAATTAAAAAGTCGTATTATAAAATCTGGCTTAGGTGTTTCCACTTTAAGAAATTTTTTTAATTTAATGGAAAAAAAGTTTTAAAAATATTTAACTATGCACAGCAATTTCATAAAGATAAGCTTAATACACTTATATATCTGTACAAAAAGATTTTAAACAAAAAAGTAGATAGTGATGGGTTAAAAATCTCACTGATACTGTGTTACCGCGTGAAGTTGTTGATGTTATAGCATTGAGTTCTAAATTTAATGACAATAAGAATTTTTCAAATATAGATATTATTCTTGCTATAAAAAACGTTGAATTAAATCTTGATAAGGTTGAGATAAATAATAATGTTAAAAATGAAATTCGTAGTATTATAGTTAGCAATATTAAAAATGAGATTAATTTAAGGTTTCATAAAAAGAGTGAAGAAAGACGTTTTGCAAAAAAAGTTAAAACTACATACAATTTTTTAAGAAAAAACTCAGACTTATTTTTTACACATGCTGACAAAGGTAATATTACCGTTTGTATAAATAAATCAGACTACATTGAAAAAATGAACTCTCTTCTGAATGATGATAAAATGTACAAAAAAGTTACTAGGAATCCGTTAAATAAATTACAAAGTAATGTGTATAATATACTGAAAGAACTTAATGAAAATGAATAATCAGATTCATTTTGGATAAAATAACGGTTCCAGATGATTACATTATTATGTCACTTGATGTTAAGTCTTTATTTACTAACATCTCATGCTCAGCTGTGCTTGACAGTTTGGATCGACGTGTTAATAATATTTATAATAATTGTAAGATACCATTTGAATACATTCGCGACATTGTAAAATTTTTATTTGACAATACTTTTTTTACTTTCAATGATATTTTTTACCAACAATTTTTTGGTTCTCCTATGGGTTCTCCTATTTCTCCTTTTTTGCTGACATTGTAATGGAGGATCTTGAAAACGATTATTTATTAAAATTAAAAAATGTTTACAATTGCTCTCCTTTGTTTTACTATAGATATGTTGATGATACAATTATATGTATTAAAAAAGAGCATATTGAGATTGTCTTAGATGTTTTTAATAATCACAGTGATGACTTAAAATTCACTCAGGAGGTGGAAAAAAATAATGTTATTAATTTTTTAGATATCTCTTTAGATTATTCTTAGAAAAAATAATAATATTTTGACTAACTGGTATATCTTAATTTTAACTCTAATCACACTGATAAACAAAAGAAAAATATTGTATATAATCTAATTGATAGAGCAATTTTATTATCTGATTTTAATTTCATTGCTGTAATGTTAAGATTGTAAAACAGATTTTGCGCAAAAATAATTATCCAAATAAGTTTGTTAACACCACAATTCAAGAGTGGTTACGAAAAATTAGATTTATTAAAAATAAAACAATAACTGACAAAAAGCGGTCATTGTTTGCCCTTTCTTTTCCGTTTTATAAAAACTTTTTTAAAAAAAGCTCTGTTATGCTGAAAAAATATAATATATCAATAATTCCAATTATTAGTAATAAATTGTCGAATGTGATAAAATTGGGTAAAGATGCGAGAAAAAAATGGAGTATTGTGGTGTTGTTATAAATTCGATTGTGAAAATTGTTCAGCAACGTATGTAGACGAAACAAAAAGAGCTCTCAAAAAACGTATTTATGAACACAAAAAATCGGGAAATTCAGAGTCTGTAGTAAAATTACATATGAATGAGAATGAGCATGAATTCGATTTTGATACTGTTAAAATTTTAGATTTTGAAACAAATTATAAAAAACGATTAATCTCTAAGATGCTCTATATGAATAGTACAAAAAATACGAATAATAGAAAAGAAGATACGCTCATGTTAAGCAGTATTTATAAAGGCATTTTATAACTGATTTTACGTTTCTACGAATATCGCTCAATCTGGTTTTTAAAAGTCTGTTGTTATTTCTTCGAAATTTGTAGCTCGGCGAAACTGTGTAATATATACTCTAGTCGATGAGTAACGTATAATTTGTTTGCTTTCTATAAGCTTGGTAATAACCTTTATATTTTGGTGTTAATTTTTATAAAATCTCCTTTATTGTGTTTGTAATTTTGATTGGTGTGTTTAATAGATATAGTACCTGAAGTGGTCTGCAAAACCTGGCAGACGAAACGTCGTACGTTTTTTAAGTATATATGGTTGAGTAAAGAAAGAAAGTTTTTTACCTACCCGGATTATCCCTCAAAAATCGTTAATACATCAAGATAAAAAAAACACGTGATATATACACGTGAAATAATACGTACAATATTACGTGTAATTCCGTTCCAAATACATACGTGTAAAATAAACACGAAAACAAAACACGTAATGTAAATACGTGAAAAATATACGTAAAAGAAGCGTACAAATTTCATATAAAACTCGTGAAATAAACACGAAAAATAAAAGTAAATATAACAGAATGAATTGAAGGCCATAAAAATGCTATAGACCATTTGAAAGGTGTTGCTCCAAGGTTTCCCTTAGACTTTTAGATAAAAAAATCAATTGTGGCGCAATTACACTTTTTTCAAGTTGCATATTGACATGTAGTTTATGTAACATTGACCTTAAGATTAGAAATTCTAACCCAGAAGAATAAATTCTAGACATAATTAGCAACGAATGTTACATATAATGTTCTATAGTTAAAAAGTTAATAGATTCCCCAATAGACAGAGTTGCACAGACAAAACTTCGTTAAAACTTGCTACACAATTTTTGAAAACAACTTGTGTTAAACTTACTAACAAGACATTACATAATAGTGACGTGTACCTAAATTTTATGTAAAATTGTTAAAAAAAGTTGCAACAAATAATTGCTATAAATTTGCTAACAAATAAGGACGCAGATTTAGATTAATTTGTTATTTAACTCTGCTGCACGAGTTGACATAATTTTGGTATATATTTGCTAAGAAATATATCATAATCTGAGAAATTCTTTTTCAGCAAATTGGTAGCAAAATTAAATCAGTAAATGCTTACATAGTGCAGTATATTGCAACAAGATTTGATGATAATTTGTTGCTATTTTGCAATCATGAAAATAATAATTTCAATGTATTTTTTATTCAAGAAAATCTGTGTTTTTGTGAAGTATTTCAAGTTTTGTAACTTTTTTGCAATTTTAAGAGTCTAACACATTTACTAGTAGTGGCGATGCGACGTGCGATCTAGTTGCACAAAAATAATATAAGTATTCTATTATATTTACTTAAAATATTATTTCAACAAAATAAAAGCACATTTATAGCAATACTTGCTATTTAAAAAGTAATAATTTTATGCAACAATTGACTTTAATTTTATATAAATTTGCTGTCACTATTTTCATGTAAATGATTTGATGCAAATTTATAATAAATAAGGACTTACATTGACGCAAATTTTAGATAAACAGGTAAAAATTTTTTTTGCAAAGTTGCTGTCAATTTGCAATCATATGTCTATTGGGGTTTTAAGTTAAATAGCGGTAAACCCAGCTGGTGTTGAAAAAAACTTGGATGAATTCACTTTTTGAGGTTAGAATAACTTTTGAGCAAATAGTTTACAGTACCTAAAAATTTTTTCTGTATTCTAAAAAACATTTGCAATATGTACCCAAAATTTGGTGCATTTTAAAATTTTGATCGGACCACTTCACGTGGAATACGGCATATATATATACATGTGCGGGTTATCAGCATGCAAAATATTACTCTGATTGAAACCGACTATAAACGATTAGAACCAGCTATAGCAAGTAAAATGGATTACGATGTAACTGAATTATTAACAAATCTCAGACAATGACTTCCGACAAGATTTAATTCGACAATGCCCGATAAAACCTAATTATCAACGTACAAATTTTTTTCTTGATTAAACCGATTAAGGCGGATAAAATATGTACTGGTAACCTTCGACAAAAACTTATTATCTAATACGCAAACTTGAAACCGACTATAAACGATTAAAATAGACTGCGAAAGTTTAAACAGCTGATTGGAAACCGATCAAAAACTAGTAGATTTGCTATCGTATATTTCCGACGACCACTGATTAAGCACTTTTCATTAATCAATCGATTGCAACCGACTTGTGCAAATTATTTTTAATTGTAAAAAACCATACTTAAAAAGACGTTATAGATTACCGTTATAGAACTGCTTATTGCGGATAGATTCCAATCACATAATCCCAATCAATATTCGATAATACACATATTCTCCACTGAAACCGAGTAGAATCGACATACATGAATATGGCATCACTTTTAAACGATGTAAATCGATTATTTCTGATATTCGAAGACTCTAAAATTGTCAGTATAAATTAGAATTAACTGAGCATTTCCAGCGGGTATCTGATGTAGTTAATGTATCTGATATATATGAAGTAAAGATAACGAATAATCATATTTATGGCATAGTATCTCATACACTAATGTAATACTATTGTACATCAGATCAAAAGTATGTAGAAGAAGATCATCAGTATAATTGGTTTATAGTGTACTTTCGTGTATGTATAGTTCGTAATCAGAAGAGGGTATTAAGGTAGATTAAGGTAGATATACTTAAAAAATTGTGAAAATACATAAAGTTTACATTATATTGTAAGTTAATTACGTTTATACAAATTTAATATTTATGTAAGATATATGACTTCTACTGACATTTTAGCTATAACCTTTAGAGCACGGGAATTTTCTGGTTCAAATAGCTTCTTTTTACAATAAAATTAATGTCTAAAAACATCGGATCACTTTTAACCTTTAGAGGACGGGGATTTGGGTTTACTAGTTTCTCTCACTTTTCTATAGAAATCGAGTTTTTGTGATGTCTCACATCTCAAAACTAACACATGTAAAGGGTCGATCATCTCTAAAGGTTAAGGAATAACTTCATCTAACTGCTTTGTGCTAATTTTTAAGTGTGCGCGTATGTTTCAATTTATTAAATTTTTCTGTTTACGTGTTTTTACAGTTATATTATTTTGTTGACTATTGTTACATATGAAAAGGAGAGAAGCGAGAAATAAAAAGGTGGACTGCGGAATTCGACCCCGGAATCTCAGCGTGTGAATCGCGCACTCTAACCATTGAGCTACCGTCCACCCGACAGAGCATCGACGATACGACCTACACTTCTTATCTGTCACTCGACTACTTCTCATATGTTTAAGTCGCGATATGATTAACAATCAATCAAGAAATTTAAAAATTATTTTAAGAAAGATAGAAACGATATCAGAAAGCAAAAGACTGGTAAAGATTGAACAAATAGATGCAGCAATAACTGCCGAGTTTGCTCCAAGAGAAATAACAATATATAAAGATCACATAATTATGCAAATAACTATGCCAATGGTAGAAAAGGAAACGCACACCTTGTACCAAATGCTTCTAGTGCCAGTTTTTCAACAACGGGATTTAATTATCTGTAACTCAGTGTACATTCAAACCAGGAATGATTTTATAGCCTCTCTTCCCAGCGGGGAAAAACACACTTTTTTAAAGATAACGCAGCTGTCGAAATGCATTAATTACAAAGAAATTACATATGCATAAGGGAAAACCCTATGCATCTACAACGAGAGTGTGAAAGCAAATTATTACTCGAACAAGATTATGCAACTTTTAGTTCATGCAAAAATAATTATATGCGAGGCAAGAACTCTTACATCATTAAAACTGCTCATCCAAGGCACTATGTCTACTCAGTCGCAAAGCCCACACTCGTAAATGTATTCTGCTCAGGATTCGAGGAGACACACATATTTTAAGAAGCAGGGACGATTTCCCTCCCAACGGGATGCCACTTTAAGGTTCACGATAACACATACTACATTTCAGAGGTGTTGGTGAAAGAAAAGGACACGTATTATTTACCACCAATGCAGTTGATCGGGGCAGAAAAAAGCTTTTCGAGTGATTTGAAACCGAATAAAACTATTAATGTTAAAATTAAAAACCAAATAACTGACGCTTACTTATATGGATTAGTTATTACACTTATGCTTCTTGCTGGATGCTTAGTACTATGTCGATATATTTTTCAAAAAGATGTTAAGAAACCAAGAAATGACAAAGTAGAATACGTCCCAATGCGACCGGTTACTTCGACAATACAATGGAATTTCTCACCTCGAGAACACGTATAAGCAATTCCGAAATCACCACCCAAGACGTATGAACCACTTCCGAACACTCCAGTTTTATCCGAGAAAAATTAACCAAGCAACAATGTTTAAGGCACTTAAAATTAATTTATAATTAATAGTTAATCACCATAATAAGAAAAAATAATATTAAATATAAACGGTATGCTTCTTTACCATTTAAATATAAATGTTTGTTTATAAAAGAAATTATAACGACTTTCGAACTCTCTCAATAAATAAATATAAATCAATATAAATCAATATAAATAAATATAAATAAATATAAATAAATATAGAGTTGGGTTAAATTAACGTCCACAAATAAATAGATGAGAACATATTTGTTAATCTCTACATATATAACCATTCGTCCTTACGTTTCTGTAACAAAATAAAAGAAAAACATATTCTGTTAGTCATATAAATCCAGGCGCCTGCGTGTCATTCCGCGTATAACTTGGAAACGAATAGAGATAGACGCTTAGACCAAAAACCAGAAGAAAGTTGAGTTCAAGTAGATATAGTTTAAAAAAAAGCTTAAATTGCTTAATTTGAACCAAAGTTATGAAGTAGCTAAACTAAAATGTCTTTAATTTATTATTTATTTTGTTCTTATTTCTTATTTCATAACTGCTCCAAATTAAGTAATTTAAGTTTCTTTTTTATTATACTATATCAACTTAAACTCAACTTTCTTTTAGTTTTGGTCTGAGGGTCTAATTATTCTGTTCGTTTTCGAATTATAAGCAATTAAAGTATATTTTATTAAAATAATCACTAGATGTCAAAAAACTTTTGTAATAGTGGCCATTGGCAAGTAATATTTCGGTTTTCTTCATATTTCTAGATTACAAAAGACATACTAAAGTTAGGACAAGATCCGTTTCCCGGAGGTCAAGTACTCTCCTTGTAAGTTACAAGAATGAAATATGCGGCTACCTTTCGAAACGGATCATTTGACCGTAGGTAGGGTAGAAAGTCCCGGTATTGTAGATAATACTCTGAAGCACGAAGAGGACGATGGACCTATTGGTTTGAAAATGAAAATGGCTAGTTATGTTAACGAGGTGTCACCTCGCTCCTCTCCACTATGATGAACCGATAAAAGAGAGAAAGGAGTGAACCAAATTGACGACTGTCCTGGTGAATCGAAGACAATTGCTCATGCGCCCGTATACGTACCCGCTGTTACCACCAGATGCTTCTGGTATGGTCGCGTAGAAGTAGGGAGCGGCCCCTTACTGCTGGTAAATTCGCAAAATGTCAAGCACGAGAGCACGGCGTGTTGCATATCAACAGGGCTATCGCTGCAATTTATTAACCATTATTTTTTTAAGTACGAAAATATTTGAATAAGTATCGTGGATCACTGTCAATGCTCCGAAATGTCAATGCTCCTTCGAAGCAGAGAGCAGCATCGCGTGACCGCTTCCACCAATCAAGAGATTGAGGAGAAAGCATGTACGGAGGAGGGGACAACGATAAATTATTATTATTATGTATCAAGAAAGCACATGTGGGAGCAAAAGTCATGCAAATATTTACTTTACAGCTAAATCGTCCGGTCAATTTTTTGTCAAAATTTATGAATTAAATTAATTATTTATGTACGTAATTATTTCTAGAGATGAAGGGGATGTCGGAGCCATATCATCCGTCGACAGCCACTCGATCTCTGTGGCGCTGCGGTCAGGTGGCGAATTCGACGATAAACGTACTTTATACATAAATTAAGAAAATTACTGCTACTTAGGGCTGTTAAAAAATACTCCCCCCCCCCCTAGCTATGACTAAAACTAAGGTAACTACACTATTACACTTGACAGCAAATGTTTAATTTTTCAGAAAAATGTGAAATACGTACTTGCACATAGTGCTACGGCAGATGTATTTCAGATTTTTCTGAAAAATTAAACATTTGATGTCAAATGTAATAGCGTAGTTACCTTAATTTTAGTCATAGGTAAGGGAGAAAGTAGTTTTTAACAGCCCTAAATAACTGTAATTTTTTAAATTCATGTATAAAGTACATGTTTATCGTCTAATTCGCCACCAGACTGCAACGCCATACTGAAATCGAGCGGCTGTCGCCAGAGGTCATGGCTCCGACCTCCCCTTAATATTAAAAATGATAGTACTCATATTAGACAGGCTGTTATAATCATTGACATCTCTTCTCAGAGAGAGAGAGAGAGAGAGAGAGAGAGAGAGAGAGAGAGATAAAATTTTAACCACAAACAAATGCTGATATTTTGATGCAAGATTTTACTCCATTTTTAAGTTCTACGAAAACATCTTAAAAACATCCCATAATCGTTTTGTACATAATTTATTGGAAACGTTTATTAATCATTTACGCAAATGTTCCTGCAAATGTTTTTAAAATGTTATATTCATATTTTTGATAATTGTTTTTGGTCTGAAATAATTCTGCGGAGAAACATTAATATGACCTTTCAAAAACATTTGGATAAACATTTGCATAAAAATGTATTTAACTTTTGGAACAATTTATTTCAGGAACATTTTTAAGTCCTTCTAAAAATCTTCTGACTTCATGTAAATTTTTCATAAAATGAAATGTTACCAAGTCATCTTAAAAACATTTATCAAAACTTTTAATGTTTCACACTTAAAAGGTTTTTGAGAATATTTTTTTAAATATTTTTAAAATGTTCTTTAAATCTTTTGAAAAATATTAAATGATCAGATTAATTGACATTTTTTATAATATTATTAGGATGTTTTTAGGAAGTTACGAAATATATATTTGTTAATCGTTTCTAGGAAGTTTTTTTAATGTTAATATAATGTTCATAAGAGGTTTATGAAAACATTTCTGAAAAACATTTTTTAAAAACGTTTTGTGTTATATGGGAATGTTTTGGAAATTATATATATACGATATAAATTTACGTCGTAATGTTAATTTTTTTTATCAATTAATTTTGAAGTATATTCTTAATGAACTTTTAAGAATTATTGTAATTATGGAAATAACGCCAAAAATAGTTCGTAAAGAGTTCACAACTTCAATTTAACGCTCCATCGATTGAATTACATTTTTGAGGCTAGACGTTGATTATAAAATGTAGTCTTAAATTTATTGTTAGTTAATAATAAATAAATTTTAAATAATTTTGATACAATTATTTTATTTCATTTTCTAACTAATTTTTTGTAACTTTTTTCATGTGCTATAAACTATTAATTAAAATTTATTGTTATATTAATAAAATATTACTTATGTCGACTGTAGTATAACTAAATTAATTAATATTTTTATCGGTCTTACAGTCAATTATATGGGCAATCAGATTGCCCCTACTTATAATCACCCCCGAAGAATCTATAAAAATAAAAATAAAAAATATAAAATATAAAAAATAAAAACACTAACTAAACATAAAAACAAATTATTAATAAAGCAATCTGACTGCCCCCCTGCACCAAAAATCTACTAACCCCAAATATGATGTCCGACGTTTCGAGCTCGCTGCTGCTCCTCATCAGGGACTGAAATGAAAAACTATTCCACACGATATTTGTACCCTCAAAAAAGCCTCCCCAGGGACTGACCCTGATGAGGAGCAGCAGCGAGCTCGAAACGTCGGACATCATATTTGCGGTTAGTAGATTTTTGGTGCAGGGGGGCAGTCAGATTGCTTTATTAATAATTTGTTTTTATGTTTAGTTAGTGTTTTTATTTTTTATATTTTATATTTTTTATTTTTATTTTTATAGATTCTTCGGGGGTGATTATAAGTAGGGGCAATCTGATTGCCCATATAATTGACTGTAAGACCGATAAAAATATTAATTAATGTAGTAGTACTAATGTCGATCTACAATTTCGTACCACTTCCGAAAAATTAGATTATTTGATTATATACTTTTAGTTCCAAACATTATTATTTGATTATACTTTTAATTCCAAACATTTTGTATATATTATAATATCTGTAGACAAATAAATCTTTCTTAAAAAGAACTTAAATTATTTTATAATTTAATATTCACATTATTAATTTTAGAGCTTAATGAACAACAAGTTAGACAATATAATAAAATTATTTTAGAGATTAAAACTATTTGTAAGGAACAACCAATACAAAGTTATAATGGTATTTAAAATAAGGAAAATGTAGATACTAATTTAATGAGCATCTATATCTTACCTACCATTAGAATTTGTAGAAAAGCTTTTAGAGTTCGAGGTTCAGATACAAAAAAACGGAGTTCAGGAATGATTTTGTAAATATTTTTTTAATACTGATTAGTTTAAGGGATATTAAAGTTAATTTTCACCGATCAAATACTGACATATAATTCATTTTAACTGGCTAATATATTTTGTGAAATGTATGTACTGATATATTCTATCATTCTGCGGTGGTTAATAAATTCTCTATTTTTCTCAGTATTATAGTTTTGATTTTTTTTTCATAAAGTATGTTTGATGATTAAGAAAGTATTTGCCATTACTCGGCCGGTAAAAATTGACTATCACATCCTGCTAAGATAGTTGTATTAAATGCTTTCAATATTTTTTAGATAAATGCACTATGCTGTAGAGGTGGCAAAGATGGTAATGATTTACTAAATAATATAATGTATAAAGTATTGATGGACAAACTTGGGAGCAAATATAGTATTAACGGCCGGCAGGGCAAATTAAAATTCAAGCCGCTTAAAATATGTCAATGCATTTTAGGTAAATATATCTTGAATAGTTTATAAAAATTTGTATTCTTTTTCAAAAAATTTATTAATACGAAAAAATTTTAATTTTTTAAAATATTTTATTATAGATGCTATACGATCAGTTTATCCAGAAGAAACGGAATATAACGTTGAAAAAAAAATGGGGATATGGTTAGCTCAGTCAGGTCAACGGTTCAAAAAAGTACAGACTGAGTAAGTAAAAGTATTTAAAGAGCATTATGTATATTATAATGACTTCTCATTAATATATTGTTATAAATTAATATTTTATGTGTAATTATTATATATATATATATATATATATATATATATATATATATATATATATATATATATATTGTAACGGTAGACGGTCCACGCGAGACGAAAATCGTACCAATCGCGTGAGTTTACCGTTGAAGACGCGTAAGGCGCATGCGCGAGCGCGTCGGAGAGCCGGCGTGCACGACACACCGGCAATATCGTCTCGTCGATGAGAGTGGCAGCAAGGAGCGACCCTAAAGGCCCTGTAAAGTGCCAACCTTCGAGCGAGGAAAGCGAAGGAAAGAAAGAGAGAGAGAGAGAGAGAGATTAGATTAGATTAGATTAGATTTAGATTTATTGAGATCTTGGGGTGTGACCCCATCTGACCCTAAGGGATATACATTGTTGAAAAATAAGATAAAATAAAATCGCAGTAACATCTCGGGCAGATAAATAAAAATAAATGAGTACAATGTGAGAGCGTAAAATAAAATATAACAATATAAACATAAAATATAATACAAATAAGAAATATACAGTGAAAACGCGACAAAAACATAAAAATAAATAAGCAAAGTGATCGAAGTGATACAATTAAAATTAAAATTAAAATTAGGCGTCCCGTGAATAACTTTCCATCCTCTAGTTTGCGGCTAGCATAGTTGGCACAAATAATCCTTCATTGATAATTCTGTTCTCCCAGTCTTGCCGATCGTTGGTGAGCAGGAAATCAAGTAGTTTCTTCTTGAATTCGGACAAGCAGTCCATGGAGAAAGTAACAGGGGATAGCTGGTTGATAATTTCGGAAGCAGATACAGAGAACGATCTCTTCCAAGTTTCCGTCCTGGGAGGCTTATAAATTAACGTTCTCTGTGGTAAACGACTGGAGCTACGAACTACAACTGTATCGCCTATTACTTTAATTTCGTTGAGCAGGTATTGAGGGCGAGAACATGATAGAGTTTTGAATGCTTGCATGGCAGTTAGGAATTGACGCCGTCGTTTCGCTGAAAGCCAGCCAAGCTCAAGTCTGTATGGAGTGACATGAGCTCGCTTCGGGATGTTACCGTAGATGAATCTGATGCAAGCATTTTGTAAACGTTGCAGTTGAAGATCCCTCGTTTTATCTGCTTCCTTGTAAACTGCTGACGCATAGTCAAGATGCGGAAATACAAGGATACGGACAAGGTAAGTTCGAAGGTCGTGTGAAAGTGCGTGCCTATGAAATCGCAGAATCCTGAGTGATGCTCTGACACGTGTCGAGATTTGTTGAACGTGATCAGACCAAGTAAGGGTAGGTGTGACTCATACTCCGAGGCATTTAATCTTATGTTCATAAGGAAGTGTGCAATCACCGATTTGAACCCCACGAGTAACTGCCAAGTCAAAACGAGAGACAAAAGCCTCACTTCCAAAGAGCATTGCCTTGGTTTTGGTGACGTTTAATGAAAGGCCATTGTCTAATGCCCACGTGGCTACAGCAGAGGCATCTTCACTAATTCTAACGATACCTTGTTCGAAATCAGCAGGAAAAAAAGAATAATAAATTTGAGTATCATCCAGCGAAGTATACGTGGCAGATCGTTAATGAACAGTGAATAAAGTAGCGGTCCAAGCACACTGCCTTGTGGCACCCCGGCATTTACTGAGCGCCAGCTCGATACGTTTCCATCATCATCCACAACTGCCTGGCACCGACCCGTTAAGTAAGAGTAGAACCATCTGATGGTCAGATCGGAACAACCGAAAGCGTTCAGCTTAGACAAAAGAAGAGCATGCGGCACTGTGTCAAAAGCCTTGGAAAAGTCAAAGAATACTGCCACCGTGATCTTGCGCATTTCGATACTGAATCTAATGTCATCAATTACACCCAAGAGGGCTGTTTGGGTACTGTGACCCCTGCGAAAACCGGCTTGTCGGGGGGCAAGCAGCTGTTTGTCTTCTATATAGCCAGTTATCTGATCATGGACAAGTCTCTCAAAGATCTTGGAGATCTCGCAAAGGAGGGCTATAGGTCTGACATCTGAGATAAGAGCAATCTGAGAAGTCTTAGCCAGAGGTCGCAGGTATGCTCTCTTCCATGAAGCCGGAAATACAGCATCATCAATGGACTGGTTGAAAATACCAGCAAGGTGTTCACTGATCCATCCTGCCACGGTTTTTAACATCAGTGCAGAAATATTATCGGGACCTGTTGATCTAGAGCTAGTGATATTAATAGCGGTAAACACTTGTTTGGCTGTGACATGAATGAACTGAAAGTGAGAGTGAGCTGATCCGAGGTTTGATGTGCCGGTCGATAACAAGGTTGCAGGTCATTATAAGTAACAGGCGCATGTGCATTCGACACGGATGTAAAATGAGTAATCAGTTCGTCTAAACTGAAGTGCAAGAAAGGAGAAATTCGGTTAACCGAAGATATGCCTAAACTTCTAAGCACACGCCATTTTGAGCGAATCGAGGCGGCACTACTCATTCTGACAGAAAAATAATGATTCTTGGCGGTATCAATAGCGTTTGATACGGCCCTGCGGAGTGACCGAAAGTGCAGTAAATCGGATGTCCTCCTGGACCTAACAGCTCTTCGATAGGCCTTATCCCGCTCACGCATATTATCTCTGATTGACTGATTGATCTACGGTTTAGACTTGTTTTTGATGGTAAAGGTGCGCTGAGGTGCAATTACATCGATAACCGAAATAATCCTATCAGTGAGGATGGTAACGTTACTCTGCAGTTCCGCTGTATCTTTCTCCAATGGGGGTAATGGTATGTCTGTGAAGGCCGTCGCGATGTGATCTTGCGATATACCTTTAAGACAACGAGTAGTAAGTCGTCTAGAGTCCCGCCGAGGATGACAAATATTAAGAGTTAGTTCAATATAATCGTGTCCAGCTATGAAGGGCACATCAGATTTAAATATTTACTGATTTTAGTAGGATCACTTACAATAAAAAGATCAAGCCAGGTGTTGGAAGGAAGGCCGTCCCTGTTTACCGCATGATGAGTAGCGTCAGAAGGCACCAGATGGAGGAGAAGGTCCCGCAAAGCCCTATTCAGGTACCTAGAATCAGGGCAATCGATTGCCATATTTAGGTTGAAATCACCCGTAATTATGATTTCGTCGTAGTTAGGGGTGAGTTCAGAAAGTATGTCAAACAAGTCAACCGGATAAGTAGCCTTAGGACGACGGTAAACAACAGCGAACAGTATACGAGAAGTGCCTGTGAAGACCTCTACAAGGAGGAACTCAGGCGTGTTGTCAAACATGGGGTTCGATGCCTGGACAAGCTTGCTTCTGTATTTCGACGAGACGCAAGCCATTACACCACCTCCCTCCTTCAAAAGACGATCGTTTCTAAAAATTGTATACCCTTTAATACCAACTAGAGAGTCAGGTACATCTGGTTTCAAAAATGTCTCCGTAAAACCCATTACATCTAGTTCACGTGTTGCAATGAGAGCTTCGATCAAAGAAGAGTGAGACAAAAATCTGTTACAATTACAATGGAAAACATTAAAAGAATACGGAGTACCGACAGAATTCGTTTTATTGCGGATATTAGAGTCTACATTAATCGTGTTGGCTATGGTTCTGGTATCTTCGGCTTGTTTGCCATCAAGACAATTGTTGAACGTAAGAGATGAGGTATTTGTTACTGCATAATTATCACCAGTTAAAAGGAGGACAGATTGGGCACCCCCACGACCTCATCTAGAGAATGAAGAAAGGTCTGTCTTACTGGAAATGGGGATCTAAGTTTCGCTGACAGATTTGCGTACAAAAACTTTTAAGTTACGCTCAAACGGTCGAGGCCAGTTTGCCTCCCGTGCCTTTCGTGATGCCTCACGCCACAAGACAAATACAGGCTTAGGCCACAGTGCGCGTACAAATATTTGTTGTGAGCACGGAATACCAAAAATATCTGTGCTCGTTTTACCGCGAAGAGTAGAGGCTGTAGCAACGATTGCATCACGCACAGCACCTGAAGCGATCTTGAGCACGAGAGACCTAGTGGAAGGTTGATTGCTGGCTCTCGAACTTCCAGCAGCAGCATCTTCACAAATCAACCACGCACGTGTATTAATCACAAAAGGGATCAGATGTGAAATACCCATAAATGTGAAGAGAGTTTGTACGAGGTGACCATCAGTTAGTCCGCATGCAAGAGGTATTCCAGGAATGCGTATTTCAAGTGGATCATCCAATGAATGTTCTGCTGATTGAGTAGAAGATGTTGACAGAGCGGATAATTCGGTACGAATGATACTGAGGTCCTTTCTCCTATCCTCATCAAGTTTTTTTGAAATGGTCTCCAGGTTATCAATACGTAGGTCGGTACGAATTTCGTAGGATTCAAGACGGTTATAGAGTGCCTCTGTCGCTTCACGTTGCTGTTTAGCCTGTTCTGTGAGTGCTTCCATCGACAAACGCTGCGAGCGAATCTCCTCAGTTAAGCTATCGAGCTTGCCGTCTACTCTCTCACTGAGGACATTGATCTGTTGTTTCATTTCAGTCAATAAGTTTTTAATCCATTCAGATGCAGGATCCATTTGTTTATTCAGGAGCGAAGAATGCGGACAATTGAGCGATACAGGAGAACTGTGAACGATGACGGGATGTCAGTACCTCTATATGACGACTTTGACTGTTTGTACCCCTGGTTTGATGTCAACGGTGGAGGAGATGCTGCTCGCTTCTGAGCACGTTGAGGCGTAGGTGAGTCACGTGGTGGAGTGCGAATCATGAGGTAGTAAGAGTTTTAACAGTTAGGGTTACAATCGATGCAACTACAAGAACGCATATAATGCTTGAGGCAACACGACGCAGATTCCGGGAACGTATAATATATATATATATATATCGGTGAAGCTAAATACGAGACGCAAAAGCTATAAGAACACAACGCAGTAAACTAATATAAATAAAATAAAGTAAAGTACAATGTAATAACACGATGCGTAAAAAGACAATATGCGTGAATCGTAGTGTAACAATAAATTAAATAAAAACGCAGTATGAAAGTAATTTGTTAAAAATTACGTAATAAAAGTAAAATGATCAATAAAAATAAAACGCAATAAAATAGCAATTAAGTTAGTAAAAAATAGTAAGACGGTACGAGTAGTAGATATAAAAATATTATAAAATAATATAAAATACGGTGATTCACGTAAAATAAAAACGTACGCTAAAAGCTATATGAACACAACGCAGTAAAGTAATATAAATAAAATAAAGTAAAGTACAATGTAATAACACGATGCGTAAAAAGACAATATGCGTGAATCGTAGTGTAACAATAAGTTAAATAAAAACACACGTGTAAGTTGTTAAAAATTACGTAATAAAAAGTAAAATGATCAATAAAATAAAACGCAAGAAAATAGCAATTAAATTAGCAAAAATAGTAAGACGGTACGAGTAGTAGATATAAAATAATATAAAATAATAAGAAATACGATGAGCGGGGGTATACATTAAAGTAACTGGAAAAGCGTGCTGTCCAGAATAAGGGGGCACATAATGAGGCGACGAATATTTGAGCGTGCTATAACGAGTGCGCGCTGTAACACATTTTCATCACAAATCACAGATAAGAAGTTTGAAGTAATGTAAAAAATAAGAGTTGCAAGTAATAGCACTTGAAATATACTCAATCAATATCACTGTTTAAACTTTCACTGCGAACTGGTAACTAATGAACGTAAAATGAATAACTGCTATAACCTCGAAATGCAGATCGTTGAAAAATGTTGATTTTTCGCGAGCCTCTAGAATAAATAATATTGAAAAATTGCATTAGAAGGCTCGCATGACTGCACTTGTGAGAATCTGAAACAAAAAAGCCCGAAGGCACGATGGCTACAGAAAAAAAACTTAATTCAAGCGGGAGGTCGATTTTAGACGTGTGTCGTTACTTACGTCATCAGAGAGAGAGAGAGAGAGAGAGAGAGAGAGAACACGTGTAATCGAGAGGACGAAGGAAGAGAGGCACGCGCCAACCCCCAGAGTCATCTACGAGTATAAAGTAAGTCCTGGCCAGGGAGCACCGTATTTATTACCGCCGAAACGCGAGCGAACACCGGTTGCGGGGTACGCGCGGTACCCCGACATAGCTAAACGAGAGCCTAGCCACTCTTGCCGCGGCGCTCTCTCTCGCTCAAATAAACCACGCATACGGCAAACCGGAGTGCTTCACACTCCGACGCGATTACGATTGGCGAAATTTACAGCGAAGCCAGGTAACCCGTACCTGGCAAACCTAACCCGCACATCTGAGGAGCCGAGCACGAGGATCGACGAGGTATAATACGAGTTAACCGAGATAAGTGTGTACTAGGTAAGTACATACATTGTACACAGGGACGACGACGTCACTCGGCGCTTGAGGCTAGCTCCGGTCGTCCCGAAAGGTGATTTTACCGATTTACCAGCTGTATGGTGAGACAGCTGACCGCAGCGGTGCGGTGATTTCCTGTGCATTGGTTACATGCACAGGACGAGTATAACCCTCCTGACGTATAAACCGACCCTGTTACAATATATATATAAATAATGAATATATTTATATAACGTATACTTTTATTTATTGTTTTACAGAAAATCCAAAATCTAAAGATAATAATGATGCAAATGCCGAAAACCAAACTAGGACATAGTGTTGGTTTATTTGGAAATTATTCTTATTTATTTAATAATGTTACAAAAGCGTAATTCCTTTTTAATATTTTGTACGCATTTTATTAAATCTTGATCTAATAAAAGTATTTCTTATAAATTGTGATGCTGGTTTATAATTCCATATAAATAAATATTATTCAAATAAAATTATTTCCGGATCCCAACATCATCGAAAGAGAAAAAAAAACAATAATATCAATTTATTTGTCCTAATCACCCGGTGAACTCACCCAGAGGAAGTTCCGTTGAATAAAATAATAGTTCCGGATGCCTATTACACGCGATAACGAATATTAACACTCGAACAAAAATGTAGACATATAAAATTATATTACGGTATCTAATAGTAGATCCCGTGGCACCACTAACCACGAGAGAGAGAACGTTGATTTCAAATTAATGAAGTAAATTATTTAATGTAATAAGAGAACGCGCACTGAATTTATTATTATTGTCCCCACTGATACATAAATCAATTATTATATTAATAATTAGAAATAACTCACCAATGCGATGTAATAAAATCAATATAATAAGGATCAACGAATTTAGCAATAAAATGATATTTTATATCTATATAAATATCTGTATAGTTCCTCCCTGAACTGCTTGAATGATCAAAAATTAATTAAATTAATATTGAATTTTGTTGGTCTTGCTGAGTTAAGGGGATGCCATACCTGAATTAAATCCTACTATGCCGACACCTGTATAGTACACGCACTATTTCTCCTATTACTATTATCTAATACAATGACAACCTACAAACGCAGTGGAGGCATATTTGTAATACATATATTAAATAAATTATAAGTACAAAAGTTTGATTTGTGCTAAAATGTGCTTATAATTTGAAAAATACGATCTCAAACATAACCTCTCTTAGTTAACAGGCAACAACGATTTAATTGAATTTTGTAAAAACTGGATAGATTTCTAACAAATACAGTGCAGGCGCACAATTTCACGATATTGATAAATGTTGGAACACTAAAAAAAACAGTCAAAAGTGCACGATGAAGAAATAAATTGAAAAATACGACTGATACAAAGACGTTGGGAAGCTGGTACTAGATATTTGTGATGGAAATAAATATAGATTGCAATTACAAGCATCAAGAAACAAAGTAGAGGCAACATTTTACATTACCTTAGAATCATTTTTCAGTAAAACCTAGAGGAATACATAATCAATTGAAAAATTATTTGAAAAATAAAAAAGATATTCATTCCTTCTAAAATTGTGTAATTTAGCAGACCGAAGAGTAAGAAAAAGTTTAGCTACGTAGTTTGAAAATCCACCAGTAGGTGGCGACGCTAAGCGTTTCCAGTTATGTATTATTTCATTCGTGGTGGAATAGGCGACGGATTCTATAAGAGGTCCGTGCACGATCGGGCCGTTTGCCGCACGCACATCGTAATTTCAAATACATTGTACTGTACCGACACTGAATGTTGGGTGCATTATTTGTTTAATTCCAATTACTTAACATAATGACAGCTACAAAACGGGGTAGAGGAACATTTTTAGAATAGATTTAAAGTAAATTAAAAGTACAAAAGTTGAATTTATGGCTATATATCGTTAAAATTTGAAAAATACGAATTGAAACATAACCTCTCTCAGTCTACAGCGAGGGATTCTATAGGAGGAGCGTGCACCGATTTGGGCCGTCTGCCGCACGCACTTCGTACTTTCAAATACATTGTACTATGTCGACACTGAATGTTGAGTGCACTATTTGTTTAATTCCAATTATTTAACATAATGGCAGCTAGAAAACAGGTTAGAGGCATATTATTAATATACATTTTAAGTGTATAACAAGTACAAAAGTTGAATTTATGATAAAATATCGTTAAAATTTGAAAAATTCGAGTTGAAACATAACCTCTCTTTGTCAACAGGCAACAACGATTTATTTTAATATTGTAAAAACGGTGCAGATACATAAGTTCACGATATTGGTAAAAGTAGGAATACTAAAAAAGCAGACAAAAGTGCACGACAAAAAATTAAAAGAAAAATACGATGAATACTAAGACGGTAGAAAGCTTTTATTATCTATTCTGGATGGAATAAACGTTTCTCCGTTATACGTCAGTTCTAAAAAAGTATGTGCTATCCACTTTTATCACTTTTATTTGAAATACCGTATTTTGTTGGTTTTTTTATGTCAATTCGGATAGTTTAACCTTGGCTATATAGTAACTGAAAATTTCAAAATTAATATCAATAAGGACAAAATGATAATAAGAAAATAAAAATCGATTCCACTCCATAACATTGTGCAGCAATTAGTAATAATTTAATAGCTATTCGACGGATACCTGCGAGGCGAGACAATCTCAGCGACGCGCCGAGCGTGTCTCGCCTCGCAGGTTACCCGCGACAATAATCAATCGCTGAAGTCTTCCAAGAAATAGTATTACTGTGAATACATGACTAAAAATAATTTTCGGTTTACCTACACAAACACTGCTATAATAAAAATATAAAATTTGTTACAATATATTATGTGTGTGCTTACAACATATCAGTGGATATCTACGAGGCGAGACACTCTCGGCGCGTCGGTTAGATTGTCTCGCCTCGTAGATATCCATCGAGAACTAAAAAGCAGCCATCCGAGAAAAGTATTTTTTTTATATATAAAATACTAAAAATAATTTTCGGTTTACATTCACAAACACTGCTATAATAAAAATATAAAATTTGTTACAAAATATTATGTGTTTGCTTACAACATAACGGCGGATATCTACGAGGCGAGACACTATCGGCGCGTCGTCCAGACTGTCTCGCCTCGTAGATATCCATCGAGAACTAAAAAGCAGCCATCCGAGAAAAAGTATTTTTTTTTATATATAAAATACTAAAAATAATTTTCGGTTTACATTCACAAACACTGCTATAATAAAAAAATATAATTTGTTACTATATATTATGTGTATGCTTATAATATATCGGTGGATATCTACGAGGCGAGACACTCTCGGCGCGTCGTCCAGACTGTCTCGCCTCGTAGATATCCATCGAGAACTAAAACACAGCCATCCGAGAAAAAGTATTTTTTTTATATATAAAATACTAAAAATAATTTTCGGTTTACATTCACAAACACTGCTATAATAAAAATATAAAATTTGTTACTATATATTATGTGTATGCTTATAATATATCGGTGGATATCTACGAGGCGAGACACTCTCGGCGCGTCGTGCAGACTGTCTCGCCTCGTAGATATCCATCGAGAACTAAAACGCAGCTATCCGAGAAAAAGTATTTTTTGTATATATAAAATACTAAAAATAATTTTCGGCTTACCTTCACAAACACTGCTATAAAAATAAATAAAATTTGTTACAATATATTATGTGTTTGCTTATAACATATCGGTGGATATCTACGAGGCGAGACAATCTAAACAATGCGCCGTGGGTGTCTCGCCTCGAAGTTTCTTCGCGGCAATAATCAGTCGCCGCAGCGTTCCGAGAAAAAGTATTTTTTGTGTATATATGACTAAAAATAATTTTCGGTTTACCTACACAAACACTGCTACAAAAAAAAAATAAAATTTGTTACAATATATTATGTGTTTGCTTATAACATGTCGGTGGATATCTACGAGGCGAGACAATCTAAACAATGCGCCGTGGGTGTCTCGCCTCGAAGGTTCTACGCGGCAATAATCAGTCGTCGCAGCGTTCCGAGAAAAAGTATTTTTTGTATATATATGACTAAAAATAATTTTCGGTTTACCTACACAAACACTGCTACAAAAAAAATAAAATTTGTTACAATATATTATGTGTTTCCTTATAACATAACGGCGGATATCTACGAGGCGAGACACTATCGGCGCGTCGTGCAGACTGTCTCGCCTCGTAGATATCCATCGAGAACTAAAAAGCAGCCATCCGAGAAAAAGTATTTTTTTTTATATATAAAATACTAAAAATAATTTTCGGTTTACATTCACAAACACTGCTATAATAAAAAAATATAATTTGTTACTATATATTATGTGTATGCTTATAATATATCGGTGGATATCTACGAGGCGAGACACTCTCGGCGCGTCGTCCAGATTGTCTCGCCTCGTAGATATGCATCGAGAACTAAAAAGCAGCCATTCGAGAAAAAGTATTTTTTGTGTATATAAAATACTAAACATAATTTTCGGGTTACCTTCACAAACACTGCTACAAAAATAAATAAAATTTGTTACAATATATTATGTGTTTGCTTATAACATATCGGTGGATATCTACGAGGCGAGACAATCTAAACAATGCGCCGTGGGTGTCTCGCCTCGAAGGTTCTACGCGGCAATAATCAGTCGCCGCAGCGTTCCGAGAAAAAGTATTTTTTGTATATATATGACTAAAAATAATTTTCGGTTTACCTACACAAACACTGCTACAAAAAAAATAAAATTTGTTACAATATATTATGTGTTTCCTTATAACATAACGGCGGATATCTACGAGGCGAGACACTATCGGCGCGTCGTGCAGACTGTCTCGCCTCGTAGATATCCATCGAGAACTAAAACGCAGCTATCCGAGAAAAAGTATTTTTTGTATATATAAAATACTAAAAATAATTTTCGGCTTACCTTCACAAAAACTGCTATAAAAAAATATAAAATTTGTTACAATATATTATGTGTTTGCTTATAACATATCGGTGGATATCTACGAGGCGAGACACTCTCGGCGCGTCGTCCAGATTGTCTCGCCTCGTAGATATGCATCGAGAACTAAAAAGCAGCCATTCGAGAAAAAGTATTTTTTGTGTATATAAAATACTAAACATAATTTTCGGGTTACCTTCACAAACACTGCTACAAAAATAAATAAAATTTGTTACAATATATTATGTGTTTGCTTATAACATATCGGTGGATATCTACGAGGCGAGATAATCTAAACAATGCGCCGTGGGTGTCTCGCCTCGAAGGTTCTACGCGGCAATAATCAGTCGCCGCAGCGTTCCGAGAAAAAGTATTTTTTGTATATATATGACTAAAAATAATTTTCGGTTTACCTACACAAACACTGCTACAAAAAAAATAAAATTTGTTACAATATATTATGTGTTTCCTTATAACATAACGGCGGATATCTACGAGGCGAGACACTATCGGCGCGTCGTGCAGACTGTCTCGCCTCGTAGATATCCATCGAGAACTAAAACGCAGCTATCCGAGAAAAAGTATTTTTTGTATATATAAAATACTAAAAATAATTTTCGGCTTACCTTCACAAACACTGCTATAAAAAAATATAAAATTTGTTACAATATATTATGTGTTTGCTTATAACATATCGGTGGATATCTACGAGGCGAGACACTCTCGGCGCGTCGTCCAGATTGTCTCGCCTCGTAGATATGCATCGAGAACTAAAAAGCAGCCATCCGAGAAAAAGTATTTTTTGTGTATATAAAATACTAAACATAATTTTCGGGTTACCTTCACAAACACTGCTAAAAAAAAAAAATAAAATTTGTTACAATATATTATGTGTTTGCTTATAACATATCGGTGGATATCTACGAGGCGAGACAATCTAAACAATGCGCCGTGGGTGTCTCGCCTCGAAGGTTCTACGCGGCAATAATCAGTCGCCGCAGCGTTCCGAGAAAAAGTATTTTTTGTATATATATGACTAAAAATAATTTTCGGTTTACCTACACAAACACTGCTACAAAAAAAATAAAATTTGTTACAATATATTATGTGTTTCCTTATAACATAACGGCGGATATCTACGAGGCGAGACACTATCGGCGCGTCGTGCAGACTGTCTCGCCTCGTAGATATCCATCGAGAACTAAAACGCAGCTATCCGAGAAAAAGTATTTTTTGTATATATAAAATACTAAAAATAATTTTCGGCTTACCTTCACAAACACTGCTATAAAAAAATATAAAATTTGTTACAATATATTATGTGTTTGCTTATAACATATCGGTGGATATCTACGAGGCGAGACACTCTCGGCGCGTCGTCCAGATTGTCTCGCCTCGTAGATATGCATCGAGAACTAAAAAGCAGCCATCCGAGAAAAAGTATTTTTTGTGTATATAAAATACTAAACATAATTTTCGGGTTACCTTCACAAACACTGCTAAAAAAAAAAAATAAAATTTGTTACAATATATTATGTGTTTGCTTATAACATATCGGTGGATATCTACGAGGCGAGACAATCTAAACAATGCGCCGTGGGTGTCTCGCCTCGAAGGTTCTACGCGGCAATAATCAGTCGCCGCAGCGTTCCGAGAAAAAGTATTTTTTGTATATATATGACTAAAAATAATTTTCGGTTTACCTACACAAACACTGCTACAAAAAAAATAAAATTTGTTACAATATATTATGTGTTTCCTTATAACATAACGGCGGATATCTACGAGGCGAGACACTATCGGCGCGTCGTGCAGACTGTCTCGCCTCGTAGATATCCATCGAGAACTAAAACGCAGCTATCCGAGAAAAAGTATTTTTTGTATATATAAAATACTAAAAATAATTTTCGGCTTACCTTCACAAACACTGCTATAAAAAATATAAAATTTGTTACAATATATTATGTGTTTGCTTATAACATATCGGTGGATATCTACGAGGCGAGACACTCTCGGCGCGTCGTCCAGATTGTCTCGCCTCGTAGATATGCATCGAGAACTAAAAAGCAGCCATCCGAGAAAAAGTATTTTTTGTGTATATAAAATACTAAACATAATTTTCGGGTTACCTTCACAAACACTGCTAAAAAAAAAAAATAAAATTTGTTACAATATATTATGTGTTTGCTTATAACATATCGGTGGATATCTACGAGGCGAGACAATCTAAACAATGCGCCGTGGGTGTCTCGCCTCGAAGGTTCTACGCGGCAATAATTAGTCGTCGCAGCGTTCCGAGAAAAAGTATTTTTTGTATATATATGACTAAAAATAAAATTTGTTACAATATATTATGTGTTTCCTTATAACATAACGGCGGATATCTACGAGGCGAGACACTATCGGCGCGTCGTCCAGATTGTCTCGCCTCGTAGATATCCATCGAGAACTAAAAAGCAACCACCCGAGAAAAGGTATTTTTTGTGTATATATGACTAAAAATAATTTTCGGTTTACCTACACAAACACTGCTATAAAAAAACGATAAAATTGTTATAATCTATTATGTGTTCGCTTTTTAGTTCTCGATAGATATCCGCGAGGCGAGACAATCTGAACGACGCGCCGAGTGTGCTCTCTATCACTCGCAGGTTCTTCGAGAGTAGATTATAATAACCGCCGAAGTCTGCCGAGAAAAAGACGTACATTTTTTTAAAACAAATAGTTGTCTATTCAGCTACAAAAACATTGTTATAAAATAAATTTAAAACCTTGTACAATAAATGAGGCTATATCCGGACGAACGCGAAGACTCACCGTACGATGCGCGCTGGACGACGGCGGTCGACGGACCGTTCGACGCAAGTTGCGCGCGCACATCGGGCCCGTCCAGCGAAGCAGTGAACGAGCCTGTCGAAGCTCGCGGCAAAGTTGGCGTCGCGTTGGCAATACGATTGCTATTGTCCTTCATTTTCCCGTGGCGGACTACATTGTGTGTGTGTGTGTGTCAGGAAAGCAACATTTCAAGCGTCAACCCAGGATATGCTCCTCTATACTGACAAGGTGGATGCACGCTTTCGTTATAAGTGCAGTGCATTATTCTTTCTTTTGTAAGTATGCTTCCCATCTCGATTTATAATTTCGCCAAAAATTATACGCGGCTGGCGCCCAATATCCTTTATCTATTATTATAATAAATTATTACTATTTTTATCAATCGTTTATTTCGCCCTTGTCGCCATGCCCTAATACCCTACGTGATCGTCACAAAATGTATATAGAAAACTATTTTGTATTAATAGCCATATCTCGATTGAGCTTATTAGGAACTAGCAGACGACGGTTTCCTCTAGAAGGTGCGTGCACAGTTCGACTCGACGATTACACGCACCTCCTACTAATTCCATTAGGTTATGTATTAACCATGTATTATATATTATCAGTTGTGCAACAGTATCATAGTAAATATCCATTTTATAATCTACATGTGCATTAATTATAGTGCATAAAAGTTAACATAAATAAACTTAATGAAACAATCAAAATTGTATATAAAGATAAAATCACATGTGATTCAACGGTCCCTCCATCAACGGTCTCCATAGAAGTAGGTTTACTTGTTGTTTACCAATAACCGTTTTGCTCATTGCTTAATTTAGTAGTGATTAAAAAATTCATTTAAACATACCAATTAGTTGATAAAATTATGGAGATTATTCAGAAATACTTAATTTATTGATATTATAAGTTGTAGAAAACTTTAACAATTTAAACTTAATTTTAAAAAGCAGACGCTAGTACCATTCAGAAAGTTTATTATTATGAAAATCTTATTAAGTTAAAGTAATGGTACATATTTTTTTTATCAGGAATGAAGGGTACTAAAACTCTACAAAATATATGAGATAAACGGCGGTAATGGAAATTGAACTGGATTAAAAATTTAATTATATACAATAATAGATCATTTTTTAAGTTTATTGAAAATTATAATGTACGTAACACTGATAAGAAAATTGTAATTTTAGTAGATGAATATATTATGCGTAACTTTTGTTATAATTAATTATAAATCAAAATTTACAATTAAATTGCAATACAAATTAAAGTGAAAATTGTAAAGTACAATACCGACTGACATTTGGTTACCATAAGATGTACGTGCAGTACATGTTACCATAAAGTGTACGTACAGTACACGTTACCATAAAGTGTACGTACAGTACACGTTACCATAAAGTGTACGTACAGTACACGGTACCATAAAGTATACGTACAGTACACGGTACCATATAAAGTGTACGTACAGTACACAATTCATAAAGTGTACGTACAGTACACGTTACCATAAAGTACAAATACAGTAATACAGTACAAATAAAGTGTATGCAAAGTGCAGTGATAGTACATAGATGTTATTACTTTAATTTTTAGAATTAACATTACACATGTATAATATAAAAATAATTTGTAAATATAATTTGCCATTTCTCCAGTCCATTCCAATCGGATAAACCAATTAGATACGTTTATAAGTTTTGCAGTATACTATTCATTTACTTTTACAGTAATTTATATTTTTTTACAATCAATTTTGTAATTACTTTTACTAGCGTTGTGTTCTATCTTATATTAGGTTAACGCTTGTTAGCGCCATCTGAGGGCATGCAAACAAATATGTATTAGTATATAATACAGAGGGCGCCACATATGATTTCTGTTAAGTTAGTTTTATATAGGGTATCGATAAAACAGAAAGCGCGGACCTGCACAACAATTTTTTGTCGGGTACGACATCCCCTTAACGTCTAACGACTCTAAGAACTCCAAGTTGCTCGCTCGAAAAGGCACGACAATTCGCCGCGTATCAATCCCGAGGACAACATTATGAAGGCCACAAGCCGCCAGACATAAACCAAAAGAAGAAGCAAATAAAATACTAAGTAATAAAATTGAAAATATTTTAATAAGAAAGAAAGAAATTTTAAGTCTATGTGTTTCGTCTTGGGACCGTCTGCCAGAACTCATCAGTGGGGCGCAGACGGTCCCTGCCCCAGACACACAAGACAGTATTATTGAATCAAAATAATGATAAACTTAAAATTTTGGTATCGTAAGAACGAATGAACGGAGCCTATATAAGTACACATAAGGTGGAAAATCTGATTGTGGATGGAAAAGTGCCCCCTAACATCAGAGTATGTACTATGGACATAATCTTAAACCAAAGTCCTGTTATTATTAAAAATATAATTTTTTCTCGCCCAGGCAAAAGTTTTTAAATTAATATTGAATTTTGTTGGTCTTGCTGAGCTAACGTCTAACGACTCTAAGAACTTCAAGTTGCTCGCTCGAAAAGGCACGACAATTCGCCGCGTATCAATCCCGAGGACAACATTATGAAGGCCACAAGCCGCCAGACATAAACCAAAAGAAGAAGCAAATAAAATACTAAGTAATAAAATTGAAAATATTTTAATAAGAAAGAAAGAAATTTTAAGTCTATGTGTTTCGTCTTGGGACCGTCTGCCAGAACTCATCAGTGGGGCGCAGACGGTCCTTGCCCCAGACACACAAGACAGTATTATTGAATCAAAATAATGATAAACTTAAAATTTTGGTATCGTAAGAACGAATGAACGGAGCCTATATAAGTACACATAAGGTGGAAAATCTGATTGTGGATGGAAAAGATCGGTGGAAAGAATTATACACATAGACTTAAAATTTCTTTCTTTCTTATTAAAATATTTTCAATTTTATTACTTAGTATTTTATTTGCTTCTTCTTTTGGTTTATGTCTGGCGGCTTGTGGCCTTCATAATGTTGTCCTCGGGATTGATACGCGGCGAATTGTCGTGCCTTTTCGAGCGAGCAACTTGGAGTTCTTAGAGTCGTTAGACGTTAGCTCAGCAAGACCAACAAAATTCAATATTAATTTAAAAACTTTTGCCTGGGCGAGAAAAAATTATATTTTTAAAAAAAGATCAAAAATTAATTTGCTATGTCACCGTTTTACTGATTAATTCCTCCTAAATATCCACTCAGACTTCCTATATAATATTGCTGAAACTTCTGACTCTTAGAAAATATCAAATAAAACTTTTATTATCTATAATCAATATGTTCAGAGAAACAATACTGTTAGGGCGATCGATAGGATCAGAATGGCGAGGATCCGCTTTCCGAGCCACACCAAACTTCTTCCCCGATTTTCTATCTCCCTCAATCTCCTAATATCCCTATCTGTTCTCTCTCTCGTTACCTGTGAGTAATGTCAATTTTCACTGTAAATTGCAGTAAACAATAATTTTAAATTTAGTATCTTATTATTATTACACATGAAATATTAAAATAGATTTTAAAAATCTATAACAATTGTTTTATATAGTAATTATTAGCATCTTTGTCAGTTTTGGTCGTATCGCAATGATATTCAGAGCAAAACTGGCAAATGTATAAAAAAAAATTTTTAAATTATAAATTTTACAATTTTCCACTTTTTAATGTTTAAACTAATTCTTTAAACATTAAATGTAAAATAAAAAAAATCTGCCCTCGCCGGGAATCGAAACCCGTCATAGTGCGTGGCAGTCAGAGACTTTACCGCAGAGCTATCTCCTTCCCTTATGCGGGATAGTTTGGCATGTCTACATTAGCTAATCGTTAGTGTTAGCTTATGTAGTCATATTCTTTACGCTATTTAACCGAGATAGACATTTAAATTTCTGTGTATCGCGTTTGGGATGTCACAATATATATATATATATATATATATATGTACACGCATATACGCAAGCACGCATGCACCATTACGCTTAATTGCGCCCGCCGGTTGTTAAAGGGATACTTTAGACCCTATTTTTAGGGCGCAAAAAGTTTCATTCAGAATTTTATCGCTAATATAATGTATACTCAAAATGTGAAGAAAAGCTAAGAGAATAGTTACACGTTAAACCAATAATTTTTTAGTGAAAAAATTTTTTTATCTACCTTATAATCTGCAAATAACGCCTGAAATGTACGAAAATTTACAATTTGTTACTTTTTTGATACATTTACGATGGCCATATAGATCCCGCCATGCATGAACTATATGGTAAGACATTTATTTTGATCAAAGAAGCTATAATAATATATAAGTTATTTTGATGATTCAAGGTTACTTATTCGATAAATTAACAATACTTTGAAAAAACGTGTATTATTCAAAAATTACTTAAATTATTCAATAAAAAAAATTACATTTTTAATCGTATATACATATTTCCGGATTAAAGTCAATATTTGTTGGAAGCAATGATATATATCTTTGAGTGAAATAAGGTAATTTTTAAAATTACATTTATTTAATAAAATAAAATGATTATTTCTTTGAGTTTAATACATTAGACATTAAATTTATATCACATTATATTTATGCATTTTTCAAAGCAATGATAAAAGTTTTTAAATATGAGTGTAATAGAAACATGGACGTACCCTGGTGGAAATTTAAAAATATTTTATAGTCACCAAAGTAGTTTATAGGTATACAATATAGAAATCATAATATTTTGTAGAAAATGCCGATTAAATACCTATTTTATTGGTATAAAATAATTATACTATATTAAATAGCCAAAATTTAGATACAAAATATACTATTAAATTTGGCACTAGTTTTTATAACTATAAAAAAGGTATAAAAAATAGTTATAAAAATAACCTAAAATTCAATTTTTAAAGTTCAAAAAATTAAAAATATGTATTGTCAATATACATTTCATGTATAATTATTTACTTAAATAAATTGTTAAAATATTTTCTTTTATTAACAAACGCTATTTTTAATAGGTAGAAACTAGGTATACATAGAAAAAATAAATAAAAAAATAGAACTGTTAAATACCTAGAAACTTTCTATATTATTTTTAAATAAATAGTTTGAATTTAAAAATTAGTACTATTTATTTATTTATTTTTAAATAAATTTATATTAGAAGAATGCCCTTTTACATATAGTAGCAAAATAATATATTATGTTTTAAGGTATAAATAAGTATTATAAAAGTATTCATATGCTTTTAAGAAATTAATAATATAGAAAAAATGAAGAAGATATCTCTTTGGTAGACATCGTTAAGACCATCAGTATTTAAATTAGTTAATTACTGCCTAAAATGTTATATATATAGATGAAAGAATAAATAACAATTAATACACGGAGAGAAATGTATGATTAAATATTCCTATAATCTTCAGTAAAAATTGCTATACTGTATTTTAGTGGAGACACAAACTCAATTTATACTAAATTTTATGGTATCGTAAATTTATGAATCATCAAATTTTACTATACCGTATATTAAATATTATGTATATTGGATATTAAATTTTATAAAATTAATAATGTTATTGATATTGAAATATAACTCGATATAAAGAGCACAACTCACAGTACTTCATTTAATATTTTTTTTTTTTATATACTAGTTTTTGTGCCATTTTTCTGGCACTTCCTGCCGTTTGTCCCCGCCTGGAGAACTTCAACGGCGTTTACCCACCACCTCTGTGTGGGTACTTTTTCCCCACCTTTTTTAATCCCCAACCACCCGAGATGGCCCGGTGTCTTTGAAATATTCTGTTTGGGTGTCAAAGTCACATTGCGTAGGTCATCCCTACTAAAAATTATCACATGATCATCACGTGAGATTTTCGACCATTTTTCTACGTGATTATCACGTAGATATCCACGTGATAATCATGTGATATATGAAAATTTTTGTTTTTTTAAAAATGTTATCTTAGACATGGAGTTGATGGGATGCAATTTCACAGAAACCGAACTGGGAATTCAGTTTTGGCATTAGGTGGCTGCCAATTACCCGCTATAGATTAGCGTGCGCGTAGGGCTTATATGGAGGCAAAGTAGGAAGGTAAAAGCGACTTTGATCATATACTATGCCTTTACTTTGCCTCGTATATTAATAACGTGGCATATAAAGGATTTTTTTTTGTCAAAACTGAATTGCGAGTTCGGTTTCTGTGAAATTGCATCCCATCAACTCCGTGTCTAAGATTGCATTTATAAAAAAACAATAATTTTCATATTTCACGTGATTATCACGTGGATATCTACGTGATAATCACGTGGAAAAATGGTCGAAAATCTCACGTGATGATCACGTGATAATTTTTAGTAGGGATGACACCGAAACAGAACGTTCCACACCTCCCGCTCGCGTTGTGGAATGTGAAAAAACACCTAACCGATCACGAAAGCCGCACGAGAATAGTCTCCCATCCAAGTACTAACCGCGCTCAGCGCTGCTTAACTCCGCCACCGCGTCAGTCACTGTACTTAGTTTAATATTTTAGGCTTAAGGAAAGAGAGGAAGAGAGGCATATATACACAAAAACTTCAACGCATTCATTCTCTTGCCGCATCTCTTACCTCTGATTCCATCTCTTTGATGTTTCTAACAAAAAAGAATGTATTTGTTTTACCTTTTTAAATGTGTTGTATGTGGCAACGGTTTCTTTTCAATTAACAAACTTAAACTATCATTTGAGCTTTTTGTTGTTGACGCATTTTGCTTACTTTATATATTAAGTTTGTAGTAATAAATATTATTACAAAAATAATTAATACTTACTATTGTTATCGTTGAAACAGGGTAAGTAGCGGTCTTAACCAGTAGCATTGTCTTTACGCTTTCTCCATAATTATTGCTCACTTATCAGGATGTATTTGACAGTAATTTTTCTAAATTTTACTATACTATGTATGAAAATGTATGCAAATGTATATTATTTAGAATTTTCACCATACCGCATAGTAAAATTTTATTATGATATATAGCATAATTTTATAGAAGTATATTAAATTTCCTTCATAAATCGAGTTTTTGTTCCGATTACTGAAAAGTATAGCAATTTTTAATAATACATTTCTCTCCGTATAAGATATTAATACATGGATGATCTGTATATACAAGTTCCACACATTTGTGAATGTAAGCGTTGCGTTAGCTTAGTGGATCGAGCGTTTGCGTTTGGTGCGTGCGTTGCGGGGTTCGATTCCCGGTTACGGCAAAAATTTTTTTAGCGTTTTACTGCGGCAAATATATGTAATTAGTATAAATATATAAACTAAAACAATATAAAAATAAATATAAATTAATTAAAAATAATAATAAGGTTTCGAAAAAGAAATTCTTTTCAAATTTTTTTGGATTTATGTATATATAAATACTTTTTAATTTCTGGAATATTTTTGTATTCTTTAAAAATGCTTTAAAAATCCTGAAAGCTCAATTCATGAGATGGGTAAATTATTTTATATTAATAAAATATTGTTTCTAACTATAACGTAATAACGTTTAAGTAATTTATAAGCCGGAAAAATATAAGAACAAATTAACTTATAACTATTTTATAGGTAGTAAATGCCGAATCCCAATAGACCGTATTTAATGTTCTATTTAGGTACCAAAAAACGTTACACCTATAGGAATAAAATAGCTATTTTTTATACCTAGAATATTGGTAGTACGCTATAAAAAATTCCTATTTTATCGGTAAAAAATTGTTCGTATTTCCACCAGGGTAAAGGCTGTTTTATATGCGCGGGTTAGCACAATTATTTCTAATTGTAAAAGAATGGGATGGATTTAAAAAATTAGGAGAAGCTATTTGTAAACATTAAAGTTTCTAAAATTATTTAATAAGTCAAAAATAAATTAGAAAATTATCAATGTAAATTTATTATTTATGTGAGTAAATAAGTATTAACTAATATAATAACCCGCGTAAAAATATAAACTATTGCCACTACATTGCAGAGCAATGGGCAATAGTTTATATCTTTATACGGGAAATGTTATTTTTGTTTCTATATAACTAAATTTATTGTAAAAATTTAATAAATAATTAATATACTTATATTTATTTAATAACTAATATATTAATTTTAAATAACAAAGTATATTTAATTATTTTATGGCTTTTCGTATGTCAGCCCTTAAACCGTAAATCAAACAATAATTTTGAGTATGGCCAAATAGGGGCCTAATACAAATAAAATGTTGTATTTACCACATTAGGACCATGCTACAACCCCCTTACGTTCCAAAAAGGGTCCTCGTGCGTCCGATGCCATTGTAGTATTATATTTCTAGGGCACCATAAGCGGCCCAGATAAACGCCATAAGTTTATTTCCGATCGGGTTTTTGAAGATATTCTGATTCTATACTTAACACTAGTATTTAATACATAAATCGATTAATTCACACAACGCTTGAAGATGGAAAAATCGCAATCGCTCGCAATTCGCATAATACACCATTTTCGTCCTTATATACAAATCAAAGACATTTCTGTATACTTGTGAATTTAGCGTTTGCCATCTGGTGGATAATATACCTCCATTAGCAGCGGGCAAATTCAAATTTGTGAAATATCTTTTTTATTATATCAACCTATGCAACGATGCGATTGCTTAAAACAAGCAAAAGTTTTGTACTTTTGCTGAAATGTACACATCTGATAAAAAATTGTATTTAAAATAGAAAAATGCTTTTTATGTAAAGAAACGTACATCATTGACCATTCTTTAATAATAATAAACTTACATAATTAACTAATGATATAGATTTTTTTTATAGAAAGAAATTTTTATTATACCACCCGCGTAAAAAAAATTACATGTATAATCCACATATAAAAAACGTGTGTGCGAAATGTTGTTTAAAACATGTATCGTGCATGTATCTAGTGACCGAATCCCATATTAGAAATCCACATACATTCGTGTTTGATGCGTGTAGGGTTGATGTTTTATACATGTGATATCTGCCAAATGTATAACGAATATGTACATTATAAGCGTGTAGACACTTTCTTTTTTCAACTTTAACACTCATGTAGCTTATGTGTAGATATTATAAATATTTAGTGTATCTGAGATGTTTATAGAGTGCACTCCATTAATATCTCAGGTACACTAAATATTTACAATAGCTACATGGAAGCTACACATAGGCGATACGTACAAGATGTAACAATTTTTATAAGGTACATCTAGGATACGTGTACCTGAATACATGTAGTGTACATGTTTATTACATGTGTAAGACATGAAATCATTATTTTTACGGGAATGATAGATCGCTGCGTCTATTGATGTTATACACTGACGCATTTTCCTGCACAGCCCCTACTTAAAAAATTCGCTCCTTCTCTCTCTCTCTCTCTTTCGCTGTCTCTCTTTCACTTTTTCGCTATGTATCTCTTTTTTTAGGATAGTCTGATTTCGGGTATCTAGAAATAAAAAAGCGAAACACAAAGTATCGAAATATTTTTTTTATATTTAAAAAAGTAAGAAAATGTATAGGATAACGGAAAAGAATTTAAGGCAGCAAGAAAATTTTCGATACAGAAAATTTAAGGTTAATAGGTTATCAGACCTACAACCAAGCCGTATTATTAAAACTGAAAGACTTTCATATTTTTAAAGACTTATCTGAGTAATCTTAATCATCTTAATAATTTAGACCTTGTGCGTTAACTCCGACGAACATTTTATTAGCATCCGCAGCGGCAGCGCAAACAAATTCTCAAAGTTCGTCACACTGAAGTTGCATCGATGCGAAGTCAAACGTTAAACTAAAGATGCAAGTATATGTTTATGCAACTTCGAGATCGGGGTTCAAATTCAACTCTCGGTAGTTTTTTTTAATTATTTACGCACCAGGTCTAAATTATTAAGATGATTAAGATTACTTAGATAAGTCTTTAAAAATATGAAAGTCTTTCAGTTTTAATAATACGACTTGGTTATAGGTCTGATAACCTATTAACCTTAAATTTTCTGTATCGAAAATTTCCTTGCTGCCATAAATTCTTTTCCGTTATCTTATACATTTTCTTACTTTTGAAATATAAAAAAAAATATTTCGATACTTTGAGTTTTGCTTTTTTATTTCCAGATACCCGTAATCAGACTGTCCTGAGAAAAGAGATACATAGCGAAATAGAGAAAGAGAGACAGCGAAAGAGAGAGAGAGAGAAGGAGCGAATTTTTTAAGTAGGGGCTGCGCAAGAAAATGCTTTAGTGTATGACATCAAAAGACGCAGCAATTTATCAATTCCCGTAAAAATAATAATTTCATGTGTCACGTATGATAAACATGTACACTACATGTATTCAGGTACACGTATCCTACATGTACCTTATGAAAATTTCTACATCTTGTACGTGTCGCCTATATGTAGCTTTCACGTAGATATTGTAAATATTTAGTGTACCTAAGATATTTATGGAGTGCACTCTATAAACATCTCAGATACACTAAATATTTATAATATCTACACATAAGCGACATGAGTGTTAAGGTTAAAAAAAGAAAGTATCCACACGCTTATAATGTACATATTCGTTATACATTTGGCAGATATCACATGTATAAAACATCAACCCCACACGAACCAAACACGAATGTATGTGGATTTCTAATATGGGATTCGTTCACAAGATATATACACGATACATGTTTTAAAGAACATGTCGCACACACTTTTTTTATACGTGTATTACATGCAATTTTTTTTACGCGGCATTTATCAATTAAAACAATCTATTTTAGTTAATTTTTATGCTTATTTAAAATTTTAACTTTACATTATTTTTGCTCAAAAAATAATTAATTAGTAACGGTATTAACTGTAACTTTAAGACAAAAGAATATGATATCGATACAATGCACTTGAATTTTTTAGTACGATGTGGTTCTAATTAAAGAAAAAGAAAATCCATGAATGATTTTCGCATTTTTCAGATAAAGATATTAAAGTTTGAATTAATGAATTAATTAATATTTTTATCGGTCTTACAGTCAATTATATGAGTCCCTGATGAGGAGCAGCAGCGAACTCGAAACGTCGGACAGCATATTTGGGGTTAGTAGATTTTTGGTGGAGGGGGGCAGTCAGATTGCTTTATTAATAATTTGCTTTATTAATAATTTGTTTTTATTTTCAGTTAGTGTTTTAATTTTTATTTTTTTTTTTTATTATTTTTTTATTATTTTTATACATTCTTCGGGGGTGATTATAAGTAGGGGCAATCTGACTGCCCATATAATTGACTGTAAGACCGATAAAAATATTAATTAATTTAGTTATACTACAGTCGACATAAGTAATATTTTATTAATTTGAATTAATGAATTATGAGTTTATATCAAACGTTATAAACTTAAGTTAAAAATTTGGTTAATTATATGAAAAAGTGTATAATTAATATTAAATTATTTTTACAAAGTATTAAAATATTTAACGAAAACAAGTATTTCTTTAAACTAAATAAGATGACGGGCCTGACTATATGTAGACATATAGTCAGTATCCAGTCGCATTGAACAACGGCTCAAGCGGTAGAGCGTTAGCGTTCGGTCCGAGAGATCGGGGTTCAAACTCAACTCTCGGTAGTTTTTTTTAATTATTTAAATTAATTTATTTAAATAATTAAATAATCAAAATTGATACAATTTATAATTTTAATGAAATTTTTATGTTTTTTGCTACTTTTGCCAAAAATATGGAGTCAATACGATAAGAAATAGTAAAATTAATAATTTATAAGGTTTATAAAAATATAAAATGTATATAGTTAAATTTTACATTATATTTAAAATATATAGAAATGGATTAAATAATAAAATAAATTATAGATATTAAAATTATTAAGTAAAAGGAGATAATTACATAATTAATTCAAAATAAATAAATTCTATCAAGCAAAGGCAAGAGAGTATAAATGATTGTCATAAATAATATTATAATTGTTAATAATTTGATAAATATAAAATAGAATATAAGAAAAGACGTTTTAATAAATTTAGCGAAAGAACTAAGGCAGAAACATACAGAAAGAATAAAGTAGACGACCTCAAGAAAAATTCACCCCACACATGATCACATATGTATATATGAGAAGGAAGGAGAAAGGGAAACCAAGTTACAAGGATCCAGGTGGAATAGTGGAAAAAGTGGGAAGTCGATCCCTTCTACTAAACTCATCGTATATAACGAGATGCCGAAGGCAGCATTCGCCTAGAGTTCGCGGGCGACCTAACAGGTCGGACCGTGTTTGTCTAATATAATATATTTTAAAATTTAAATGGCTCTAACGATTTGCTCATTTCACCTTACCAAATACCACATAACCGTGTCATAACAGGAAGCTAGTTTTGGATGATATGAAATCATTTGTTTGATTTAATGTTTTCCCAAAGCTCTTCCACTTTCCATAATCAAAGAAGTAACTTGGATGATATGGAATTATTGAATTAATTTCAATTCTTCCCAAGTTATCTCGCATTCCTAAAAACCCTTAATACAAAGTAAAATTGGATAATCTGGAATTATTTGATTAATTCCATGTTTTCCCAAAACTTTGTAATCATTAATTCATTATTCTAATTTATCAAATTTATTTAATTTGGAGGTTAATTTGGGATGAGAAAGAATTATTTGTTTAATCTTTAGCTACCCCAGATTGTTCCACCTATTACATTTATTTCGGGTTAGGCAAAAAATAAATGTATTTTTGTGTTTTGAGTTTATATTAGGCCCATTACAAAGTATTTATCATTTTAAAGTAACAATTTAATGACTCAGTCGTCTTTCAGATAAGGATAGTTTTTTTAATCAATAAATTGTATCTTCAAATAAAGCACATGAGGTTTTTGTGCGTATTTATTTGTATTTATTAAATTTTTTTTTGTATGAAAAATATTCCTTCATTGGGATAAAGAAATTTCTTTGTCCTGAAATAATATTTCTTTATTTAGCGTTTTTTCAATCGAGAATCCGATAAAATAGGAATTTTTTATAGCGTTCTACCAATATTCTAGGTATAAAAAATAACTATTTTATTCCTATAAGTGTAACGTTTTTGGGTATCTAAATAGAACATTAAATATGGTCTATTGGGATTCGGCATTTTCTACCTATAAAATAGTTATAAGTTTGTTCTTATATTTTTCCGGCTTATAAATTACTTAAACGTTATTACGTTATAGTTAGAAACAATATTTTATTAATATAAAATAATTTACCCATCTCATAAAATGAGCAATCAGGACTTTTAAAGCATTTTTAAAGAATACAAAAATATTGCAGAAATTAAAAAATGTTTATATATACTGTTACGTATTAAAAGGAGACAAGCGAGAAATAAAAAGGTGGACTGCGAGATTCGACCCCGGGATCTCAGCGTGCGAATCGCGCGCTCTGAGGAGCATCGACGATACGACCTACACTTCTTATCTGTCTCTTGACTCCTTCTAATATGTTTAAGTCCTTGAACCTCCGACGGCCAAGGGAACAACGTCCTCGTCGTTAAACTTTAGATTAGTTTTTTTTATAGCATTATGTACTCTTCAATACCGACACTCGATTAATTAATTATTTTTACCGTTCGGATCCTCGTGGAACTTCAGACTTCACGGGTCGGAGGGTTGTATACTTCATATTCACTTATGACGATTAGGTAGGGACTTTCTGCGTTTAAGGCTTTTTATCTTCGGATACGACATGGTAACGTATCCTTTAGCTGCCACTACTTTGTTACGTATGAAAAGAAGAGAAGCGAGAAATAAAAATGATGACTGCGGGATTCGACCCCGGGACCTCAGCGTGCGAATCGCGCGCTCTGACCATCGAGATACCGTCCACCCGACGGAGCATCGGCGATACGACCTACACTTCTTATCTGTCACTTGACTTCTTCTCATATGTTTAAGTCGCGCGACGATGTCCGTGACAATACATAACTAAAAAAAATTTTGAAAAGAATTTCTTTTTCGAAACCTTATTATTATTTTTAATTAATTTATATTTCTTTTTATATTGTTTTAGTTTATATATTTATACTAACTACATATATTTGCCGCAGAAAAAAGCAAAAAAAATTTTTGCCGTAACCGGGAATCGAACCCCGCAACGCAAGCACCAAACGCAAACGCTCCATCCACTAAGCTAACGCAACGGTTACATACACAAATGTGTGGAACTTGTATATACAGATGATCCATGTATTAATATCTTAATAATTGTTATTTATTCTTTGATCTATATACATAACATTTTAGGTAATTAACTAATTTAAATACTGATGGTCTTAACGATGTCTACCAAAGAGATATCTTCTTCATTTTTTCTATATTATTAATTTCTTAAAAGCATATGAATACTTTTATAATACTTATTTATACCTTAAAACATAATATATTATTTTGCTACTATATGTAAAAGGGCATTCTTCTAATATAAATTTATTTAAAAATAAATAAATAAATAATACTAATTTTTAAATTCAAACTATTTATTTATAAATAATATAGAAAGTTTCTAGGTATTTAGCAGTTCTATTTTTATAAATATGATGAGCGCTCTCCATGGTAATTAGTAGGAAAAATTTGTTGATCTCACGGAGGTCAAGGAAAAGAAAAGACAAAAAGTGTTTTTCTTAATAACATTTCGTTGGCGTGGTCTGCCAACCTCTTCAGGCTATTTATTAACAACTCACAAATAACAAATTAAAAGAACGCACAAACAATATTGAGAAACTTAGATATAAGGTGAAATAATAAAAAATATACCTGTTCGTGCTTATTAGCGCTTTTTATATATTAAAATGTTTATTTTTTAAACAGTAAAGTTTTAAATTCTTGTAGTATAAATTTAGACACATTTTATCGGTTTACTAACTAGTATCTTCCAAAATATGTATTACAGCTAGAAATAATACGTAAAAAAAAGTTTGAGAGAGTTTTCGTGTAGAACCCAAAATTGAGTAATCCGGTATAATAGAACATTAAAGAAAAACCCGAGCGCAGGGATTTCCCTAACATATGTGAAACAACGGACAAAGCTTATGATTCGTGTAAGAACGTGCATACTCTAGGTAATAAAGGAAGTCGAAGCGACGCCGCGCATAGCTTCGAACATATGATGAACATATGATCGTCCGCCGATACATGGAGTATATTCGGTGCGTTTGGGTAACGCTACCTGAGAGGGTTAGGTTCGAGGCAGGGTGCGTCCTCTCTTTCGCATAGCAGTATGTTGCCAGTTGTTGACGAGACAACATTGACACTTCGTCTCGAGTGGTCAAACGCGTTGAATAGGAAATCGTTTGTGCTCTTTTTCGGAATATAAATATATATATACCTATATATATATATATATATATTGTCGTGCGGTTAGTAAGCAAGGTGAAGTCACGCCGACTTACCTCATAAACTGTATTCGAAACTGTGTGCGTGCGTCGTCCTATATAGACTCTTAGTGAAGCATAAGATGTTTTATTTGGTCTGTGGTTCGGCGATAGTGGTTCCCTGCTAACCTTTGTGAGGTTCGGCGATAGTGTTCACTGCTAACCGTGATTGGAAGGTTCGGCAATAGGGTTCACTGCTAACCATAATTATAAGGTTCGGAGAGAGCGAATCCACTGCCAACCGGTGTGATGCGGTACGGCGAGAGTGCGTCCACTGCTAACCGTTGTTGTGAGGTTCGGCGATAGTGCGACAACTGCTAACCGCTAGCTTCTTAACTTGCTTGTTATCACCGATCGACTAGGCGATCAAAGGGAAATTTAAAGTTACTGGATGAAGGATCACGACGCACCAGTACAAGACGTCAACACTCATTTCGTAAATATGTAGATTAAGTGAATGATCATTCGCGTTAGATATATTTTATACGTTATTTAATATTAATAATCACGTTTTAACTACTGGATTTACTTATCATGTTTCATAAATATTTCTATAGTATTTGTAATATGATTTCATGTATTTATTGTAATTAATTCCTGTATACCAAAGCTTTTTCCCCACTTCAACTGGGGGGTTTTAACGCTGGTATTTGCTGAAATAAATCCTATATTAAATTAAGGAGGATCCCGTTTTGGACGTTCTCCGGTTCTTCGGTTCTCTAGTTTTGACAAGTGACTATTTTATTTTTAATTAGAAGGTCATTTTTATGAATCTGACAATTTTTTTTATTATATTTAGACATTTTGGCATGTCGGCTTTCCAGTAGACGATGTCCGGATGACCTGGAGGTCACCCTGACCACCTGGACATCGTCTCCAGGAAGTGACAATTTTTTTATCATATTTAGACATTTTGGCATGTCGGCTTTCCAGTAGACAATGTCCGGATGACCTGGAGGTCACCCTGACCACCTGTACATCGTCTCCAGGAAGTGACAATTTTTTTTGTCATATTTAGACATTTGGGCATGTCGGCTTTCCAGTAGACGATGTCCGGATGACCTGGAGGTCACCCTGACCACCTGGACATCGTCTCCAGGAAGTGACAATTTCTTTTTTCATATTTAGACATTTTGGCATGTCAGCTTTCCAGTAGACTTTTCACCTTTTTTTCAAATCGAATCTGCCTGATCTTAACTTTTTGCCGAATACAGCTTTGAGTATCTACCTTTAATTATTTCCGTGTTATAAGCGATCAAACATAAGGATATTTTCTGCACAATTTTTGATTAATCACGTATAACTTGAAATTATAATTTGAATGGATTTTTCCATATTTTTGTACTAGAAAGCATGTCCCTTACATAAAATCAAAATCCATTTTCCAAAGTTGAAATACTATATTTATGAATCAGTTTCTTCTCTCTAGTAGCCTTTTAGCAGCCGGCGGACGCAAAAGTGCTTTATTCAACGTACAAATTTAATAAACAATAAAGGCTCATTATCATATCTGCTCTCCAGAATTAGCGCAATGGTGCATGCGTGCGTCCATGCGTGTGCGTGTGTGTGCGTGCGTGTGTGTGTGTGGGCATGCGTGGCCGCGTAAAAAAATATACCTTCGTATGAACTTTATATAAAGTTTAAACGATGTTTTCCAACGAGAAATTCCCGAACTTGATTAGATATTTATTTAAAGTTTATCTAAATTAAAATAAATGATTTTTATAAGTTTAAAATATTTTATACAAACCTATAAAATTTTTAAATTATTAAAAAAACATAAAAGAAACATTTTCTTATCGGTGATTCACACGTCCGATCTGTAACTCCGGAGGCTGACTCTCTACCAACTGAGCTATTTTATTGTTTCTGTTATTTCATTACATTTAGGTTATAATGCTCAAATCATGTTTTAATTGTTCTTTATAATCTGAATTCAATTTAATGATAGAAACAATAAAATAGCTCAGTTGGTAGAGAATCAACCTCTGGAGTTAAAGATCGGAGGTTCGAATCACCGATCAGAAAATGTTTTTTTAATTTTTTTTAATAACTTAAAAATGTTCTAGGTTTATATAAAGTATTTTAAACTAATAAAAAATAGATATTATAATTTAGATAAACTTTATATAAATGTCTAATCAAGTTCGGGAATGTCTCGAAAAAAAAAGAGCAGTTTTTAATCATTTTCACATTCTGATAAGCAGACATCAAAATGACCTATTTTACTGGCTTCTGATAAAATGGTATGCCAACATTTTTTCGATAACAAATAGACCAATTCGTCTGAAATCTTGAGAACTTTACAAAAGTTCAAAAAGGAAGGGAGGACCAAACAGTAATCGCAACATTAAACATGTTTATAATGAATTTTTATTTGTTCATAATAAGATTAACGGTTTTTAATTATTTTCAATACTATATTAATTTTCAAAATTTTAATGTGTTGTTACTCTTTATTTTTGTATTTTTATAAGCCATTAAAATTTCAGACGAATCGGTCTATCCGTTTTCAAGAAAACTTTGCCTTACTATTTTATCAAAATACAAGTAAAATATTAGCTTTATAAAAAATGTTCAAGAACAAAACACATTTTTTCGTAAAGTTAACAAATTTCATTACAAAGTATGAAATAACGTTGTTTAACAAAAGCCGCCATTTTGATAACATTAGGAAGAAACAAAAGTTTAATACCTAGATTTTATAAACATCAGATTTTCGGATCGCGATTTCTGTCGGTAATATAATTATTTAAATTCAGGAACAACAACAAAAATCCTATCTTATAATTGAGTAAGCGCTCGAATCGAAAATCACTAATCTTGATCTCGAAACTCGAATTTGATCATCAATTGTCTCAAAAATTTTAAAGGGGTTAATCAAATAAGAAGTTAAATAATCGAAGAAAATTGCAGTAGGCGCGCGTAGCGCGCTCGAATCCACTTGTTAATTTAAAAATAAAATATACATCAAATTTTAAATGTTGTTTCTAAAAAGTCGAAATTAATAAAGTAATCAAATTCTTTTTACAAAATAAGTGGCTGATTCTGAGAGGGCACGTTCGAAAACTTTCTACGTAAGATTTGGACAAAAATAACTTTTTTTTCACAATATAATTAGGTACTTGAAAATGTGTACACAAAAGTAGGCATTTACGCGTTAATAGTTTTAGTGGCGTAATTTCTCATTACTTAAGATTAAGAACTATGCATTGTTATTTAGTATTTATGAAATAGAATATTAAATTTATACTAATTATATTTAGTTCACTAAATTAATTCGTTTTTAGCCAAAACACTCTAAATTTTTTTATGTTCGTTCAACGATCTACTTCTTGCTTTTGATACTTTTTGTATCAAATCTATTAAATTAATTTGGCTACCTTACTTTTCTTGCTACCATTAGAAAGTACAAACCTTTAACTTTAATACCTCGTTTATACATTAATATATGCAGCGTTTCTGTACATGAAAGTATTGATAATAGTAACCAAACTGGTGACATAACTGTTCACCTATATACACAGGGTATATAGCGAAAGAATTTTAAATATTTTTTATTTTAAAATTTGTTCGGCAATCGGGGTCAGGAATGATTCCATAACATTTGTTAGAGTTTTAAGAACCTAATAAATTTCTTTCACAATAATATCCAGTAGTTTGAGTTGATGGAAAACTACCTTTAAAATAGAAATTTTAAGCTTTAATTTAAAAAAATTGACCCCCTTGCAGCAATTTTTACCTAAAGTATCGATCTTCGAATTTGCGCCTTTTTAGTGACGATTAAGTGTTGCGTTAATTTTGTTGCCGAGTGTACGTAACCGGTTATGCAATACATTTTTTTAAATAAATAAAATACGTAAATTTAAAAAATGTTTACAGGTAATATTGTTTCTGAGCTTGAAACCTTATTCGGATACTACTAAATCGTTCGATCTAGTGGCATACACCTATACTAAATGATAAAAAGGTTAGTTTAACGAAATTTAAAATGGTGGCCACCAAAATAGCCATGTTTGCTCATAATAAAATTTAATAAGAGTACACTTTGCAAAAACATTTTATTTAACAAAAAATGTTCAGAATTGATAAAAAAAATGTTATAAATTATAAAAGGGCTTAGTATTGGTAAAAAAATACGTGTTGTATTTTACCGAATTTTTCAAAATATTTTTTGTATTTTTAAAAAATGATTAAATAAACATAATTAAATCATCGAAAAATTCTTAAAAAATACACGCATGTTTTTTGACTAATCTTGAGTACTTTTTGATATAAATTGTTTCTTTTCGTCCACACAATTGGTTCAAAAGAAAAGTTGGTCAAAGCGACACATTATTTGTATAATGATGGGTCACAAAAATTTGAATTATAGCTTTACAAACTCTCTGTGATATGACTAACACAATTTTGTATTTCTTAAATTTTTATTAACTTTGACTGCTTTTTGCTTAATTGGTGTTATGGGTGCTGTATTCAATTATTAATTTATTTATTTATTTCTTTATTGATCAGAATTATGATGTTATGTATGGCTGATTCAAAGAAGAAAGGTGAACTAAGTTTTATAACCTCAATCTTAGTGAAAATTCATACTCTGATATTTGCTACTAGCTTATGCCTTTGATTATAGAGCGACATATCAGAGATAGTATGGAAATTTTGCGAAATGTCACGTATGTGTATTAACTTGACCAAATAGTAAAAAATTATACGTATGCATACATAAACTTGCAAAGTTGTAAAACCTTAGTGTAATAAATGATTGTTTCAATAAAGGTATAGCCTGATGAGGATGGAGGACTTCCATCGAAACGTCGCCAATTAAATAAATTAAATGGTTTGTTCACTATAAATCGAAAAAATCACCTTGTTTTGAACTAACTAGGAGAGGCCATGGCCTTTGGAAAACGGATCTAAACCAAACTCTGAGATATGCTTTGTAATACAAAAATATAAAGAAATACAGACTTCTAGACCCTAACGCGTTAATTTACCAAAGTTGTAAGCTAATAAGGTAAATTTATAAATAAAATTACTTCCAATTTAATTGCTTATAACTCAAAAACAAATGAAGATAAACAATCAAACCAGGAAATATAAGACAATTGAGATCCAGTAGATATGGTTTAAAAAGAAATAAGCTCAAATCGGTCAATTTGCCTCAAAGTTGTAGAGAAAATAAGAAATAGTCGAATATTTACCCAAAATTTACTATTAAAAATTTGTTGATTTTTTTGCCCAAAATTTATATTATTTCTTATTTTCTCTATAACTTGGACGCAAATTGACCGATTTGAGCTTATTTTTTTAAACCATATCTACTTGATCTCAATTGTCTTATATTTCCTGGTTTTATTGTTTATCTTCATTTGTTTTTGAGTTATAAGCAATTAAATTGGAAGTAATTTTATTTATAAATTTACCTTATTAGATTACAACTTTGGTAAATTAACGCGTTAGGGTCTAAAAATCTGGATTTCTATATATTTTTGTATTACAAAGCATATCTCAGAGTTTGATTAAAATCCGTTTTCCAAAGGCCGTGGCCTCTCCTAGTAAGTACTTTTTGTTGCATACCATTTTCTGCAGAGTGGATCGTTATTGAGAAAAAATTCAAAGTTTTGTTATTAAATTTATGTTCAAACATGGCTACTTCAGTGGTCGCTATTTTGAATTAGACTATACTAATTAAATTACCAGTTAAGTATGAGCATTTATGCTTCCAAATCCAACGATTTAGCACGATCTGAATAAGGTATTGATCGCATTTTGATTTGCTTAAGCAGTTGTATTATAAAAACACTTACATATATCGCAAATATGGCCGAATGTCGAAAGAGCGGAAAAAACTCATCAGAAATGATATTTTCGAATCGAACTGTTGAATTTTTCTTTAAGAAACAGATAGTTGAACGGGAAAAACAATTTGGGACGTTTTGGTTAAAGCTATTTTTATATAAATACTATTATTACTAATTTATAATTCACTTTTTTCAGCTTTAGAAAAAAGTATTTATAAAAAATTTAAAATAATCGTTTAAAAAAATTAAAAAGTTATAATAATTATTAATCAATTTAAACAAATTATTAAGTTTATTATTATAACAGTGAATTATTTTGTAGAATAAACCATTTTTATAATGGGTTTGACAGAAGAACAAAAATTAATTGTAAAAGGAACTGGATCATATAGCGGCGATGCTTCTATGTTGAATGATGAACACATATTAGAATTTAATAACATTCTTAAATCATGTACTCCATTTAATATGCAAGCAACTATTTTAGTTCAAAAACCGGATAATATTAACTCGGTTCCATTGAATAAAAAATACATTCAATTATTATTTTCTGGAAATTATGAAAAAGGGCATTGGATTTGTATGTATTACAATAATGGAACGATACACATTTATGATAGTTTGAATGCTAAATATTTGCAAGATGAACATAAAATTTATATCAATAGATTATTTCCAGATAGTCGACAATTAAAAATTGTTTTTGAAACAGTACAATTTCAAAGTAATAGCTATGAGTGTGGAATTTTCGCTATAGCTTTTGCTGTCTCTATTGTATTTAATTTATGTCCATGCAATTTAAACTTCGATATTTCCCAAATGCGTTTACATTTACTAAAAATATATGAAACACGTAATATTACGATGTTTCCTATTTTACAAAGTATGAACTATAATGTTTCAACAATACCAATCAAAAAAAAACTTCATTCATAGTTATAATTTTAATGTAAAAGAATTAAATTTCAATGCAGAAGAAATGAAAATAACAGAACAAAATTTTCAACAAAAATTAATTTCTGAACAACAAAAAATAATTAACGTATATAATACAGATAAAATCGTTTGCGTTGATTCTATTACTCCAATGGAAATAGATTATGAAATCCCAAGTTATAGTTCATTTTGTCGAGAAAATAAAAATAAACAATTAAATGATACAGAAGAAAAGCAACTAAGAAAGGAACAGCAAACCATATTGAAAAGACAAACAATGAATAATGGTGAAATAAAAACTAATCGAGAAAAAGAAGCATTGCGAAAAAAAGAAGCTTATAATAGGAGTAAAAATACTAATGGTGGCAAAATAGAAGAAAAACAACTAAAGAGGAAACAGCGAACTATGTTGAAAAGGCAAATAATGAATAGTGACGAAATAAAAAATGAACGAGAAAAAGTAGCATTGCGAAAAAAAGAAGCTTATTATAATGACGACAATGACCAATGTAATAAAAAAGAAAATAAAAAATTAAAAAGAAATTTATTAAACAAAAATAAAAAAAAAGATATCGATAAATTAATACAAGTCCGTTTAAATAAGAATTTAAAAAGGCGCAAATGTATGCAAAGTGTAAAATACATGGAAATGCCTATCATATTACTTAAAAAATTAAAAATTGACGATGGAAAAGTTTATAACGTATATGACGAACCAATTATCACAAAAAAGATAAAAATTTGAAAGTATTAAAAGATCGTATCTTGATTAAAAATGAAGAAAATCTAAAATTATTCAGTAAATCCAAAATAATAGGTGGAATAGCAAATATAGATTTTGATGAGAAAATAATTATCGAAAACAATTTGGGTTATATGTCTGAAACTTGTAAACATTGCAATGCTAAGCATTTTGCTTTTGAATATACAAAAGGTAAAGAATTTTCTAATTGTGTTTCACAAGGGAAACGTAGACTTACCGAAAATACCTCCCTATCCGGAAGAATTAAAGCAATTAGCTACAGGAATATCGGAAGATAGTATTAATTTTCGCAAAAATATTCAAATATATAATAATGTTTTAGCTTTTGCAAGCTTTGGAGCTAATTATGACAAGTTATCTAGCAGTGGACCGCAAATTATAAGAATTTGTGGTCAAATATATCACAATGTTTTTGCTTTACATCCAAATGAAAGTGAGGCTCGGAAATATGGACAATTATATGTTCTAGATAATGAATTAGCTACAGCTGAAAGAAAAAGTTTTAAAAATAATTTAGATACAAAATTAGAATTGTTAAGTAAATTAGATAGCTTAATTAGAAATGTTAATCCTTATGCTAAAGCTTATAAAATGATGTATGAGGTGGAAAAAAAAGAATTAGAACGGTGTGTTAAAAGTGGTACTATACCGCAAACAGTTACCATGTGTATAAAACGAAATGAAAAATTAGATAAAAATATATATAATGAAGCTACTTGTAATGAAGTTGTAATGGTATTTGTAGGAAAAAATGGACAGCCTACTTCAGAGCGGGATATAGTTATATATTCAAAATATGACAATCCAATTAGTATTCCTTTAATAAGTAAACACACTGATCCAATGACATACCCACTTATTTATCCAAATGGAGGATATGGATGGATGCCTAATATGAAATGCAAATATAAGAAAAACAATATTTCATGTTTGCAATTTTATAATTACAGACTTTCTATGAGAAATGGATTTAATCTATACCTTAATATGGGAAAAGTTTCTCAACAGTTTACAATTGATGCATTTGTAAAAGTTGAACAATCAAGATTATATTTTGTAAAGAAAAACCAAGATATTTTAAGAAGCGATCATTATAAAGGCGTAATGGATTATTTACATAGAAAAAAAGAATCTGAAAATGTAAAGATTGGAAAAATGTTTATTTTGCCATCAAATTTTGTTGGGAGTTCAAGATTTTTAAAACAAAATTATATTGACTCAATGAGTCTAGTAAATCGTTACGGAAAACCTGACTTATTTATTACTATGACATAAAAGAAAAAGAAATATTAAAAAAAAATGTAGAAACTACATTAACAGCATACTTTAAATTAAATAAAATCAATTCTAAAGCACGAAATTATTTATATTCTGAAATACGATTACATTATGTGTTTGATAATAATTCAAAAACATGGAATGAAAGAAAAAAAACAAATAAACCTATATTAAGCAGAATGTATTTGGTGAATCCAAAAGATCGTGAACGATATTTTATAAGATTATTACTTTTACATGTCAAAGGAGCATCATCATTTCAGGATTTACGTATGTGGATGGTATAATTTATTCTACATTTTATGAAGCTTCTGTAGCTAGACATTTGGTGAATGAAGATATAGAGTGGGATAGATGTTTGGAAGAAGCATCACAATTACAATTTCCTACTGCTCTTTGTGAATTATTTGCATATATTTGTATTTTTCACAATCCCATTAATGCAAAAGATTTATTCGAAAAATACAAACACTTTTTTTACCACCCAAAATACGATCAAAATGTAGGTGAAAATCTTGCATTAAACATTATTGATAAAAATTTACAATTACATGGATATTCTTTAAATGATTTCAAATTACCCGTTATTTCTACACACATAGAAGAAAGTGATGATACTTCGATATCATATAACAAAAGTTGCACACTTACTGAATTAGAAGTCAAAGTAAATTCTTTAAAAAATCATCAAAAAGATATTTTCAATACTGTTGTGCAACATTTAAAAATTGAAGAAAAAAAAACATTTTTATTGATGGACCAGGAGGAAGTGGAAAAAGTTATTTACTTAACGTTCTAATAGACTACCTAAAATTCTCAAGTATTTCATTTTTATGTGTTGCCTGGACAGGAATTGCAGCAAATTTATTACATAACGGAAAAACAGTACATACAACATTTAAATTACCACTTAATATCACAGAAAGTACTACATGTAACATTAAATCAAATTCAATAGATGGTAAAAATTTAAAGGAGGTTCAAATTATAATATGGGATGAAATATCTATGACATCAAAACATGCCTTTGAAGCAGTCAATCGTCTACTTCAAGATATAGGTAATAATAAAAAATATTTGGTAATAAAATGTTAGTTGTTTCTGGCGATTTTAGACAAACATTACCAGTTATCCGACATGGTAGTCGTACTGAAGTTATCGAAAATTCAGTTAAAAACAGCTACTTATGGCCAAATTTTATACGCATGACACTAAATGAAAATCTTCGAGTGACAGATAATGACAATCATTTTAGACAATGGTTATTGAACGTAGGTGAAGGTAAACGTTTAAATATATATGAAGAAGAAAATGAACTGCTCGAAATCCCTGTTGATTTAATAACAAAAGAAAATGATATCATTGCAGAAACTTTTGGAAATGAAATAAAAATGAATGATGTACATTTAAATGATAAGGTTATACTGGCCCCCACAAACAATGATGTAATTGAAATTAATAATAAAATTTTAGATATAATGGAAGGGCAAACTATTGAATATTTAAGTGTAGATACAGCGGAAGATGATAATGGAGAAAACTTAGATGTCATGTTACCTACTGAATTTCTCAATACGCTTACGCCTAATGGACTTCCTCTGCATAAATTACAATTAAAAGTAGGTGCAATAGTAATTCTTCTGAGAAATTTAAATGTAAATGAAGGTCTTTGTAATGGAACAAGGTTATTAGTAAAAAAACTTATGAAACATTTAATTAAAGCAGAAATTATAAGCGGAAAAAAAATTGGAAAATTAGTTTTAATACCAAGAATCACTTTGTCATCATCTAAGGAAGAAATACCATTCAATATGCGCCGAAAACAATTTCCCATACGATTAGGTTTCGCAATGACTATTAATAAATCACAAGGACAGTCATATAAACACGTTGGTATCTATTTACCAACCCCAGTTTTTAGCCATGGTCAATTATACGTAGCACTTTCAAGAGCTAGAAATAGAAAAAATTTGAAAATATTATTACTAAACAATGCAAAAATAGCAAGTGATAAACTAAAGGACGAAAATAAAAATTACACTAAAAATATAGTGTTTAAAGAAATATTGTAAATGACTACAAAATAAATATTATACTACTTTATATCATTATATGATTAAATAAAAAGAGTGGAAATACGAGAAAAAAATGAAATATTACTACTACTGTATCATATAAGAAAAAATTAAAAAATGGAAATATGAGAAAAAACATTGAAATATTACTACTACTGTATCATTAAAGTAAATATACAAAATAATTAATATATGTTTGCGCTGAAAATCGTTAAAATATGATTGAAAACCGGCTGCAACATATCACATTGTGAATAAGTAAGAAAATGTGTATTCATTACATCAAGTATAAGAAAAAATTAAAAAATGGAAATATGAAAAAAAACATTGAAATATTACTACTACTGTATCATTAAAGTAAATATACAAAATAATTAATATATGTTTGCGCTGAAAATCGTTAAAATATGATTGAAAATCGGCTGCAACATATCACATTGTGAATAAGTAAGAAAATGTGTATTCATTACATGAAGTATAAGAAAAAATTAAAAAATGGAAATATGAGAAAAAACATTGAAATATTACTACTACTGTATCATTAAAGTAAATATACAAAATAATTAATATATGTTTGCGCTGAAAATCGTTAAAATATGATTGAAAATCGGCTGCAACATATCACATTGTGAATAAGTAAGAAAATGTGTATTCATTACATGAAGTATAAGAAAAAATTAAAAAATGGAAATATGAAAAAAAACATTGAAATATTACTACTACTGAAACATTAAAGTAAATATACAAAATAATTAATATATGTTTGCGCTGAAAATCGTTAAAATATGATTGAAAACCGGCTGCAACATATCACATTGTGAATAAGTAAAAAAATGTGTATTCATTACATGAAGTATAAGAAAAAATTAAAAAATGGAAATATGAGAAAAAACATTGAAATATTACTACTACTGAAACATTAAAGTAAATATACAAAATAATTAATATATGTTTGCGCTGAAAATCGTTAAAATATGATTGAAAATCGGCTGCAACATATCACATTGTGAATAAGTAAAAAAATGTGTATTCATTACATCAAGTATAAGAAAAAATTAAAAAATGGAAATATGAAAAAAAACATTGAAATATTACTACTACTGAAACATTAAAGTAAATATACAAAATAATTAATATATGTTTGCGCTGAAAATCGTTAAAATATGATTGAAAATCGGCTGCAACATATCACATTGTGAATAAGTAAAAAAATGTGTATTCATTACATGAAGTATAAGAAAAAATTAAAAAATGGAAATATGAGAAAAAACATTGAAATATTACTACTACTGAAACATTAAAGTAAATATACAAAATAATTAATATATGTTTGCGCTGAAAATCGTTAAAATATGATTGAAAATCGGCTGCAACATATCACATTGTGAATAAGTAAAAAAATGTGTATTCATTACATCAAGTATAAGAAAAAATTAAAAAATGGAAATATGAGAAAAAACATTGAAATATTACTACTACTGAAACATTAAAGTAAATATACAAAATAATTAATAAATGTTTGCGCTGAAGATCGTATAAATATGGTTGTAAACCGGCAGCAACTTAAAAAATTGTAAATAAATACAACATAATTTATATCATAAAGTAAATATACAAAATAATGAATATATGTTTGCGCTGAAAATCGTTAAAATATGATTGAAAACCGGCTGCAACATATCACATTGTGAATAAGTAAAAAAATGTGTATTCATTACATCAAGTATAAGAAAAAATTAAAAAATGGAAATATGAGAAAAAACATTGAAATATTACTACTACTGAAACATTAAAGTAAATATACAAAATATTAATAAATGTTTGCGCTGAAGATCGTATAAATATGGTTGTAAACCGGCAGCAACTTAAAAAATTGTAAATAAATACAACAAATATACACTCATTATATGAATTATTTAAAAAATGGAATATATAATAAAACTTTTGAAACACTGAAACTAACAAAATTCTAAAAATCAAATCAAAAAGCTAAAAACGGCTGCAGCATCATTAGATAAGCATGCGCTGAAAATCTGAATGACAAATCTGATATCATATATTGCCGTAACACAATAAATGTTTGCGCTGAAGGTCATCAACAAATTACTATAAGTCGGGTAAGACGTATATTGCGCTATGTAATGAACTATAGTGTTAAAAAATCGGATTTGCTACAAAAAAATATGACTCTTGAAATGTACACTCTAAACCCCAAATAGTAAAAATCGACGTTAGAAGTGGTAAAAAATAAGTTTTTCTCTTTTGATAAAGAGTAGATATTACGATTTGCTATATACGAAAAGATAAAACGTTAAGTTTACTCATTGTAAAGAGCAAAATGCAAAAATTGTCTTTTAGAAAGAGTAAACGCAAATATTTGCTGATATTTCTTTATCATCCACGCATAATTGATTTTGAAGAAATATTTCTCGATCTTGGTGAATAAACCACACTTTTAATTAGATGGCGACGTTTCGATGACTTTTCGTCATCCTCTTCAGGCTATACCTTTATTTATAAAACGAATACATTTGAATATACATAAATAATTGTAGGTTTTGTTTTAAGCCTAATGATTAATAACATTTTACTTACTACTTGTCAATATAAATCAATTAACGTTTAAATTTTGATCGTAGTATCACTGAGTCGTCGCACTAAAATAATGAAAACAAGGATATTTAAAAACAATGAAATTTACTTTATCATATGCACAGAAGTTAAGTGATTACGATGACTACCTTCATCTCATCAACAGCTCGATAATTCAACATTATTCAATAAATAAATAAATTAAATAAATAAATAAATTAAGACAACACAAAAAAATGTAAATACACGAACAGAAAGCAAAAGCAGTCAGAGGACTAGAGCAATTTATCACAGACTGTAAACTAAATTTACTCGCAGCTAATATACACAGCTATAGTAATGTATAGCATGACACTAACTATACACGTGTTAGAGCGCGATTTTTGAATTTAACTCACATTTAATTTTATTAATTTTAAAATAAGTTAATTTTTATGGTGCATCCAATATTTATAAGCTAAACATTAAATTGTGTATTATGTTAAAATTAATAATAAAAAATTTTTATTTAAATTATAAATTAAAAAAATGTTTAAAAAAATATAGAATTAAAGGAAAATTATATAAATAAAAATTTTTTTGACTAGAATCATAAGCTGCAAAGAAGAAAAAAATAATCACTAAAATCAAGGCTGTTTTTTCAATCTGCTAATAATACCATTGTAATGTTGACTAAGTTTTCGTGTGTCATCTTTAACATTTATTGCATTTTTTCTAATTTAATATGTACCATTTTAGATATTAATCTTTTATTCCAAATACTTTCTCTATCTAAAATTGAGATATCGTCAAAGTTAAAAGAATGATTAAAAGAAGCTACATGGTCATTAATAACAAATTGTGAATCTTTCTTTTTGGTATTTAACTTATGTTCGTTAATTCTGCACTGTAATTGTCTTTTCGTTTCTCCAACATAACACGCATTGCAATCTTTGCATGGAATTTTATAAACAACATTAATCTGTAGGTTCTTTTCTGATTTTTCTTTCCCCCTCACAATGATATTATTAAGATTGTTACAAATCGTAGGTACAGGTCTAAAATGATGTTGTTTTATTGTATTTTCAATTTTTTCATAAAAACCAGGTACAAATGGTAATTTTACTGTACCTAAATATTTTTTATTTTTATTATTTTGGTTCACTGTATTATTACTATTACTATATTTAATTTTATCCAACCTCTTTTTAACGTTATGATTAATAAATTTCATCGGATAATTGTTATCATATAAAAATTGTTTAACAATTTGAAGGTTGGATTTGTGATACTTTTTGTGAGATAATAAAGTAGCTTTATCTACCAAAGTATACACCATAGCCCTCTTTTGCTGTATTGTATGACTCGATTCAAAGTTCAAAAATCTACCTGAAAAAGTCTCCTTTCTATACCAATTTGTAATTATTTTATTTGTATTATGTCTAATTAATGATATTTCCAAGAAGTTAATAGTACCATTTATTTCTTTTTCATGCGTGAATTGTAATCTACTATGATAGCTATTGAAAATATTAAGCACTGTATCTAATTTATCTTCAGGTATACACATAATAGTGTCATCAACATAGCGAAAATAAAATAATGGTTGAAAATCTAATTTATTGATGCACTCCTCTTCCAAGTCGGTCATCACTAAATCAGCAAATTGAGGACTTACTGGTGATCCCATTGGGCTGCCAAAAATTTGTTGGTAATATTTACCATCCCATTTAAAAAACGTATTATACATTTAAAATGTTACAGCATTAATTATTTCTGACAGTGGTATGTTATATTTTTTTGATATCAAATGATAACGTTTTTCAATGCTTTTTATTAGAAGTTCAGCTGGTATATTAGTAAACAGTGAGACCACGTCTAAGGAAACTAAAATATATCCCGATGGTATGTCACAGTTTGACAGTTTCATAATTAAATCTTGACTATTTTTGACGTACGATTTTGGTTTACTTATACTATTGCTGATTATTTTATCTATAATTTTTGACAATTTATAAGTCGGACTTCCAATGCACGATATTATTGGCCTTAAGCCTTTGGTTTGTGTTAATTCATTTTTATGGTATTTTTTGTCTAAAAATCCTGAATCATTCCATTTTGTTAGAATATTTTGTGTACTTTTTTGCAATTTGATAAGTGGATTTTTATTTTTGGCTACCTGTTTGTAAGTGTTTGTGTCCGAAATAAGATTTTGCATTTTTGTTTTGTACGTTATAGTATCAATTGCTACTGTGACATTACCTTTATCAGCCATGGTAAAAAATACATTATTATTTTTTAAAAACAACCTTGTTTCACCCAACCTCTGTGCAAAAAGTCTATCTTCATATTTAATATGTGTAGTTTTTTTAAAACTATTTTCCATACATTTGGTAACATTTCTTCTTATACAATTCTTAGTTTCAATATCAATTTCACTGTATTCAAACAATTGTTCAATGTTTTTAATAATATCTATTATATTGCATTTATTAATTTATTGTGTAGTGTATTTACATTTTTTTGTGTTGTCTTAATTTATTTATTTATTTAATTTATTTATTTATTGAATAATGTTGAATTATCGAGCTGTTGATGAGATGAAGGTAGTCATCGTAATCACTTAACTTCTGTGCATATGATAAAGTAAATTTCATTGTTTTTAAATATCCTTGTTTTCATTATTTTAGTGCGACGACTCAGTGATACTACGATCAAAATTTAAACGTTAATTGATTTATATTGACAAGTAGTAAGTAAAATGTTATTAATCATTAGGCTTAAAACAAAACCTACAATTATTTATGAATATTCAAATGTATTCGTTTTATAAATAAAGGTATAGCCTGAAGAGGATGACGAAAAGTCATCGAAACGTCGCCATCTAATTAAAAGTGTGGTTTATTCACCAAGATCGAGAAATATTTCTTCAAAAGCAAATATTTGCTATTTAGAAAATACTAAAATGAGATATTTACTACTTTGAAAAGTATAAAATTTTGGAAACAAAATCTAAACTAGTAAAAAGTACAAATTACTAATTGGAAAGAAGTAAAACAAGAGTAAAAGATATTTACTATTTAAAAAGTAACAAATTTTGTGCACATAATCTAAAAGAACAAATAATACATATAACTGGCTTTTGCAAAGAATAAAATAAGATAATTACTCTTTGGAAAGCTATAAAATTTCGGGTGCCTAATCTAACAGACTTCAATTGGTATAAATATAAAAATGAGAAACTTACTATGATGATTCTTAAAACTTAAACATAAAATATTTGCCAGAGTTTCTTTGGTCACATTGCATAGTTTTCCGGGCGCATTTAGCGAACGATTTTAAGGTTAGGCATTTAAATAAATATCTTTTCGTAAATAGCAAATCGCTATATCTACTCTTTATTAAAAGAGAAAAACCTATTTTTTACCTCTTCTAACGTCGATTTTTACTATTTGGAGTTTAGAGTGTATACCTTACCAGTACGTCCTCGCCGTAAGAGTCGGATAACAACATTAATATGTTGGCTAACGCTGGAAGGAAAAATATACTTTACAGAACCAGTACCATCAACTGTACAAGAACAATCACAATAACCCCCAGCTTAACAGGATTTGGACTACAGAAAAGGATATCAAGTTTTCATCAAATACACCGATCATGCACCTAATTTTAACATCCAATGTCGTATAAATAGGTATTTAAAATTATTATTTAAATACTTAAATTTGTTGAAATTTTACAATTAAAATTGTATCTATGTGTACCATATATAAATTATTTTGCCAATACTATCATTCAAATAGAATCCCTTCCCCCATCCCAGCTGCAAAATAGTTAGTTTACATGACACACAGTTTTGTAAAGATAATTCCCTTATAAATTCTATTAAGGTCAGGCCAAAATGACCTATGTTACCGATATTTTGATAAAATGGTAGATTAAAGTTTTCTCGATACATATAGGTCGATTTGTCTGAAATATATAATAATATAATGATAATATTATACTATAAGGCCTCCGGTTTCTGACCCTTCAAAAGACGTTACGAAATTAATCCTTCTTTAATATAATAATGTCAAAGTGTTTTTCACATGAGGGGTACCTGGGTATTTGTGTTATTCGGTTTTTGAAAAAAAGTTTTCGAAAAAGTTTTTAAAAAAGAGTCCTAGAAAAAGTTTTGTTTCAAAAACTTCTTTCATAAAACTTCCGTCGAAAAAAGAAATTCGAGCAATAAAAATATCTTACAAATATTATATACAATTAATCCTATATCCTCTATTTATTAAATTAAGGAGGATCCCGTTTCGGACGTTCTCCGGTTCTGCGGTTCTCCGGTTTGGAGTAACGACTATTTTAATAATACACATTATATAATAATAATAATTAAAAATAATACGCATTGTATAATGAATATAAAATTCAAAATTTAATAATCGAATAAACTAAATGCATCTATTTTAAATGCACTCATCTGAATAAAGCACAATCAATATACACCCGAGTGAGCGTTAGCGAGCGAGGTATCTTTTGCTAGTATTCAATTCATTTTATATTAACGTTAATCACTATGTATTATTTATTAATTTACCTTAGCACGATTTCTCACTCTATTTCTTCAGACTCACGCATGTTAGTTTTTAATGTTTTGATCGACAAACAATACCTTTTTCTTAACTCCGTGCGCAAAATTCGATTTTGCGCACGCATTTGAGTGCGCAAAATAGTACATTCCCCCACTAGTGCGCAAAATAAACTTTTCCTGCAATAGTGCTCAAAATTATCAGAGACAAAGTGATTTCAACCCCGTACCACCTTTTCACTCTCGCTTTGCTCGGGCGCAAACATCGGTTCGGGGTGAAATAATTTTTTTTCAACAACGGGCCGAAACTGTCACTTTCGCTCCCGGCGCCCGAATCGCGAAGTTGCAATTTCGGCCTCGTTGTTGAAAAAAATAGTATACACACCACGGGAGGTAAAATGGCGACCCAATAGCACACGTTTGCCACCCTCGCCTTCGGCTCGGGGGGCAATTTACGTGTACTATAGGCTCACCAATACTTTACCTCCCTAGATGTGTAATATACTATTTCTCTTATAATTGTGAGTACTGTTGCAGGAAAATTTTATTTTACCCACTATTGCAGCAATGTACTATCTCGCTCGCTCAAATGTCAGCACAAAATGAAATCTTTGCGCAATTCGTTAGGAAAAATAGTATACGATACACGTGCGCATAGGTGACTCCCACACTCGTCTTTTTGCCACCCTTGCTTCGCTCGAGCAGCAAATCCGACTCGTGTGGGAATCACCTATTTTGCGCACTTGTATCGTAATGTACTATTTTAGAATCGCCGGATAACCGATACGTCAAGTGGTTAGATAAACAGTCAACAAGGAAGCAAACGAAACTCTGTATATTTATATATACATATATCGCTAAAGGTAATATAAAGTAAACACTGCATAACTGTCAAACCAGGTATTTAAATTTCTGAGAACCAACGAAACGTCATTAAGAATAGTACATTACGATACAAGTGCGGAAAATAGTCTAGACTCGATACGCTCGGGTGGCAAACGTTGCACTCGTGGGAACACTTCTCCGCACGAGTATCGTGTACTACTTTTCAACACAATTTGCGGAAAGTTCAACAAAAAATATTAAGAGAGCAACAGAGAGTATATAAGCAACAGTACAATTATATTTTCTAATTAGAAAATTCACATACGTTTTAAAAAAAAATAATCGTGAAATTATAATAATGAATGAATCAATTAATCTTTAGTTTTAGCACTCATATTTATTGTAACAATATAGATAATTGTGTTGCTGGCGACTTTCAATATATCGCGTGCAGAAACGAATCTTATTTCAAAACACGAAAAGGGATTGTTTATTTTCAAAGCATCCTACACGCTTCGAAAATTGAACTTTCCGCACGTCAGTGTTGAAAAAAAACTTTTTGTCTTTTCTTTTCCTTCGCCTCCGTCAGATCGACAAATTTTTCCTACTAGTTCTATTTTTAAGCTATTATTTATACCTAGTTTCTACCAATTAAAAATAGTGTTTGTATACATAAGAAAAAATTTTAACAATTTATTTAAGTAAATAACTATACATGAAATGTATATTGACAATACATATTTTTAATTTTTTGAACTTTAAAAATTAAATTTCAGGTTATTTTTATAACTATTTTTATACCTTTTTTATAGTTATAAAAACTAGTGCCAAATTTAATAGTATATTTTGTGTCTAATTTTTGGCTATTTAATATAGTATAATTATTATATACCAATAAAATAGGTATTTAATCGGCATTTTCTACAAAATATTATGATTTTTATATTTTATACCTACAAACTATTTTGGTGACTATAAAATATTTTTGAATTTCCACCAGGGATATAAATAATTTTAATTTTATTCACATCTGATTTTAAATTAATGCAAAATCTATTCTACTTAAAAAAATATTTTATTATTTAGTACATTTATTACGAAAGAAATGTCTATTTTTTTAATGATGACTTTTGTGTTTAACTCAAATATTTTCTGATCAAATCAATCCAATATTTTTTTAAATTGTAGTAATAAGTATTAATTTTAATGAACTATTTTTTTGCTTGAAAAATATTTCTTTAAATGACACAATTCCTATCCTTAAATTAAAGATAGTAACCATATTTTTTGTATTCAATGATGCTATCTTTGAATCAAAGAATTGTTTTTCTCAGTGTACACTGCGGTATCCACTGTATGTACTATATGGTGTACTATTCGCTAATAAATTTTGTTTAAAATCTTTATTTCATCTAGTGCAAAAATTATTTAGTAAACAAATTATTATGCAATTTTTATTAATTTATATTTAGAAAGTTTTATAAATTAATTGCATTATTCAAACCTGATCGTGGATACGACATCACCCACACATCTGTTGGTTTCGCTTTAAATTTAAAAAATCCTGGTCCTTGTTCGATATATCTATGTGGAAATAACCAATTTTTATCACCAACTTGTACCCATCCAGTTTTTTCTCCATGAAAGTATTGAAGTAAATCAACAGTTTTTTCGTGGTCTAATAAACGGCATTTTGGCACATCCGAATTCATTATAATAATTCTTTTTAAAATTGACTGATGTGACAAAATAACAAAGAAGGTATATTATATTTTTACCTGACTATGAAGGAATTATTAAGAAGTAGTAAACATTAAAAGAAATCTAACTTCCATCTGTCACTTTTTAAAGACATTTAATTTTACTGACTGTTAAATGTAGGTCATAAGTTACTTTCTCCAACACTGAGAAAAATCCCGTTATACAAATCAGCTAACACTAACAACTGATTGTTATAGTTAATTTGAGTGAGTCGATTAAAAAAATTTACAATTTTTATATTTTAGAAACTTTAAACAATTTACTTACAGTAGATATAAATTTATATAGCACTATCTATAGAAAAAGCAAAATCAAGTGGTACATTAATCTACAATATCCCTTCCACTTACCAAAAAAGATGTAAATGACTATACATTCATGTTTTATATATATAAACTCTATTTTTTGATAGGGAAAATAATTCAGTTACAGTAAATGCAGCTAATATACTCAAAATAGAAATTTCAGCTAAATTTAATAGCTTATATTTTACGTGACAACACATATAGTTTTTCATAAAAATTGTATGTAATAGATAATTGTAAAGCGAACATTTCTTTTCAAGTATAAAATTTTAGAAAAAATATTATATATGTACGTATGATATATCTATTTTTAAACAGATCGCAATATAATTTCAACAAAGTTTTTTTTCTTAATGCTTAAACATTTTTTAAGCACCTTACTTATTGAAAATATTATATTTCTATCTAAATGACTTTAATTTAGTAAAGTTTCATTATTTAATCAATATTTTGCATTTTTAATATAAATAAGTAAGGACAAAGAAATAAATAATATTTTTTAAAGAATTCTTTTTAAATTCTAATTTTTCAAAGAATTTAAAAAGAATTCTTTACAATTCCTTATAAATATAACGAATATCCGGTATATTGTAATGCTTTAAGTATTAAAAAAGAATTCTTTAAATTCGAATGAAATTTTACGAATGGTATATATATTAAAGAAGTGAAAAAGAAATCTTTAATTACAAAAAAAATAATTAAATATTTGAAAAGTATTCGTTTTATACTTCTAAAAGTCATTCCCCATAAAAACAACCCAAATAAAGAATTGAAAAAGAGTTCTTTTAGAATCAACAAATGTCCATGGACGTTCAATTCTTTTTTGAGTTTTCTTTATGCGGATTGTAACGTCGTTTTAACCGTTAAGAAATAATTCTTTTTGATTTCTTTTATAAATCACTCTCTAAATTTTGAAGAGCGAAATTTCACTCGAATGGAGTGATATTTCACTCTTTGACTAGTCAAAAGTGCAGCAGTCGGCTTCAAGTTAAACATCACTTTTCGTATTATTTATTCACTCTTCAAAGAGTGAAAAAACCCATATAAAAATTTATTTTGTAGCGGCTTGCCGGGTCAAATTTTTCTATTTTATTCTATTTTATTTAGCATTTTAAACATTTTAATTTATTAAATATATATTTTTTGAAATTAAATAGAATATACATTAAATAACGAAAAAAATCTGCACCGGAGGTCGGGATTCAAACCTGGGACCCTCTGCGTCAAAGTCGGAAACCTTACCGCTTGCACCATCAAAACACGTTTTTATATTTTACTTCGAATCGTCCTTATTTGTTACACCTCGATTGAATAATTCCGGAACTTTGTTAATATTTATTGCATTATTCCGTGATTAATACCAATAAACTAATGATTTAGTCGGTTTGTAAGTAAAGTAAGCACATTCCTGTCGATTCAGATTTGTCAAATACGTTAATTAGTTGTATAAAAGTACAATAATAGGCAACTTAACCTATAATTGAGAATCAGACAAATTCCATAAAGTTTACTATACTGCAAAGTAATTTTAGAGAGAATGCTATAACCATTTATTGAAAGTCATATATTAATAATTGGTGCAAGTGTGCATAAGTAATTTATTAGAATATTTCACTATAAAGTGACATAATGAATTTATTACATAACAATCAATAAACGAATTATTTAAATATATTCAATAATATATAACCTATAAAGACAAAAAAAAGAATTGAAAACGAACTCTTTTTCAATATTTTTATGGCGTTTATATGGCGTACTTTAATTAAAAGAATATTAGTTTTTAACTTTTTTTTGAATTCAAAAAGACTACTTTATAAATACTTATAACTATTTATAAAGAATGCTTTATAAATATTTATAACAATTCAAAAAGAATACTTTTTAAATACTTATATTGTATACATAGAATAATTTTCATTTAATCAATAATTTTATATATATTATTCAAATTTTGGATCATAAAGAATACTTTACAGATACTTATTTAATACTTATAGAATTATTTATCGCGGACATTCGTTAATTCTTAAAGAATTCTTTTTTTTCAAAAGTGCGCTTATCGGGAAACTATATATAATATGCAAGCTATTATAGTTGATTATCATTATTTATCATTATCAAATACTAAAAACGTAATATTTACACTTCTTTAACATTTTTGTGCACTTAATTTGTCAGTATACATATATATATGTATATATATATATATGTATATATACACACACAGTCAACTTATTATACCTATATATTTATATGTACATATGGGCGATTTCACAACAGTGGTAGGGTAAAAATTTTACAATGCACCAAATTTTAGGTAACGGCTTATGTGACTTTTCCTACAATAATATTATGTGGAATCTAACTATCCGGTTCAGAATTCTTAATTTAAAAATCTAGTATACATAACAAAAAAAATACACATTATAAGCTTTATTTATTTCCAATGATTTTTCAGGTTGTAATTGCGGCTGTCATTTTGATAAAACGTTATTCAAATTCAAATTAGAATTTCAGAAAATTAAAATAATAAAAATTATGTCAATTATGAAATGTTATTTAACAACGCAGTGAGATATTATTGACTTAAATCGAGAGAGATAAAAAACTTTTTTTTGTAACTTTGAGAATACCTCCTCCTATCCCTATGGTAATATTAAATGTACAGAAACATACCGAAAAGTACAAAATGTACGAAAACATACAAAAATGTACATAAATGTGGTTTCATACATTTTTGTATATTTTTGTACGGATTTGTACATTTTCGTACGTTTTGGTACGTTTTCGTACATTTTTAGTAAATTTTTGTATATTTTCTATACGTAGATTAATTCTACGTTTTCTTACATATATTAAAATAGACAAAAATCTACTAAAATGCTCGAAAACATACCAAAACGTACAAAAACATATAAAAATGTACATCTGCATTTACCAAAATCAGCTGTATGTGTTCGATACAATTATTTATTAAATGTACGAAAATGATAGTAAAACGTATAGAGATATATGAAACCGTGTACAAAAATGATACGTAAATTCGTACATTTTTTGTACATCATTTCCATTGGGATACCTGTTTTGTATGGTGATTTAAATTTTAAGATGCTAAAACTTAATATAGTTTCAAAGATAATCAAGATCAAAAATGGTAATTTTGACATTTTTTAATTTTTTCTTAACTTTTAACCATTTATAATTTAAATTTACTAGTTCAATGTAAAAAGCACAAAAGACTTTCTTGTCTGCAAATCATATGAAGTTTAAGAAAAAAATTGCCCGAGATGATTGAGCGTATCACAAAAATTCAGCATTATAAAAAATCAAAAATTACAGGGTGGACGAATAAGAGCGAGAGCTGTAAAAAATGAGAGTAAATTGATATATTATTACCAATATGTTATTGACAGCTATTTTATCAATATATACACTGAGAAAAATGAAATAATAAAAATTACTATATTTTATAGTAATGGTGGGACATACTTCGACTATCGTAATTTTTGCTATATTTTGTAGTAATTTTTGTTATAATTTGTAGTAATTTTGTTATAATTTTTGTAAAAATTACTATGTACATAGGAAAAATTGCTATAAAATATAGCAAAAATTACGATAGTCGAAGTATGTCCCACCATTACTATAAAATATAGTAATTTTTATTATTTCATTTTTCTCAGTGTACTTATATACTTACAAGAAGAGGACCAACCCTGCAGGAAATGAATCTTTATCAAACTCTAGGACATTTTTTCTACTATAAAAATATGAAGAAAGTCAGAGTTATAAAATCTAATGCCCTTTCTTATCATATAAGTAGTTATGCGGCCACCATGGACAGTCAAAACATGACCGACCTTGACCCCGGTGGGGGTAGGGGGAAATGCAGTCTGTCTTAGGTGAGCCGCCGACAAGTGTGTCTTCGCTGAGTCATCGATCTTACATGATATGTTTATAAACATAGCTGGGTTAAATAAAAAAGTTCGTTTTTTGGAAATTTGAAATTTTTTTTTGTGAGTGTGATAGAGGACGCGGAACTGTGAAAGAGACTTTCTGATTTTTTTTTATATCTCTTGCGAATCTCGAGCTATCGTAGTCAAAAGTTTTCTGCAGAAATAAATTTTGGAAACAGTAAATTTGTCTATCTCGGGAACCGCAAGAGATATAAAAAAAATTCAAAATGGCCTCAGCATGGTGCCGAAATGCCTATACACTCACGAAAATAAAATTTCAAATTTCCAAAAAAACGAACTTTTTTCATGGTTGGGTAGTGTTACGGGTGAGTCATCGCGGTATCGATGCTCGCGCGAGCTGTAAGTCATCGCGATAGCGATGCTCGTTTATGACAAAGGTATATTCTTCAGCGTGATTATTTTAATTACGCTTTCTTTTGCGCTTATATTCGATAATTATAATTTTACAAACCTTTTAGTTTTCTGCAGAAGTAAATTTTGGAAACAGTAAATTTGTCTATCTCGGGAACCGCAAGAGATATAAAAAAAATTCAAAATGGCCTCAGCATGGTTCCGAATCGTCTATACACTTACGAAAATAAAATTTTAAATTTTCAAAAAACGAACTTTTTTCATGGTTGGGTAGTGTTACGGGTGAGTCATCGCGGTATCGATGCTCGCTTATGACAAAGGTATACTCTCCAGCGTGATTATTTAATTACGCTTTCTTCCGCGCTTATATTCGATAATTATAATTTTACAAACCTTTTAGTATAAAAACCTCTCATTCCTCGCACGAGATTCTCGAGCCAAGGAGGATGTACCCACGACAAATGACCAATATTCGCCGACAAAAATGTTCATGATAATTGCGCGCGAAACTTTTTTTCGTACCACTACACAGGTTTTTGGTCTCCAATGTATTTTATCCACATCCACTTTATGGTGCTTGACAACTAACATAAAGTGTACCGATAAATATCTATAAAAGTGCCAGCCGTCTTCGAACAGAATAACTTGCACTAAAGAATGGGACTGTTCACGCAAATCAATCGGGTACGGGCGTAAACGTCGAAAAGTTAAAACACTATGCAATTCCGGATCTATCGGTTGAACACTTGTTCGGGAACTCTCAATAACCGATTCTTGCTCTCTCGATATATCTCCGAGACAAACGTCTTTCTCCTCCGGTAACATCGTCGAAACTGAACTTTATACATCGTTCTTTTAATTTTGCAACTAAAGCAAATTTTAACATGCTTCGACATTAGCGAGGATGCTCTCGCGTAATTTGACCCATACTTGTATAGAAATATAAATTAAACTGGTTGGGAGGGTAAATTTTTTACATCGAACGTCATCGTGTTGTTTTTAATCAAATAATAAAACATCAAAACAATGTTTAGCATTTTATAAAAAACTGTATACTTGCACGTGTTTTCATTTTCATTTCTTTTTCATACGTAAATGTCAACGCAGCACGCGTTTGATTTAATATTATTTATCTAGCTTCAAAGCGTATTTTATATCTGCGCATTTATGTTTTTAAAATTTACCACATCTCTTGCACGATCTGTCATTTAATTCATGATGATGATGCGAAACAAACGTGAGTTTCACCGATTCGATTTTCGCATCGAACTGCAGTTTGCCATGTTATTTATATATGAGATTCAAAGAATTTCTAAAATTTGATGAAATGCATTTTTTTTGTTGGTAATATGTAGTAGTAGACACATACTTTTTAGATATTACTCCCCCACCATTCACAACTGGGTAATCGTATAAGAGGACACAGTTTTTTCGCAGACATTATACTGTGTACTCCGTCGAAAGTGCATCATGGATTAAGTATCTAAGATTCATGTTCTCAGTGTTTTCAATTGTGTTTTACGTATAGCGATTGTACGCGAACCAATGATTCGCACAATCAGCAAGAATATGCGTAGAGACAATCTAAAGACTTTTTCTACCAACATTTTGTTAAAAAAATTACGGTCTTTGGTATCATTATGTAGCAGCGGTACGATTGAACATATATTTAAAGTAGGGTTGTTCGATAATCAAATTATCAGATCAGTAATTATACGTGTGTTGAGAGACAGGAATCTTCATAACAACTCTAAATTCAGGAATATTATACACCGCGCCGGTACGTATTTTACTAGATCTTGTAAAGAGATTTTATTATTGAATACTTAAAATTTATATATTTTAGCACTTAAAGAAATGGACGATGATGTTGAAGGAGATAATTATATTATGAATTGTTAATACAAAGTTGGTAAGTGTACGATATAGTTTTGTAAATTGGCTTAATTTCTAATGCTTCTAATGCTTTTATATTTTACATTAGAACCCGACGGTATAGAAGAAATTAGACGTAATCAGCCGACCTCATCGTTTGAAGCAGATCCAATACCATCGACCAGTCGAATCATCGATACGCATGATGATAACGAATATTCATCCAGCACCACCTCCTGCTCGAGATGTAGCGATACTTCATCCGTTGACGATAATTGTACGTATTATTCTTTATCTCGACACGTTTGTTTTAAACATTATAAATTAAATTTAATTTCATATAAAGGTGGCGTTTTCCAGAAAGGTGAAGGTTTACCAGACGTAGTAAATGAATCGTCACAACGTTTCATTATCGAAAACCAAGTACGCAAACATTTTCAACGATTCGGGTTGGACGGAATGGAAGTTCAAGGAAGAGTAGCATGACCACCACCTGACGCAAATATATATGAGTGGATGGAAGGAGCTCTAAACGACTTACATCGTCATTTATGTGGCGATCGCGACGGTTCTGATTTCATAGGTGTAACTATCGATTCAGAAAGATTTATTCACGGATCTTTGTGGTTATCGTTCAGACCTATTTGTGATTTTAATGTGGAAGATCTATGGAACTTGTTATACAGTGCTGCTCAAAGTGCGGACGATTTTAACATTGATGATTCGTTATGAATTAAATATGCTATTGTCCGGAATGTTTTGGGCCGCGGTCAAGTTAGGTTAACAGAGCAATGTGTACTTAAAAAATCAATTTTGACTATAAGGAACGATGATATTTTTTGTTTACCTCGGTCTCTAGTAACAGCATTGGATTATGTGGTTAGAGGACAGATACGTTCGGGACAACTACACGAGTATTGGACAGCTATCCGAAATTCTAGCAGACCTCTACAAAAGGAAGCCGCTGTAGAACTAGTAGCTTTAGCGCAAGTTGCAATACCTGCTACCGGATGCGGAATAAATGAAATTCATCATTTTCAAGAATTTTTTGCTGATCGTGGTGTTCTCATAGTGGTATACAATTTCCAAAATTTCGGACGTGGTGAACGCCCTGTTTATGACGGTACGAAATTCGTGATTGATACACATAAAAACATTACTCACTTTTTACGTATCATATACTACGAATCGTCAAATCATTACCAACCGATTCTAAATTTGATAGGTGCTAGCGGTAGTAGGGGTTACTGCATACCATGCAATCAAAGTTACAGAAACGTTGAAGATCATAGGTGTTCTCGCAGATGCTATAAGTGCATGCAAATTCCACCATGCGATTCCCATGAAATTTTAAAAAAATGTCCAATGTTTCTTAGAAGTTTCTTCGGTGAAGTGTGTTTCAATAATCACCGCAAACATGAATCATTCAAGAAGAATCTTAGTGTTTGTAAGGCTATTCAAGTTTGTCAATCTTGCTGCAAAACGGTTCGTGTATATAGTCGTAAAGAAAAACACGAGTGTGGTATTGTATATTGCAAAACTTGTAATGAACGATTACCAAGTGACTACTTTTGTTGCGTTCAACATATCAAACGCGATAAGAAAACTTTAAGAACGATTTTCTTATTTTATGATTTCGAAACAGAGCAAACATTATCTGTATTGGGTGACGTTAATAAAAAAAGACATGTTCCAAATCTATGCGTAGTGCAGCAAGTTTGCAGCTTTTGCCTTGAAGATGCCAATATTTCAAACAGATGTGTACAATGTGGTATACGTGAATATATATTTAAAACAGATCCTGTCAAAGAACTGGTTGAACTCGCTTTGACTCCTCGAAAAATATTCTAAAATTTGTCTGTATTGCCCACAATTCTCAAGGGTTTGATGCTCAATTTATATTTAAATATCTTGTGGAGAAACGTAGCGGTCGTATCAAACCAACTGTAATTTTGAATGGATCCAAAATCATTTTGATGGAGTTTAAGAATATTAAATTTATCGACAGTTTAAATTACTTCCACATGCCGCTGAGTACTTTGCCAAAAGCATACGGCTTATCTGGAATTGGAAAAGGTACGTTTTCTCACTTATTCAACACACAAGAACACCAATCTTATATTGGACCGTTACCGTCTTTGGAAATGTACGCTCCAGATAGTATGTATCCTAACGAAAGAGAAAATTTTTTGTCGTGGTATAGAGAACAACAGGAGGCGGGATATATTTTTGATTTTCAAAAAGAAATTGTAAAATATTGTAAGCAAGACGTGAACATTCTGAGGTTGGCTTGCTTGAATTTTCGATCAACATTCATAAAGTACGATGTAGACCCATTCGTGGAATGTTCTACAGTTGCTTCGGCATGCATGCATGTTTATAGAAAGAATTTTTTAAAGAAGAATCAGATAGGCATAATTCCAATATGAGGGTACCGACGTACAGATAATCAATCTATCAAAGCGATTCAGTGGTTATATTGGATGGAGAAAAAGGAATTAAACAGAGAAATTGCACACGCTGGTCGATGCCGAGAAAAGAAAATAATAAAGGGTATTCTAGTGGACGGTTATTGTATTCCCACTGAACATGAAACCCATAATGGTATAGTTCTCCAATTCCATGGATGCTATTGGCATGGCTGTCCGCGATGTTACAAAATAAATAGAGATGAAATTTTATCGGACGGTCAATCGATGGATGATAGGTTCGTAAAAACCAACGTCATTTCTGAAAAAATCAGAGCCGGTAATTATGAATTAATCGAAATTTGGGAGTGTGTATTTAAGAAGAAAGTTTCCGAAAGTGAAGAAATGAAACAATTTCTACGAGAAATAAGTAGTTTATTAGTACGGGTAACACGGTCAAAGTATACGACTGCAATGAAGAGGAAAAGATTAGATACGTTGATGTTTGCTCACTCTATCCGTACATATGTAAAAAAGGAAAATATCCCATAGGTCATCCAAAATTGTATGTAGGGGAAGAAGAATGTCAAAAACTTATAGGACACGCACTCGATGTATCGAAAGTCGACGGATTGATTATGTGCGATGTGTTACCTCCGAGAAATTTGTACAATCCAGTTCTTCCTGTGAGAATGCATGGTAAGCTAATTTTCCCATTGTGTCGCTCGTGTTGCGAAGAAATGACACAAACTGATTGCCCTCATGAAGATCCGCTAGAACGACTTCTGCAAGGAACTTGGGTATCCGAAGAAGTTAAAAAAGCTGTCGAATTAGGCTACGTTGTTCATGCAGTACACGAAATTTGGTAATATAAAAGAAAATAGAAAAGAATCAGTATATAACAAATATTGAGCGTAAAGAACATAACATAAGTAACATTAAGTTTAACCCCGGATTAAGATTCGTGGCAAAATTATCTTTAAATTCTCTGTGGGGTAAGTTGGCTCAACGTGAAAATAAGCCGAAAACGGAGGTGATTACACAACCGCAGAGATTGGTAGAGCTGCTTACCAGTGTGGAAATTGATGTGATTTCAATTTTGCCCGTAAACGATGATACACTGTACGTAAATTGGCAATATAAAAGTGATTCCCTCAGACCATCACACACTACGAGCGTAGTCGTTGCTGCTTTCACGACATCTCAAGCCCGTCTGAAATTACTTGTGTACTTGAACGAATTAGGAGAACGCGTTCTCTACTACGACACTGACTCTGTACTCTATGTGAGTAGAAATAGTGATAAAGATTTACCGCTCGGTAACATGCTCGGTGATCTTACCGATGAATTGGCTGACAAAGGAATAGAAACCTACATTACATCTTTTATTTCAGGGGGTCCGAAATTTTACGCATACAAGTACAAAACTCCAAATAACGAAAAATGCGTGTGTAAAGTAAAAGGAATTCGTTTAAATTATACAAACACTCAAAGAGTGAACTATGATAGTATACGGGAAATGATCACTGCAAGTACGAATGAGATAACGTTAACTTCATCGGCTATTAGAAGAACGCGTTTTCACGACGTCGTAACGCAGGACGAGACGAAAACCTGTTTACGGTAAAAGAAGATTTGTGAACCTGTATAAAAGTTACCCGTATGGATACAAATGCTGACCAGGATCAAGAAGGTTGATGGCAAGAAGTATAAACATTGTTGAGATAAAGTACAAGCATCATTTTACTTTGTACATCCTCACGTGCATGGACTCCTGCAAGAGTACGTACGCCTTACAAGGAGTTAGGAGAAACAGATAGTGAACTTTTACATCCGATGCAATCAACGGTCTGTAATTTACGCAGAATCGAATAATACCTGTTCCAAACTTGACAGTCCAAAGTTACTAAATTTCATTTTTCGTAATCCAAAATGGGTCAAAATAAGAGTAAACCAGATCAGATACCACTAATTGTTAAAAAGCAGGGAAAGAAAGACGGTATCCACACAAAGTCTCAATGGAAAAAGTACTCCGAAAATTTTTCTACTAATACCATCAGAATGTGTAAAAAATGATAATTATAAAAAATGTAATTAGAAAAATTGATCGATGTATCAACTCTACTTGTTAATAAACGATTTGATGAAAGATATTTTTACCCATTTCACTCTCTTACATTCACCTTACATTTTTTATTTTCACCTTCTAACGACGATGTACAACGTAGAAACTATACGCGTTTTACTAATTATAAATTTCATTAAATTATTATAAATTAATTTAATTTCATACAAAGGTGGCGTTTTCCAGAAAGGTGAAGGTTTACCAGACGTAGTAAATGAATCGTCACAACGTTTCATTATCGAAAACCAAGTACGCAAACATTTTCAACGATTCGGGTTGGACGGAATGGAAGTTCAAGGAAGAGTAGCATGACCACCACCTGACGCAAATATATATGAGTGGATGGAAGGAGCTCTAAACGACTTACATCGTCATTTATGTGGCGATCGCGACGGTTCTGATTTCATAGGTGTAACTATCGATTCAGAAAGATTTATTCACGGATCTTTGTGGTTATCGTTCAGACCTATTTGTGATTTTAATGTGGAAGATCTATGGAACTTGTTATACAGTGCTGCTCAAAGTGCGGACGATTTTAACATTGATGATTCGTTATGAATTAAATATGCTATTGTCCGGAATGTTTTGGGCCGCGGTCAAGTTAGGTTAACAGAGCAATGTGTACTTAAAAAATCAATTTTGACTATAAGGAACGATGATATTTTTTGTTTACCTCGGTCTCTAGTAACAGCATTGGATTATGTGGTTAGAGGACAGATACGTTCGGGACAACTACACGAGTATTGGACAGCTATCCGAAATTCTAGCAGACCTCTACAAAAGGAAGCCGCTGTAGAACTAGTAGCTTTAGCGCAAGTTGCAATACCTGCTACCGGATGCGGAATAAATGAAATTCATCATTTTCAAGAATTTTTTGCTGATCGTGGTGTTCTCATAGTGGTATACAATTTCCAAAATTTCGGACGTGGTGAACGCCCTGTTTATGACGGTACGAAATTCGTGATTGATACACATAAAAACATTACTCACTTTTTACGTATCATATACTACGAATCGTCAAATCATTACCAACCGATTCTAAATTTGATAGGTGCTAGCGGTAGTAGGGGTTACTGCATACCATGCAATCAAAGTTACAGAAACGTTGAAGATCATAGGTGTTCTCGCAGATGCTATAAGTGCATGCAAATTCCACCATGCGATTCCCATGAAATTTTAAAAAAATGTCCAATGTTTCTTAGAAGTTTCTTCGGTGAAGTGTGTTTCAATAATCACCGCAAACATGAATCATTCAAGAAGAATCTTAGTGTTTGTAAGGCTATTCAAGTTTGTCAATCTTGCTGCAAAACGGTTCGTGTATATAGTCGTAAAGAAAAACACGAGTGTGGTATTGTATATTGCAAAACTTGTAATGAACGATTACCAAGTGACTACTTTTGTTGCGTTCAACATATCAAACGCGATAAGAAAACTTTAAGAACGATTTTCTTATTTTATGATTTCGAAACAGAGCAAACATTATCTGTATTGGGTGACGTTAATAAAAAAGACATGTTCCAAATCTATGCGTAGTGCAGCAAGTTTGCAGCTTTTGCCTTGAAGATGCCAATATTTCAAACAGATGTGTACAATGTGGTATACGTGAATATATATTTAAAACAGATCCTGTCAAAGAACTGGTTGAACTCGCTTTGACTCCTCGAAAAATATTCTAAAATTTGTCTGTATTGCCCACAATTCTCAAGGGTTTGATGCTCAATTTATATTTAAATATCTTGTGGAGAAACGTAGCGGTCGTATCAAACCAACTGTAATTTTGAATGGATCCAAAATCATTTTGATGGAGTTTAAGAATATTAAATTTATCGACAGTTTAAATTACTTCCACATGCCGCTGAGTACTTTGCCAAAAGCATACGGCTTATCTGGAATTGGAAAAGGTACGTTTTCTCACTTATTCAACACACAAGAACACCAATCTTATATTGGACCGTTACCGTCTTTGGAAATGTACGCTCCAGATAGTATGTATCCTAACGAAAGAGAAAATTTTTTGTCGTGGTATAGAGAACAACAGGAGGCGGGATATATTTTTGATTTTCAAAAAGAAATTGTAAAATATTGTAAGCAAGACGTGAACATTCTGAGGTTGGCTTGCTTGAATTTTCGATCAACATTCATAAAGTACGATGTAGACCCATTCGTGGAATGTTCTACAGTTGCTTCGGCATGCATGCATGTTTATAGAAAGAATTTTTTAAAGAAGAATCAGATAGGCATAATTCCAATATGAGGGTACCGACGTACAGATAATCAATCTATCAAAGCGATTCAGTGGTTATATTGGATGGAGAAAAAGGAATTAAACAGAGAAATTGCACACGCTGGTCGATGCCGAGAAAAGAAAATAATAAAGGGTATTCTAGTGGACGGTTATTGTATTCCCACTGAACATGAAACCCATAATGGTATAGTTCTCCAATTCCATGGATGCTATTGGCATGGCTGTCCGCGATGTTACAAAATAAATAGAGATGAAATTTTATCGGACGGTCAATCGATGGATGATAGGTTCGTAAAAACCAACGTCATTTCTGAAAAAATCAGAGCCGGTAATTATGAATTAATCGAAATTTGGGAGTGTGTATTTAAGAAGAAAGTTTCCGAAAGTGAAGAAATGAAACAATTTCTACGAGAAATAAGTAGTTTATTAGTACGGGTAACACGGTCAAAGTATACGACTGCAATGAAGAGGAAAAGATTAGATACGTTGATGTTTGCTCACTCTATCCGTACATATGTAAAAAAGGAAAATATCCCATAGGTCATCCAAAATTGTATGTAGGGGAAGAAGAATGTCAAAAACTTATAGGACACGCACTCGATGTATCGAAAGTCGACGGATTGATTATGTGCGATGTGTTACCTCCGAGAAATTTGTACAATCCAGTTCTTCCTGTGAGAATGCATGGTAAGCTAATTTTCCCATTGTGTCGCTCGTGTTGCGAAGAAATGACACAAACTGATTGCCCTCATGAAGATCCGCTAGAACGACTTCTGCAAGGAACTTGGGTATCCGAAGAAGTTAAAAAAGCTGTCGAATTAGGCTACGTTGTTCATGCAGTACACGAAATTTGGTAATATAAAAGAAAATAGAAAAGAATCAGTATATAACAAATATTGAGCGTAAAGAACATAACATAAGTAACATTAAGTTTAACCCCGGATTAAGATTCGTGGCAAAATTATCTTTAAATTCTCTGTGGGGTAAGTTGGCTCAACGTGAAAATAAGCCGAAAACGGAGGTGATTACACAACCGCAGAGATTGGTAGAGCTGCTTACCAGTGTGGAAATTGATGTGATTTCAATTTTGCCCGTAAACGATGATACACTGTACGTAAATTGGCAATATAAAAGTGATTCCCTCAGACCATCACACACTACGAGCGTAGTCGTTGCTGCTTTCACGACATCTCAAGCCCGTCTGAAATTACTTGTGTACTTGAACGAATTAGGAGAACGCGTTCTCTACTACGACACTGACTCTGTACTCTATGTGAGTAGAAATAGTGATAAAGATTTACCGCTCGGTAACATGCTCGGTGATCTTACCGATGAATTGGCTGACAAAGGAATAGAAACCTACATTACATCTTTTATTTCAGGGGGTCCGAAATTTTACGCATACAAGTACAAAACTCCAAATAACGAAAAATGCGTGTGTAAAGTAAAAGGAATTCGTTTAAATTATACAAACACTCAAAGAGTGAACTATGATAGTATACGGGAAATGATCACTGCAAGTACGAATGAGATAACGTTAACTTCATCGGCTATTAGAAGAACGCGTTTTCACGACGTCGTAACGCAGGACGAGACGAAAACCTGTTTACGGTAAAAGAAGATTTGTGAACCTGTATAAAAGTTACCCGTATGGATACAAATGCTGACCAGGATCAAGAAGGTTGATGGCAAGAAGTATAAACATTGTTGAGATAAAGTACAAGCATCATTTTACTTTGTACATCCTCACGTGCATGGACTCCTGCAAGAGTACGTACGCCTTACAAGGAGTTAGGAGAAACAGATAGTGAACTTTTACATCCGATGCAATCAACGGTCTGTAATTTACGCAGAATCGAATAATACCTGTTCCAAACTTGACAGTCCAAAGTTACTAAATTTCATTTTTCGTAATCCAAAATGGGTCAAAATAAGAGTAAACCAGATCAGATACCACTAATTGTTAAAAAGCAGGGAAAGAAAGACGGTATCCACACAAAGTCTCAATGGAAAAAGTACTCCGAAAATTTTTCTACTAATACCATCAGAATGTGTAAAAAATGATAATTATAAAAAATGTAATTAGAAAAATTGATCGATGTATCAACTCTACTTGTTAATAAACGATTTGATGAAAGATATTTTTACCCATTTCACTCTCTTACATTCACCTTACATTTTTTATTTTCACCTTCTAACGACGATGTACAACGTAGAAACTATACGCGTTTTACTAATTATAAATTTCATTAAATTATTATAAATTAATTTTATATTTCTATCAAATGTCTCAATCGTTCAACGAGACATAAGATCATCTCTGCGGTAGCTCGAGGTTGTTGGGCGCGTGTACACGAGCGGGACGCGATGTCGTACGAGCTCGTTTGACCGCGCGAACGTAGACGAGCTCGATCGCAAAACGCTCGTAAGCGGTTGCGCGCGGGGGCCCCACTGCGATTCGCGAGCTCCTCGTTCGAGGTACGAGATTCACGGTATGAATACTTCATTTTCACATACATGTGATCAGTCGTCATCATGAACACGAGATGGAAACATCCATTTACAGCGATACTAAGTGGTCTCACAGGTTGTGGAAAGACAGTGTTTGTTAAAAAATTTCTTAAAAATCTCGAGCGAATGTGCGATACACGAAATGATCGTAAAATTTTGTATTACGCCGAATGGCAACCGGGATACAGAGATTTGGGAAAGCAAATAGAATTTCGAGAAGGATTACCGCAAATCAGTGACTACGCAAACGATAGTCGATCGAAATCTTATAATATATTGAAGTGGATCGACTTTTGGTCTCCGGTTCTCCGGTTTTTTAAAAATTCATTTTTATAGTTTTAAAGTTTTATTTTAATTGGACTTTACACTTTTGGGCCTTACATTTTTTGGACCTTACATTTTTGGGCCTTATATGATTGGCAACGGAATTGTAAAGTTTTATTTTAATTGGACTTTACAATTTTAGGCCTTACATTTTGAGCCTTACATTTTTGTCCTCATAAATTTTGGGCCTTACATTTTTGGGCCTTATAAATTTGGACCTTACATTTTTGGGCCTTATAAATTTTGGGCCTTACATTTTTGGGCCTTATAGTTCTTTTAAACAAATAGATATCAACTACTATGTCGATATTATTACCAGAAAATTATCTTAATAACAATAATTAAAATAACATTTGATTACGTAATTAAAATTAATAAAATTTCAACACTGGAACATACAATAAATCAAATTAATTTTTATTGTTTATTTTACAAACTTATTTTTGCAAATATTTCAAATTACAATTATTATGTTGTCAAATTAAATTACAATTATTATGTTACAATTGTACTCTATTCACTTGTATATTTCATAAGATATATTTTTTTCAATATATTGTTTTTATTGTTTATATAATTTATAAATTCAGCAAGTATTCATCGAAATCATCTTTAACAGAAAAATTAAATCATATCATTAAATATTAAATGTATAATTAATTAAACATTAGATAAAATATTCAAATAAATATTACTGTTTTTAAAATGCCATTTAGAAGATTTATATCCAATATGCATATTGTCACATATTATTGATATTATATATGTTATATCTGTAACAAAAACATTTTTATTATTAATTATAAATAAATTGACATAGTCAAAACTATACCTTTTAACTTAATCATTAAGAAATACTACTGCATTTTTGATTATTTCGATAGTCTTAATAAACTAATCAGGATACTGAAATACAAAAAGACTTATTATATTTCAAACAATAATAATTTAAAATGAAAATTAGATAATTTTATAATATACCTTGTGACTTTAATCGTATGGAATGCCATTAGGAATATAATATTTTATTGATATAATATTAATTGGAATGCTGCTGCCGTTTGTTATTTTTATTCAGCGCTGCATTTATTGGAATTATGAGTGTCAAACTACTAGCAAAGAATTTGTGCAAATATTGGCCCATTAGATGGAAAGTTTGGCCCTCTTTATGTAAAGGTTGGCCCAGATTCTTTAAATGTTGGCCCATTTACAGAAAAGATTATTACAACATATTATTTACAACATATTATTATTACAATATTAAATATTATCAACGCAATTAAGTGCGCCTTAATTTAAGAAATTGCATGTGAAAAACAATTTTTTACTGGTTGAAAAATTTATTCCATAATCAATACAAAATGTTCCTAAATTGGCCAAAAGTGGGCTAAAGTTTGCCAAAACTGGAAAAATGTTCCAAATATTTCAATGTTGGTAAACATCGGCCCACTTTTGGCGCAAGTTGGCCCACTTTTAGCATACTTTGGAGCATTTTCATCGAAAATGTATTTCCACTAGGGTATGTATAATATTAGTATTTATAAAATATTAAATTTATATTAACTATATTTCATTCATTACATTGAAGCTACTTTCTTATAAACACTGTTTTCTAATAATTTATATTTTATTTTTTTCAGCTTTACAAAAAAATATTAATAAAAAATTTAAAATAATCGTTTAGAAAAATAAAAAAAAATTATAATTATATGATAAATGACTTGTGGAGATCAATAAATTCATTTATCATATAACTTATAATATAAACAAGCAATAAATTCACGAATTTTAAAATTATAATTATTATTAAACAATTGAAACAAATTATTAATATTATTTTTATAATTGTGAATCATTTTGTAAAATAAACCAATTTTATAATGGGTTTGACGGAAATAAAAATATTAGTTGTAAAAACGATTGAACCATATAGCGACGATGCTTCAATGTTAAATGATGAACACATATTAGAATTTAATAACATCCTTAAATCCCGCGCGGGGTGTCCTGTCCCCGTATGCGGCGCGTCCCCCGGGTGGCGGATGGGGGAATGCTCGTCACTCTAGCGTGAAGGGTAGAGGTGAAATAAAATAATCTCCGTGGACCACACAGTACAACCAGAAGTATGAGCAAGCGAGATGAAAACATACTACCCCAAGCGGGCAACTCCAAACTAGGAGTGAATCCCGTCGTCGGTTCCGATCGGGTGAAAGCCCCGGTGGCCGGCGCTGGCCTCATGGATTTTGGGGGAGGCCACAAACCGCTTAGTTCTAACATCACGTCAGAGGCGGGGTCCTCTAAAGAAAACCCCCAACTGGAGCCGCTATCCCAGATGCTGAGTCTTGCTTCTGCAAGCAGGTTACGAAGCGGCAGCGTCACCAGCATTGGTAGCGCCATCAGCGGCATCTCTGTCTATAGCAGAGAATCTCAAGAGGAGATAGAAGTGTTCCGTAAGGAATACAAGAAGGTGGAGAAGGCGCAGGAGGAGATCGACTCCACTTTCGACCAGCTGAAAAAAGAACTTCAGGCAATGTTGGCAGCTTGTGCAAAGCAGCCTAACATTTCCATGGTCGTCAAAACAGGGCTGAAAACCGTAGACGCTCTTGTACAAGAGCTCTACGCGAAAACGAAGAAGATGTCTTTAGCAGTCGATGATTACAAGTGCCAAGTCGAGGATTATCGAGTTGGCCACGAGAATCGTCGGCGGCCTAAGAGAAGAGGCATCATTGCTAAAGCCGTCATCGCGGCTACAGCTAAGATACAGGCTCAAAAGAGGAGTAGGGAGGGCCCTCAAAGCCCACCCGAGGCCTCTAAAAGCCGTAAGAAGAAGAAACCTCGCAAGGAGGTGCCACCACCTGGTAAGGACAAGGAGCAATCCAAGTCCAAGCCTGTGGTGGAAAAGAAGAAGCCAACGGTTAAGTCGGGACAGGCGCCTCTTGACAGGAGAAAGCGCCAGAAGGCGCCGATATCCACCCTGGTGGTCACAATCGCGAGGGACCGAACGTTTGCTGAAGTTCTGGGGAAGCTTCGAAAGGAAGTGAATCCGGACGACAGTGGCGCGCAAGTTCTGAGTGTGCGGCCCACAGGGCGGGGGGACGTCCTGCTTCGACTAGGCAAAAAAACCGATGCGGCAGTATTCGCGGAGAAAGTGCGTACTGCTACCCAAGGAATGGGAGAAGTTCGAGTCCGAGATCGAAGGGTTACCCTTGAGATCAGAGACCTGGACGCTCTCACAACCAGGGACGAAGTGGTGGCAGCCCTAAATAAAGTGCTTACTTCTTCGCCTGAGGGCCAAGAGGTGACGCTTTTGGGCCTAAACCGCAGTCAACAGAAGACAGCCATCGTGAAGCTGGATCACGAGAGCGCTGACAAGCTGAAGTCGATGCGGCATCTCTGCGTTGGCTTCGTAAGCTGTCGCGTTCTGGATAGAGTCTTGGTCGAGAGGTGCTATCGGTGCCTAGACTTCGGCCACACGAAAAGGAAGTGTGAGGGAGTGGACAGGTCGTCATCGTGCTACAAGTGCGGCGAGCCTGGACACAACCTTAAGAATTGCAAGAGCGCTCCCAAATGCTTTCTTTGTCCATCAAAGGATGCTGAGGGAGTGTCTCACGTGGCGGGGTCCGGAGCCTGTGCCACCTTTAGGCGCGCGCTCGATACCGCCAGAAAGGCCGCTTCACGATAAGTGGCAGTCTCATCGAGGGAGGATAGAAGAAACAGGACCGATCGAATTGACGCATGTCACAAGACACGCCTCCCAGCTTGAAGTAATGTGAAAAACAGTTCCGGGCTGGGCAGGTGAAAGCGTTGGGTTTGGAGTTTTAGCCGGTAAGAATCCGGCACTGGCGACGAGTGCGGACCCTTGTCGTCGTCTTATGTAAGATTTCTCCAGTTTCCCACGAAAAAAAAAAAAAAAAAAACATCCTTAAATCATGTACACCATTCAATATGCAAACAACTCTTTTAGTTCAAAAACAATATAATATTAACTCAGTTCAAATGAATAATGAATACATTCAATTGTTATTTTCTGGAAAATATGAAAAAGGTCATTGGATTTGTATGTATTACAATAATAGAACGATACACATTTATGATAGTTTAAATGCTAAATATTTGCAAAATGAACATAAAGTATACATCAACATATTATTTCCAGATAGTCAACAATTAAAAATTGTTTTTGAAACAGTGCAATTTCAAACCAATAGTTATGATTGTGGAATTTTCGCGACAGCTTTTGCTGTCTCTATTGTATTTAACTTATGCCCATGCAGTTTAAACTATGATATTTCCCAAATGCGTTCACATTTACTAAAAATATACGAAACACGTAGTATTACGATGTTTCCAATTTTACAAAATATAAACTATAATATTTCAACAATATCAATCAAAAGATACATGATTCATATTTGTTGTATTGATAAAAAAAAATTGAATTTCAATGTAGCAGAAATAAAAATAATAGAATAAAATTTTCAACAGAAATTTAATTCTGAACAACAAACAATAATGAATTTATATAATAAAGATAAAATCATTTCCGTTGATTCTATTACCCCAATGGAAATAGACTATGAAATACCAACTTATAGTTCATTTTATCAAAAAAATAAAAATAAACAATTTAATGATATAGAAATAAAACAGCTAAAAATAAAACAGCAAACTATGATAAAAAGGCAAACAATTAGCTGTATCGATATAAAAAATGAACGAGAAAAAGAAGCGTTGCATAAAAAAGAAGCTTATATGAGGAGTAAAGATAGTAATGACGGCAAAATAGAAGAAAAAAAATAAAGAGAAAACAGCAAACCATGATAAAAAGACAAAAATAAATAGTGACGAAATAAAAAATGAACGAGAAAAAGAAGCATTACGAAAAAAGAAGCTTATGTAAATAATAAAAATAGCAACGACGGCAAAATAGAAGAAAAAAAAATAAAGAGAAAACAGCAAACCATGATGAAAAGACAAAAAATGAATGGTGACGAAATAAAAAATGAACGAGAAAAAGAAGCATTACGAAAAAAAGAAGCTTATGTGAAAAGTAAAAATAGTAATGACGACAAAATAGAAGAAAAAAAATAAAGAGAAAACAGCAAACCATGATGAAAAGACAAAAAATAAATCGTGACGAAATAAAAAATGAACGAGAAAAAGAAGCATTACAAAAACAACATATTTATTATAATGAAAATACTGATCAATGTAAAAAAAATGAAAAGAAAAAATTAAGTGGAGAAATATTAAACGAAAGTAGAAAAAATGATATCGATAAATTAGTATAAAACCATTTACAAAAAATTTAAAAAGACGCATATGTATGAAAAATGACAGACATGGAAATACCAGTCATATTGCTTAAAAAATTAAAAATTGATGAAGGAAAATTTTTTAACGTATATGATAAACCAATTAATACCAAAAAAGGTATAAATTATAAAGAATTAAATAAACGTATTTTAATTAAAAATGAACAAAATGTAAAATTAGTAAGTAAATCCAAAATAATAGGTCGAATAGCAAATATAGATTTTGATGAAAAAATAATTATTGAAAACAATTTAGGTTATATGTCTGAAACTTGTAAACATTGTAATACTAAACATTTTGTTTTTGAATATACACTAGGTAAAGAATTTTCTAATTGTTGTCACAAAGGAAACGTAGACTTACCGAAAATACCTCCCTATCCGGAAGAATTAAAGCAATTAGCTACAGGAATATCGGAAGATAGTATTAATTTTCGCAAAAATATTCGGCTATATAATAATGCGTTAGCTTTTGTAAGCTTTGGAGCTAATTTTGATAAGTTATCTGGTAGTGGACCACAAATTCTTAGAATATGTGGTCAAATATATCACAATGTTTTTGCTTTACATCCAAATGAAAATGAAGCTCGAAAATATGGGCAATTGTATGTTCTAGATAATGAATTAGCTGCAGCTGAAAGAAAAAGTTTTAAAAATAATTTAGATACAAAATTAGAATTGTCAAGTAATTAGATAGCTTAATTAGAAATGTTAATCCTTATGCTAAAGCTTATAAAATGATGTATGAGGTAGAAAAAGAAAAATTAGAATATGAGAAGAAAAATTAGATAAAAATATATATATGAAGCTACTTGTAATGAAGTTGCAATAGTATTTGTAGGAAAAAATGGACTGCCTACTTCAGAGCGGGATATAGTTATATATTCAAAATATGACAATCCAATTAGTATTCCTTTAATAAGTAAACACACTGATCCAATAACATACCCACTTATTTATCCAAATGGAGGATATGGATGGATGCCTAATATGAAATGCAAATATAAGAAAAACAATATTTCATGTTTGCAATTTTATAATTACAGACTTTCTATGAGAAATGGATTTAATCCATACCTTAATATGGGAAAAGTTTCTCATCAGTTTACAATTGATGCATTTGTAAAAGTTGAACAATCAAGATTATATTTTGTAAAGAAAAACCAAGATATTTTAAGAAGCGATTATTATAAAGGCGTAATGGATTATTTACACAAGAAAAAAGAATCTGAAAATATAAAAATTGGAAAAATGTTTATTTTGCCATCAAATTTTGTTGGAAGTTCAAGATTCCTAAAACAAAATTACATTGACTCAACGAGTATAGTAAATCGTTACGGAAAACCTGACTTATTTATAACAATGACATGTAATCCAAACTGAAAAGAAATAACTGAACATTTAAAAAAATATGAAACTGTAATTGATAGACCAGATTTAGTATTTAAGGTATTTCATCAAAAAATAAAAGAATTTAAAGAATTGGTAATTAAGCAAGGTGTTTTAGGAAATTGTATCGCCTACACTTATGTTATCGAATTTCAAAAACGTGGACTTCCTCACATGCATATGCTATAATTTTTAGATAAAAATTATAAAATTAATACTCCCGAAAAAGTAGATGAACTCATAAACGCAGAAATTCCAAACGAAGATATCTATCCACGGTTGTATAATATTGTAAAACAGTTTATGATTCATGGACCCTGTGGAGAGCAAAACATGAGTTCACCTTGCATGAGTAAAGACACAAAAAAATGTACGAAAAATTTTCCAAAAAAATTTAATAACAAAACAACTTTTAATTCATCAGGATATCCATTATATATAAGAAGAAATGATATCAAAAAAATCAATTATAAAGGTAAATACCACAATAGAATAGCTGATAATCGGTTTGTTGTTTCGTATAATCCTTATTTATTGTTAAAATTTAATTGTCACATTAATGTCGAAGTATGCTCAACAGTCCAATGTATAATAGTATATTACGATACATGTGGCATAAATGGCCCATTATTTAACCTCGCTGCGCTCGAGCACTAAATACACGCCGTTTAATGGGTCAGTTGTGTCACGAGTATCGTACAATATTTTATAGCATCTGCTGATATAAATCCGCTGTCACGCCTATCCGTGCATTAGCGGTCCATTTTTGCACCGTGAGGTTAGCCCCCGAGCGTAGCGAGGGGGATAATCACGGTGAATTAATGGACTACTTATGCCACGGATAGGCGTGACTATAAGGCGGATTTATACCACGCAGTGCTATAAAATACTTATTTAAATAGTGTTATAAAGGACATGACTGTGCGAACATAGAAATACGTGACACAGGTATCAGATCAAAAGACAGTTCTAATTTAACTCATGATGAAGATATTGAAAGCAATGAATATAATACTATTAGAATACCCTCTACACGAACTTTCACATACCATAATAAGATTAGCTATTCACAATGAAGATGAACAAGAAGTGTATTTTAAAGAAGGAAAAGAAACTTTATGAAGCTTCTATAGCTAGACATTTGGTTAATGAAGATAAAGAATGGGACAGATGTTTGGAAGAAGCAACACAATTACACTTTCCTACTACTCTTTGTGAATTATTTGCATATATTTGTATTTTTCACAATCCTATTAATGCAAGAGATTTGTACGAAAAATAGAAACACTTTTTTTACCACCCAAAATATGAAGAAAATGCTGATGAAAACCTAGCATTAAACATTATTGATAAGAACCTACAATTGAATGGATATTTTTTAAATAATTTTAATTTACCCGTTATATCTATATTTATAGAAGATTATGCTGATAAATCAACAACACATAACAAAAGTTGCACATTTACTGAAATAAACGTCAAAATAAATTCTTTAAAAAATCGTAACAAAGACATTTTCGATACTATCGTGCAACATTTAAAAATTGAAGACAAAAAAAGCTTTTTTATTGATGGACCAGGAGGAAGTGAGAAAAGCTGTTTACTTAATGTTCTAATAGACTATCTTAAATTCTCAAACATTTCATTTTTATGTGTTGCTTGGACAGGGATTGCAGCAAATTTATTACATAACGGGAAAACAATACACACAACATTTAAACTACCACTTAATATCACAGAATGTACTATATGTAATATTAAATCTAATTCAACAGATGGTAAAAATTTAAAAGAAGTTCAAATTATAATATGGGATGAAATATCTATGACATCGAAATATGCTTTTGAAGCAGTCAATCGCCTATTTCAAGATATATGTAATAATAAAAAAATATTTGGTGGTAAAATGTTGGTTGTTTCAGGCGATTTTAGGCAAACATTACCAGTTATACGACATGGTAGTCGTACTGAAGTTATTGAAAATTCAGTTAAAAACAGTTACTTATGGCCGAATTTTATACGTATGACACTAAATGAAAATCTTCGAGTGACAGATAATGACAATTATTTTAGACAATGGTTAATAAATGTAGGTGAAGGTAAACGTTTAAATATGTATGAAGAAGAAAATGAACTGCTTGAAATCCCTCTTGATTTAATAACAAAAGAAAATGATATCATTGCAGAAATTTTTGGAAACGAAATAAAAATAAATGATAAAGATTTAAATGATAAAGTTATATTAGTCTTCACCAACAATGACGTAATTGAAATAAATAATAAAATTTTGGCTATAATGGAAGGGCAAATTATTGAATACTTAAGTGTAGATACAGCAGAAGATGATAATGGAGAAAACTTAGATGTCATGTTACCTACAGAATTTCTTAATTCCCTTACACCTAATGGACTTCCTCTACATAAATTACAATTAAAAGTAGGTGCAATAGTAATTCTTCTAAGAAATTTAAATGTGAATGAAGGTCTTTGTAATGGAACAAGATTATTAGTAACAAAACTTATGAAACATTTAATTAAAGCAGAAATTATAAGCGGAAAAAAAAATTGGAAAATTAGTTTTGATACCAAGAATCACTTTGTCACCATCTAAAGAAGATATACCATTCAAGATGCGCAGAAAACAATTTCCCATTCGATTAGGTTTTGCAATGACTATTAACAAATCACAAGGACAGTCATACAAATAAGTTGGTATCTATTTACCATCTCCAATTTTTAGCCATGGTCAATTATACGTAGCTCTTTCAAGAGCTAAAAGTAGAAAAAATTTAAAAATATTACTGTTAAACAATGCAAAAATAGAAAATGATACATTCAAAAATAAACACAAAATTTACACTAACAATATAGTGTTTAAAAAAGTATTGTAAATGTGTAGACGAAAATTTATACACATTTTATATAAATTTTATAAATAAATAAAAATGGAAGTGTGAAAAAAAACATTAAAATATTACAACTATTGAATGATTAAAGTGAATATGCAAAATAATTAATAATTGTTTGCGCTGAAAATCATTAAAATACAATTGAAAATCGGCTGCAACATATCATATTGTAAATGACAAATCATTACATCAGTTATAATAATTAAAAAAATGAAATATAAGAAAAATCCATTGAAATATTACTACAACTGAATCATTAAAATAAATATGCAAAATAATTGATAATAGCCTGCCGTTCGACAAAACTTACAGACTTCAAAAAAGAATCAGAGTTTCCCAAAATACAACGACCGAAAGTTTAATTCTTATAATAACGTATAAACAGGTATTTAAAATTATTATTTAAAAACTTAAATTTGTTAAAATTTTACAATTAGAATTAATTTTGCATATATCATGTATAAAATATTTCGACAGAGCCGCCATTTAGATACAATCACTCACCCAACGTGCGTAAAAAATGATTTTCATAACACTCAATTTTATAATAACAATTACTATACAGATTCTATTAAATAGCAAAATTTTTAAATATGCATTATAAAAACCATCACTTTGAAATAATACTACATTCACATACAAATTAAAACCATATATAACACAACGACAGTATTATATACCACTTTATAAAAAATGTTACCACCGCCATTAAAGAAAAATATAATTTATGAGAGTATATAACATGCTTATATTTTATGTATTCTGTAAACACATTATATTACATCAATTTATTTAAAATTACGATATCCCCCCAAATGGAAATTATTTTATGTGTGTGCATTTTAAATATATTAAATATATGGACATATTTCACTTTCTTTCTGAACACACGCACACACACCTTCTTTACAATAATCTATAATAATTATTTTTACACAGACACAATATATATATATATATATATATATATATATATATATATATGGGCGATTCCATGTGAAGTGATCCAGTTAAAAAATAGAATTTTGTTTTAATGTATGAAAACAGTAAAAAACTACTTGAATAGAGTGTAACTAAATTTTTAGACCTAAATTTCAATTAGTACCAGAGCTGTAACCAATCAAAAAATCGAATTTTTTGAAAAAAATGACTTTTTGGCCATTTTTATCACTAAATAACTCAAAATCTAACAATTTTTTCTTATATACATTAAATTTGAAAAAGTTTATAAATTTCAAGAAGAATCTGTTGAAATATTTCATTTATATTAGTTTAACACATTGAATATAGTTATAATTAATAAAAACCTTTGTAGTAAAAAAAAGGGTTGTACGATCAAAAATATTTTATCCATCCAAGAATCTAATTCATCGATGATTAATTACCTTCAAAATGGTCCAAAGTTTGAGTGCGGCAGAGCATTTCAGACAAAGTTATGGTGTTTTTAGGCAAATTTCTTAAAAAAAGAGAGCGAATGCATTTTATGAAAAAAACAGAGTAACCGTATACTTGCATTCAAACAACATGCCACTATTATTCTTCAATAATACTAAAATATACTATTTAATGTTACTTACTGATACTTTTCAATCTCTAAGCTGCTTACAAACACAAAGCAGTAGGTATAAGCAGTTATACCTGTTACATAATTGGATTTATTGGAGTTTTAATAAGTTTCAGGTATTTATTCAATTATATAACAGGTATAACTGCTTATACATACTATTTTGTGTTTGTAAGCAGCTTAGAGATTGAAAAGTATCAGTAACTAACATTAAATAGTATATTTTAGTATTATTGAAGAATAATAGTGGCATGTTGTTTGAATGCAAGTATACGGTTACTCTGTTTTTTTCATAAAATGCATTCGCTCTCTTTTTTTAAGAAATTTGCCTAAAAACACCATAACTTTGTCTGAAATGCTCTGCCGCACTCAAACTTTGGACCATTTTGAAGGTAATTAATCATCGATGAATTAGATTCTTGGATGGATAAAATATTTTTGATCGTACAACCCTTTTTTTTTACTACAAAGGTTTTTATTAATTATAACTATATTCAATGTGTTAAACTAATATAAATGAAATATTTCAACAGATTCTTCTTGAAATTTATAAACTTTTTCAAATTTAATGTATATAAGAAAAAATTGTTAGATTTTGAGTTATTTAGTGATAAAAATGGCCAAAAAGTCATTTTTTTCAAAAAATTCGATTTTTGGATTGGCTACAGCTTTGGTACTAATTGTAATTCAGGTCTAAAAATTTAGCTACACTCTGTTCAAGTAGTTTTCTACTGATTCCATACATTAAAACAAAATTCTATTTTTTACCTGGATCACTTCACATGGAATCTCCCATATATATATATATATATATATATATATATATATATATATATATATATATATATATACTCATTTTTTACTCTTTGTCGTATTTATTTTCTTTTTGTATTTAATTCTATCATTATTAGCGTCAAAATTTAACAGTATACTTTTCTTTCCTTAACTTACACTGTTACAGAGCCCTTATTATGTTACTATTAAATGGATCATGCATTGAAAAAATATATGATTCTTGAAATGTATACCTTACTAGCACATCCTCGCCGTAAGAGTCGAATACAATATTCATATGTTGGCTAACGCTGGAAGCATAAATATATTTTACGGAGCGTGTGTTATAACTATACACGAAAAATCTAAATGACTTCAGTACAACATGTCTTGGTCTGCAGAAACGACATCAGGTTTTCATCAAATACACTATCCAAGAGCCTAACTCTCATCCAATAATGTATAAGTAGTTATTTAAAATTATCAAATAAAACGAAAACATTGGAAAGTCGACACAAAACATATGGAGTTCTCACATCTTTTCAACTCGTCTACGCGAGATCAAGATTCGAGACGCCTTTTTGAAACGATTGCCCGCTCATATACTATAAAGGACCCCTGCAATAATGATGAAAATGGAGTCGAAATCTCACGAATGATTGACATTTGACGGATTCTTTGAATGTCACGAAATAATTGATAGTCATTAGATGATCAAGTTTTCAGTTGAACTTTATTTTCAGTTCTGTCTTTGATGTTTTTTTTAATCTATAAACTCTTTTAAAAAACCAAAATATTGGAAAGTCGACACAAAATATATCGAGTTCTCACACTCTTTTCAATCGTCTGTACAATAGTAGTTACATGTAATTTTAAAGAAATTTTGATTAATTTTAAAACTTTGGTAGTTAACTATCATATTTTGTTTATTTCTCAATTTTTTTTTACAAAAACGACATCTCAGTCACCACATTGATTATACCATAATCCTCTTCGCAATGCGCAAATTATTATTGTTGGTGTTAAGGGTAGAGTACGGTTATAAAAATATTTTTGTAATTTTTATAAAATATTATGTGAAATGGCATGTTTATAAAATATATTATAAAAAATATTCTTTTTTGATGATTTTTAACACATTCATTAAGTAAAATATTAAAATATTATCAAAAATAGGCTTAAAACAGGTGCAAATACAAAAAACTCCTTGCAGGATAAAAGTTGTCGAAGGGCTTTAATCCAAGAAAATTTAAATTTATATGCATATAAACTTCAACTTTACACAGCGAATTTGATGTATCTATAAAAATGCAATTTCTTCCTTGATAAACCCAATTGGTTTACTAATTATTTAAAAAATGTAATGTTTTTCATTTAAAAAATGAACATAAAAATGTCACATTTAACTTTAAAGAAAAAAGGCTGTGTAACTATTTTACATATACTCATCTAAAATAAGCACGATCAAAATACAATCGAGTGAGCGTTAGCGAGCGAGGTATCTGTTGCTAGTTGATCATCGACGGATGGAGGCGCGATCGTTAATCTATTTATAAAATGGAGTCATCATAACAATTTGAGCGTGATATTTATAACTCAAAAAATCTTTCATCAGGGTAAGGGACAGCGCGACATATCCCTAAATACGCACTACATCGTACTATTTCGAAAGTTACGCGATCGCGCTCAGATACACCACCTCGCTCGTCAAATCTGTCCCGAAGATCCGCGATTCATACGGGAAGCGTACGAGGACGCGACTAGTCAATCCTACGGTTACCTCTTACTCGATTTGAAGCAGGATACACCTGATAATTGTCGATTCAGTACAACAATCTTTCCCGAAGACGACCATCAATGCGTCTACGTGCAGAAGAAAAAGATAAAACTCAGCGACTTTACAAACTGCGTACCAGTCGGATCGGTGTAATGGCGTCGAAAAGTCGTCAACGTTCACCTTTCAGTAATAAAGTTACAGTAATTCTACGAGCTCTGTACCATTTGAAAGACGAGCAACGAAAGGCTTTACTCAACAAAGCAGATCCTAAACTGATAAAACATATTTGCGAGTGCGCATTGAATGTGTTAGCTGGAAACATACCACTTAGTAAGAAACACAAGTCCCAATTACGTAAATACAGAACTGTTTTGAGAAAACTAGCTGAACCGAGAATAAATATTAATCGTAAAAAGAAACTCATTGTGCAACGTGGAGGATTTTTACCAGCTTTACTTGCACCATTAATTGGTACGGTTTTAGCAAGTCTTGTGACTAAGTGATCAACGGTATGGAGCATGCTCGAAAAATGGTTCTCGTCCCGTACGAGAATGTGGAGCGTATGAGGCAACAATGTGCATTTGACAACGGTATGAATTCCGTACAAACACCTGGTACGACCATGAGTAGACTCGATGAAGAAATGAACGATATTTTAAATTCCAATACGTACAAAGACGAGAGAGAAAAATGGTATCTTTACAGGCAAGTTTTACAAAGATATCTTCATTTTAGAAACAACGACACTGGTCACGACCAATTGAAAGAAATAAATGATTTTGGCGATGATGAGGTGACGAAAAGACCACGAGTAGACGAGGCAGAAAAAAAAGCTATCGACAAACGCGTGATTGAGACCGTTCCTGTCAAGTTTCAAAAAATGGCTGATAATTTATTACATCATCTGAGAAGTCACGAAAATATATCGTAGAATGATAGAGGTAAAATGATCATAGATGGCGCACCGATGAAGGGTATGAACATTATTGATTTGGTAAATGACGCCGTAAGAAATAGAAAAAGAACGCCTCCGCAGGGTAGCGCTCAGTTTGCGTCGTTGCTTCGTCGTGCATCCGTTCCTAGAGATACATTGGAAACGAACGCGTTTGGAGAGAGGTCGCAAAAAAATTGTTATCGTCAAGTTCGTCATCGGATGAAACACACGCGCCTAAACTACCAAAAACTGACACTGATAGTGCCAATCATTTAAAAAGGAAAGCGAGTTCCATCTCTACGAGTAGCTCGGACGAGGAAGATCGTACTCCGCGTATTAATAGGGTTAAGACGCCTGTGAGACCAAGTAATCTATTATTGAATTCATGGCAGTGACTAGCGGGGAAGCAAAGTTAAAAATGGATGACGAAAACAGTGTACTAGACTCGATGATTGAGTTACTTCCTTTTGAAATGCATGTACCAGGCTATAAATTTTGTGGTCCAGGTACAAAACTAGTCGAACGTCTCGAGCGTGGTGAAATTGGAATCAATCCATTGGACGATGCTTGTCGAGAACACGATATTGCCTACGCTGATAAGAAGACGAATCGAAAACAGGCCGATCGAGTTTTGGCTGAACGTGCTTTTTCACGTATGTTGGCGGGGGATACTCCGAGCGATGAAAGAACTCTGGCGATGTTGACTGCTTGCTGTATGGTTAGTACAATCACGTTCGAAAATTTTTGTAGACATATTAAGAAAGCTATCAAGTGCAGGAATAAGAAAAAGAATGGAAAACAAAAAACCTTATCAAAAAAGGCTAAGAATCATTAATAATCAATTGGAACTCTTGTACTATGGTTTACCAAGACCTATTGCTTACGCTGGAGCTGACAAATTGTTACAAGCCACGCGTAAAACGTTTAACTCGGAATGTGTGATTGAATGGCTCGAGAGTCAGGATGCATACAATAAACACAAATTTGTTAGACGTAGATTCGTTCGACGTAGTTATAACGTTTGCAATATTGATGATGTTTAGGAAACCGATTCAATGGATTTGAGATTATTGAAAACGTACAACGATGGATTCACTTATATTTTGACCGTTATAGATGTTCTTAGCAAATATGTATGGATAGAGCCGATAGAGACGAGAATTGGTAATAACGTCGCTAAAGCTTTTGAAATTATTTTAACCAGGACTGGTGGACGAAAACCGATATGTCTGCGGACCGATAAAGGTCGTGAATTTACGAACCGCGAATTCCAACAAGTCCTCGGAAAAGAAGGTATAATCTACAGAATCGTACGTAGTCCTGACATTAAAGCAGCTGTCGCTGAAAGAGTTATAAGAACAATTAAAGAACGAATATGGCGATTCTTTACTCATACCAATACCAGGCGTTATATCGATGTATTAGGAAATATAGTCGATGCTTATAATCATACAAAACATTCAGCTATCCAAATGAAACCAGCCTCAGTCACCATACACAATGTCACAGATGCACGTAAAAATTTGAAGCACCGATACGAATCGAAACAGCAACCTGATGTAATGAAACATGTTAAATATAGAGTTGGTAATTTGGTTCATGTCAGTTGCGCGAGAAACGTTTTTGCAAAAGCATACGAAGGCGGATGGTCTGAGGAAGTTTTCAAGATTTACAAAATTTCAACATATCGTTATCCGGTTGTGTATTTTTTAAAAGATCTGGCCGATGAAGAAATTGATGGATGTTTTTACGGGGAGGAGCTTTGCAAAGTAAGATTGGATTTTACGAATAAAGTTTTTGAAATCGATCAAATGTTGAAGTCGCGAGGACGAGGTCGGTTAAAAGTATATTTTGTAAGTTGGAAAGGTTATCCTGAAAAATTTAATTCGTGGGTAAAGGCTAGCGATATTGCTGAAACAAGATGATGAAAGATCAATTTTACGTCGTCTTACCGAGCAACAGTAGTATACAATTTTTCCTGATAACACAACAACACACTTTGTTACACAGCTACCGCAAACTATTCGTTTAAAAGGATCGTGGAACGTTGCTCTCTCACAGATTCAGATACCGCTCACATTCCAACACTTTACGTCGGAGGAGGAGAGATCGGTACATATGCGTATCGCACCACCTCCGGCATAATCAAGAATCTCGGCTATCGATGTAATTGATATACTAAGCTCCAGCTCATTTACCGTTGACGATGTATCGTATATACGACGCGGGGTTTACAAAAGTATTGAAAGTTTGGTAAAGGAAATCAGATACCGCTCACATTCCAACACTTTACGTCGGAGGAGGAGAGATCGGTACATATGCGTATCGCACTACCCCCGGCATAATCAAGAATCTCGGCTATCGATGTAATTGATATACTAAGCTCCAGCTCATTTACCGTTGACGATGTATCGTATATACGACGCGGGGTTTACAAAAGTATTGAAAGTTTGGTAAAGGAAATCAATGAATTGCATTGCCTTAAAGGCCATTCAAAGGTTAGCGTTGAACGAGGTGGGTACACGTCGATACGTCGAAAATGCCATCAAGAATATTGTTCGGAACTGGTACACCAGATACATTTTTCGAGCAAAGTTAGAAAAACTCTTGGATTTGATTTCCGGAATGAGCACAACGAATTTATTTATGTTGATAAAGATAATTTGATAATTTCCGATTGTCCCGCTAATCTTGTGAGTTTTTTACCAGACATGTTGATGATATATACAGATATCTGTGAACCATACGTAACCGGTGATGTACAGACACGATTATTAAGAGCTGTATCGTTAAATATCGACGATTATAAGTACGGTGGAATGAGATTAAAAAGTTTCTCACCATCCATGTACTTACCACTATTATTCAACAACTTTCAAACCATTGAAATTGATATAAGAGATCAGCACGGAGTATCGATACCATTTGATTACGGCACGTTGACAACGGCGCTGCACTTTAAACGAGTTTTACAAGTTGGATGCGGTAGCAGTGGTGGTGTCGACCGGATTTACGCTGGATATCCCTATCAGAAAGGTCACGGCGGTATCGGATCTTTTCTCGCCGGTATTTTTCGCAGAGCTTTCCTCCTTTTGTCGAGGGGAGCTAAAGCTGTTGGGAAAGAAGCATTGCGAACCGGAATAAATATCATGTCTGATGTAGCGACGCACAATTCGCCATTGAGAGAATCATTTAATAATCGTATGCGTGAATCTTTTGAGAATCTAAAGAGAAAAGCAAATGAAAAAATTGATAAATTGATGGAGGGGTCGGGATATAAAAGACAATGATTTGACGGAGCATTACAGTTGATGTCTGGTACAGCGGGGAGATAAGTCAAATGCTTGAAAAGTAGAAAATCGAAAAAAGCACGTAAGTGAAGAGGAGGTAAAGTCGCAAAGAGGAAGAAAAATAAGAAGCAAACGAATAGAACCAAAAATATACATTACACTCGTACAACAAGAGACATTTTCGGTTAGCAATGGCTTTCTTACATACACAATCCTGCGAGTGTCTTAAATCGGAATTATTGTTATTTGAAATTCCACCAACGCAAACGACCATTGAAGGATCGCACTGGATACAATATAAACCGATAGCATCGCTGACAAATGATTCTTCGATAGAATTTATAATACCTGTAAATGGTGACGAATATTTGGACCTTGCTCACACAATGTTGAGTTTGCGAGTTTCACTTAAACCTTCTACGGACACGTATGCAGAAGGTGTTGAGGCTGAATTAAAAAAATCTGATCCGGTAAATAATTTTTCCTAACGCGGTGAGCGAAATTCGATTTTCGAGGCCTGTTTTGCGTGGGCAAAATACCACATTCCCTCACTAGTGAGCAAAATGCTTTTGAGAGTGGGGGAATGAACTATTTTGCCCACTCAAAAAGAAAATAATTAAATTTTAATACAATTATTTAATTTTTCTTTATAATATAATATTAGGATATAGAGGGAGAGAGGGAGAGCGGGAGAGATGACAGAAAAACAAGACCTATAACGCAGTCAAAACTTCTTATATTAGGCTCGCAGAAATGGCGCTATGTTTTTTCGTACATGCTACAATCAAAATAATTTTCACTCTTCTTAATGTCAAATTTCTCCCACCTTGTCAGGAAAAATATTATACGCAAATAGTAAGGAAAATAGGCCATCCCCACTCGTCTTTTTGCCACCCTCGCTTCGCTCGAGCGGCAAATCCGATTCGTGTTGGAATGACCTATTTTGCTCACTAGTTGCGTAATATACTATTATGCACTCACTATTTAACCAGGTTGATGTGTTTTTCAACTCAAAGCCGGTATCACCACCGAATAATTCTTATGCTTTTTGAGCGTACATTGAAACTTTATTGAATTATGGTAGTGCTGCAAAAGAATCACATCTAACAACTGTTTTATGGTCGAACGACACAGGTGAAAGGATGGATGACACGGAGGGTGGCAATGAAAATCTCACTCATCGAAAAAGTCTTTTAAACTATAAAAAACCTGTAGATTTAATTGGACATTTACACAGTGATGTATTCAATCAAGATAAATTATTAATAAATGGTATGGACGTACGGGTTAGGTTAGTTCGTTCCAGAGACAATTTTTCGCTTATGGATACGAGCGGATTATTGTCTGTTAATATCGAAGAGGCAAATTTGCTCCTTAGGCGTGTCAAAATTAATCCTGGTGTGTTACTTGCACACGCTAAAGCTTTGTCAAAAACAACAGCAAAGTACCCTATCACAAGAGTGGAGGTGAAAGCTGTAACAATGCATAGCGGTATACATGGTGAGACGTTGGATAATATAATATTAGGTCAATTACCGCACAGAATAATTGTAGGATTCGTTAAAAACAAGGCTTTCAACGGTAACCAAAATTTTAACCCCTACAATTTTGAACATTTTAATATTAATTTCCTGTGTCTGTACATTGACGGTGTACAAATACCTTCGAGACCGCAGAACCTGATTTCAGAAATAAAAAATTGTATGTTGACGCCTATCATACGTTATTTTCGGGCACAAGTATACACTTTCTAAATGAAGGTAAAATAAAAGGAAATTGTAAACGATATCGTTGGAATTCCATGCAGTTGCAAAGCAAAACGTCTGACGTATACGGTCAGTTTTGTATAATGTTTCTGCAATGTATGAGTAAAGATATCGGTATGCAAAAGTTTCTCAAACGTTTTTCTGCTGATCTTGTAAAGAACGATGGCATCGTACGAAGACACGTGCGATATAAAAAAGATGACGTGGGATTCACCGGAAACGGTTGCTGCAGTGTCAGATGTTTACAAAATTCGAGTAGCAAGATGTCTTTGTTATAATATACGGGTTAATTACCCGCCAACTACCTCCACTACCAGACTCGATTCCACCTCTTCTTCAGTGTTGGTTACGTGGCAGCTCGATGATGGTTACATTTTTGCACATGACTCCCCTCTCTATCGGTAGACGTTGTTGAAATAGCGCCTTCGCAACAACAAACGGAATCAGTTTTAAAGTGCTGTTTCTGTACCGCTTCTCAATCTTTCATTTTTGAAGTGAGGATGGCTGCTAACCACCGAAGTATTGAATTGGGAACAGAAGTCCAACGGTTGAGACCACACCAGATTATATCTCGTTTTTACAGTTTAAATAAATCTTACACAAAAAAGATTGTTATCGGTCTCGAATTCGACGATATAGACTACGTGGAGATACGACCAATGGTGCGCTTACTCGGTACAGATTTCGTTGGTATACCATTTTCAACGCTTGGATGGACCGAATTACTTTCATCTTTTGACGATGTTGACGGCTATTTTCGAGGATTCAAGGATCACCTGCAGGATCATAAAGTTTATGGCCACGGATATATCTTGAGGTTTACACATGTCCACAAAGATAAGGCGATAGAAATCGAGGAGGATCGGAAACTAACATCAGATGACCCACCTTCAAAACGTTATCATCGCAGTATAGTGATGAAAAAAGTTACGTTTGGTAAATTAAAGGAATTGGTTCCATGTGTTAATTTTAGGTTAAAGTATCTCAATTTAATATCATCTGTTGTAGACTCTGTGACGCGAAAAACATTAAACTTTGTTTACGATAAAAATGTTGCTTTGTATAACGCTCAAATCACCGAATTTACTGTAAAAAATGTGGCTAGCGTTATATCGGCGGTCGACGCCGAATTGTTAATACCGTGTATGTAGAAATCACGAAAATGCGGAGAGTGTTACAAGTTTAGTTTGTAAAAATGACGTGCAATACATTATGTATGAACTTTTAACGTTACACAGCGAAATTATTGTAAAAATACTAAATAATCGATTTACATAGAACTTTATAAATATTGTAATATGGTAATAGTGAATAAATATAAGATATATTTAACCTACATGCTTTAATCGATTACTTGGTTATCCTAGTAAATCCTCGTCTAGTCCTTTTGCCTTTGTCATTGCCACTTGTTAAAATAAGTACATACATTTTTTAAAATAGCTAAATTAAAAATTAATAATAAATAAATTTTTATATTTGTATTATAATAAATGTTTAATGAGATAACTCACGAATAAAAGCGTAAAGAAGAAAGCGCAATTAATATAATCGGTATTCTAAAAATTGTACAATAAATGTTTCGATATGAGTCAGCGGTAACAAGTATCATGTAGTTGTACACCGCCGTTTCGGAGTGACTCAGCGGTATCATGTAGTTGCGCATCTATATGACTCAACGGTATCAAGTATCATGTAGTCGCGCATCGCCGTGGCGGGGTCAAGGTCGGTCATGTTTTGACTGTCCATGGTGGCCACATAACTACTTACCAATACTGTTACAAAGGTGATAATAGTGTGACAATAGTGTTAATGTGATGGATATTAACAGTTAACATATTAAATTTAATCTGACAGCATGTATATAATAACAGACTTAAAACATTTTATTTTTAAGCAGAATCTACTTATTAAGATATATTGTAACCCTGTTGAAAAAACCTTATCAAATCCGATAAAATGATGGCTCATTGTATCGGGGTGTCGATAAAAATTTTATAGTAATATATAGGGCGATTTCTTTTTTATCGGTACCTATAATGAATTCCCCACAGCTACGAATCACAAGTTCCGAAATTTAGTTTTTATAAGTTTTACCTGGTAAAAGATATATGAGTTTCTATGAGACTATTAAACTTATGGGCTTTTATAGAGATATGCTCATATAATTATTTATAGAAATCTATTCACTTTACCAATATGGCATATATCGTAATAAATTGATTGAAAAATTATAAGCCTGTATAGATGTTTTACTACATGAATTGCACAAGTACATCCAAGAAAATATTAATCGGGTTCTATAATAAAACAAATGACTTTGAAAAGGTTATAATTCATACAAATTACCCGATAAAAAATTTAATAAGCACTTTTCTTGGAATTACTGTATATGTTTATGTCTTTTTTTGCTTTCTAATGGTAGGTTTATAATTCGAGTCTATTAGGTATCCCGGGTGCAAAAACCTCATACCATACTATACAATAAATGCCTATAGTATTTTATGAGATAAACCTCACAAAAGAAAAAAACATTTTATAGTACAATATGATGATCAACAAAATAAATGGGTGGTTCGTTTACCGGATCGTATGAGCTGAGACATCCATAAAAACAATCTTAATCAAATTGTTAATCGCGTTCTACCAGGCAATTCCGTATTTATTATTTATAACAAATAGTCATGCATCCGGTTTTCGAATATTTGACGTCTTAGTGTGCATTGAATGAACAAGGTTCTATAAGGCTTTTCACTATATTGTCCACTAACAGCTATCGGTGTCTACCGTTAAATTCCATAATTTTAAAGCAATCATAACAGTTCTTTTATAAGGTTTTACGAGGATCGACGCATGTATTGGGCATACGACCTATCGGGTACTACCGGCTGCGCCAGCAATAACATATCTTAATCAAATCGCTACTCAAATTCTACCAGGCAATTCGGTATTTATTATTTATAACAAATAGGCATATATCCAGTTTTCGAATATTTGACGTCTTCGTGTGCACTGAATTAATAAGATACTATAAGGCTTTTCACTATATTGTCCACTAACAGCTATCGGTGTCTACCGTTAAATTCCATAATTTTTAAGCAACCATTACAGATCTTTTATAAGGTTTTACGAGCATGCATTGGGCATACGACCTATCCGTTACAACCGGCTGCGCCAGTAATAACAAATCTTAATCAAATCGCTAATCCCATTCTACCAGGCAATTCTGTATTTATTATTTATAACAAATAGGCATGTATCCGGTTTTCGAATGTTTGACGTCTTTATAAGGTATTACGAGGTTCGACGCATGTAAGGGGCAGACGGCCTATCCGGTCGTATCGGCTGCGCCAACAATAATACGAAATACATAAGTATACTTGCAGCGATACTCGTGTGACACTTTCATGTATTCTTAGTTTTGTAATCTTTAGATATAAATGTTTTTCATTGTTATTCTTCATGCATATAAAGATAAAAGTTTCTATGATATAGTACTAATTAACATGAGAGAAATATTAAATTTATTTTATATAAACTTATCCAATATAATAATTCTTTTCTTTTCAGGCATCAAATCGAACTCAATTACATGTTAATTTTCAGTATATTTTCAAATACAAAGAATATTCTTCCTCCAAGGACAAACCAGATCTAGAAAATAAATAATTTTAATTCAATTTGAATGTGCTCTAAATTATAAAACTAATTAATACCAATAATTAATAGCTCTGAGTGAGTAATATTTTACATATACTCATATATATATATATATATATGGGTGGTTTTCTGTGACATCGAAGATGAAAAAAATAAATATTGCTATAACTGTGGGAATATGTTTTAGAGGTATCCAGTAGTTCTCCTGAATTTTTTCAGATTTTTTCTGGGCCATTATTTTAAGTTACAGAGAGTGAAAGTTGACATTTTAGCACTTTTTTGCATTATATGCCCATTTTCATGAATTTTTAGCTCCCAGGGGATGCATTTTTCACTAAAAACATAAGTATGACTTTTGTTGTAAAATTTTCCGAACTTTTCATTAAAAATACTTTTAAAGACATAAATGTATGCTGTCACACTCTTGTAAGCCATTTAAACCTTAAATAGTGAAAATCAGCAATTCTGCTCCGGACTCTGGTAACCTAATACTGTCTAAAATATGTCTTTTTATAGTCAGAAACTGCCTAAAAATTTCCAAAGTGGGTCTAAATCATTAAGATCACTTATGGTCAAAATATCCGGGAAAAGTGCCCGAAATATTAATAGAAATGTATATTTGTTGCCTTATAACGATGAATCTACTAGCATGATCATTGCAAAAAAATTTGTGCACTTACCTTGGAGTGGTAGAAAAGTATCTTCACTTGTTTCAGTATCCATCTAATCCCCTGTAAGCTGCTAAAAATACAAATATTATTATACAAATGTAAAAAATTAATTTTTAAACATTTATAATACTGAATTTTTAGTTTTACATCCCTTACAAGAATTATAATACTAATCTGAAGGATTACTATAAATATATAAACATCATTATTACAATAACTGAATATACGTATTTAATACAAAAGATATATAAATAAATCGGATATATAATTATAATGAATAATATGATAACGTGACAGTGACAAGTTTGTTAAATCTAAACAATGTATTGCTGAATAATAATAATAATAATGTTGATACTTTTATAGTAATCCTTCAGATTAGTATTATAATTCTTGTAAGGGATGTAAAACTAAAAATCCAGCATTATAAATGTTTAAAAAATAATTTTTTATAATTTTATAATAATATTTGTATTTTTAGCAGCTTACAGGGGATTAGATGAATACTGAAACAAGTGGAGATACTTTTCTACCATTCCAAGGTAAGTGCATAAATTTTTTTGCAATGATCATGCTAGTAGATTCATCGTTATAAGGCAACAAATATACATTTCTATTAATATTTCGGGAACTTTTCCCGGATATTTTGACCATAAGTGATCTTAATGATTTAGACCCACTCTGGAAATTTTTAAGCAGTTTCTGACTATAAAAAGACATATTTTAGACAGTATTAGGTTACCAGAGTCCGGAGCAGAATTGCTGATTTTCACTATTTAAGGTTTAAATGGCTTACAAGAGTGTGACAGCATACATTTATGTCTTTAAAAGTATTTTTAATGAAAAGTTCGGAAAATTTTACAAAAAAAGTCATACTTATGTTTTTAGTGAAAAATGCATCCCCTGGGAGCTAAAAATTCATGAAAATGGGCATATAATGCAAAAAAGTGCTAAAATGTCAACTTTGACTCTCTGTAACTTAAAATAATTGCCCAGAAAAAATCTGAGAAAATTCAGGAGAATTACTGGATACCTCTAAAACATATTCCCACAGTTATAGCAATATTTATTTTTTTCATCTTCGATGTCATAGAGAACCACCCATATATATATATATATATATATATATATATATATATATATATATGTATATATATATATACACTATACTCTTGTTAAAAAGTAATTCAATTAGTATATTCTTGTAAAATAAGTTTTTCTTTTTAATTATTGAAATATGGAAAATTATTAACCTAACTTGTAAGAAAAAAAATATTCAATGTTTATACTACGTCTATGTTTAACTTAATTTGTAATGTTTATAAGATAACAGCCAAACTCTAGAAAGTTGCATGTAATCTTAATTTTGAATTATTTAGTTATAAATATTATTTTTTATTGTTAATCTTGCAAGTAAAGGTAAAAGTTTTCTATTATAAAGCTACTAATAAAAATGAAAGAATTATTAAATTTATTTTATATAAATTTATCCAATATAATAATTCTTATACGATTCACTGATTCAAGTAAACTCTGTAAAATAATTCAGAATGTGTAACCGCATTTATATGTATTCTTTCATTAGTATACTCTTGTATAAAAGTTTATTCTTCATTATTTTTTAAAAATAAAAAAAATATTAACCGAACTTTTAGAACAAATATTTCAATATTCAATATTCCTATATATTTAACTACTGTAGTAATGGTTATAGAAATAACTGTCATATTCGAGTGACACTTGCAGGTATTCTTAGTTTTGTTAATTAATTATAAATGTTATTCATTGCTATTTTTCATGAAAGTATAGAACGAAGTTGTCTACAGTAAGCTACTAATAAACAACAAAGAAATATTAAATGTTTTTTTTTTTTTTTTGTATTTAACGTCGCTCTATTTATGCTGCCAGGGCTAATCAGCGAAGGAGGTGAACGGTGTGTTTGTAAACAAAGCACATGTAGTTGAAACAGTGGTGCTTGTGTCCATCGGAAGATATCATCGGTCACTGTAATTAGTCTAATAATTACAGTTTCCTGTCCTCCCGATTGAACCACCGCGATCCTCTTGACATCTTCGCGTCCCTAACGTTCCCTATAGTTCAGATGCCCGTGCCTCTCATGCACTGACAAGTGCACGAAACGCACGCGCACCTGAACTGGCGTCACATTATAGTGACACGCCGAGCCACTGAGTCGCGGTGTCCGAAAAATGCACGTGAAAAAATTTTCAGAGGTACACGTCTGGGATCGAACTCACGACCCTTCGCGTGAGAGTCGGGAGCTCTACCCATGAGCCACCGCGGCTCTCAAATATTAAATGTAATTTTAAATAAACTTATCCAGTATAATTCTTATATGACGACTGATGCAAGTAAACTTTGTAAAATATTTGTATTCATTTATATCATATATATATATATATATGGGAGATTCCATGTGAAGTGATCGAGTTAAAAAATAGAATTTTATTTTAATGTATGGAATCAGTAAAAAACTACTTGAATAAAGTGTAGCTAAATTTTTAGACCTGAATTTCAATTAGTACCAGAGTTGTAGCCAATCAAAAAATCGAATTTTTTGAAAAAATTGACTTTTTGGCCATGTTTACCACTTAATAATTCAAAATCTAACAATTTTTTCTTATATACATTAAATTTGAAAAAGTTTATTAATTTCAAGAAGAATCAGTTCAAATATTTCATTTATTTTATTTAAAAACTTTGAATATAGTTATAATCAATAACAACATTTATAGTAAAAAAAAGGGTTGTACGATCAAAAATAACATCAAAATAAGATCAAAAAACTGATACTTTTATTTAGTTGTTAATTAAGTCTGATTCTTTTAGTTATACCTGTTATATAATTGGATTTATTGGAATTATAAAAAGTTTCAGGTATTTATCCAATTATATAACAGGTATAACTGCTTATACCTACTGTTTTGTGTTTGTAAGCAACTTAGAGATTAAAATGTATCAGTGACTAACAATAAATAGTATATTTTAGTAATATTGAGGAATAAAATTGCCATATTGTTTGAATGCAAGTATACGGTTAGTCTGTTTTCTTCATAAAATGCATTCGCTCTCTTTTTTTATGAAATTTGACTAAAAACACCACAACTTTGTCTGAAATGCTCTGCTGCACTCAAACTTTGCATTATTTTGAAGGTAATTAATCATCGATGAATTAGATTTTTGGATGGATAAAATATTTTTGATCGTACAACCCTTTTTTTTACTATAAAGGTTTTTATTGATTATAACTATATTCAAAGTTTTAAAATAAAATAAATGAAATATTTGAACTGATTCTTCTTAAAATTAATAATTTTTTTCAAATTTAATGTATATAAGAAAAAATTGTTAGATTTTGAGTTATTAAGTGATAAACATGGCCAAAAAGTCAATTTTTTCAAAAAATTCGATTTTTTGATTGGCTACAACTCTGGTACTAATTGAAATTCAGGTCTAAAAATTTAGCTACACTTTATTCAAGTAGTTTTTTACTGATTCCATACATTAAAACAAAATTCTATTTTTTAACTGGATCACTTCACATGGAATCTTCCATATATATATATATATATATGTAATTTTATAATAGAAAATGCCTTAAGATCTTTTGTATGTGATTTTCAATTGCAATTTTCAACATGAATCCAACTTTAAAAAATTTCTAATATTTTGATGAATGCAATCAAATAAAAAAAATGCATATTAATAAAGTTATATTAATTTATTGAACTAAAAGCTCCAAGTTTTGAAAGACAAGATTTTTTGTTTTAAACTCTTACCTCGAGGTTTTTCCAAATTCAAGATGGCAGCATCCAAGATGGTAATATATATAGGAGAAAATTTTTTGATATTTCGATATTATTCCATAAACAATGTTTTATGATGAATGTTTATCAACATTGGACATACGGCGTAGTTTTTACCATTTCAAGATGGCAGACCCATTATAGCGGCAAGAAATTTGGCAAATTCTTCGATTTTTATGAAATTCGATTTACAGGGATTTCTTGGATCGCTGATTACAAATACGTTATCACTTTCAACAAATTCAAGATGGCGGACCCAATTTAGCGGCAAAAAATTTTGCAAATTGTTGGATTTCTATGAAATTCGTTGTTAGTTTTTATTTACATATTCAAGACAGCATAGAAACCAATATGGTGACCACAAGATCTATTTATGTTAAATTTAGTTTAAAAGGTTTTTTGGGCCACGGATTACGGATCCGTAATGATGACTTATATGCAGCATGCTTATCCTCTTGAAATAAATAGTCGTAAATATTCCTCAACGAAAATATTAAAAGTAAACAAAACAAAGAAATTACAAAAAAAACTTACTGAATTACGTGTCTTCTCATGCGATGTGAGCTGGGAAACGTGACTCCTTGGCTAAACGACGTAAAATCAGCGACCTATAAACTTAATTTAAAGAAAACTATAAGACAAAAACACAACTGGATTATGTTATATACTTTTAAAATTTTTGTGTTCTTTTGTTCAGAAGCAAATAATGTAAAGTAAGAAAAAACAATATATATTGTTGAATTCGGGGTAATAATTGGGTTGAACTTGGGTTTGAACTCCTTTATTAAACTTCTTTATTTAACGGGTTGAAGAGCGTGGGCGCCAGAGCTGGACTGTCGGATCCGCACCTTCCCGAAGAACAACTGTGACTGACTCGGCGCTGAGCTCCGTCAGGGATGCCCGCGCTAGCGCCGCCCACGGCGAAAGAGGAGGGGGACAAAACTCGGAACTCAACAAAACATCCCGCCCGCCTCGTTTCGCAAACGAAATAAATTAAACGTTGTGCTATTGGTTTGGCAGCCCTGAGATCGGCTCGACATGAGTCGGTTCCTGGGCTGACGTGGAGGGTTCAGTGGGCAATCGTGCCAATTTAACCACGGGGCTTCTCCGAAGTCCGTCTGTCGTGCGAATGGTTGCAACACGGACGTGTCCATCAGCACCCGCATGGATGGCTGAAACTCGTCCTATGGACCACCTCCTATTGGGCTTGATCAGGGTGGAATCCAAGATCACCACCAAATCCCCGACGCTTAAGCTGGCTTGCTGACGAGTCCATTTGGCTCGCTGCTGAAGAGTGTGGAGATATTCCTTACTCCAGCGAGCCCAGAAATGGTTCTTCATAGCTTGGATGAGCTTCCAATGCTTTGAGTGGTCGAGGTTGCAGTCATCAGCGGGTCGGGGTATAGACGTTGCTGTGTCACCAATGAGGAAGTGCGAGGGAGTCAACACCTCGATGTCCTCTGGATCGCTGGACAACGGAGTCAGCGGTCGACTATTCAAAATCATCTCGACTTCGGCCAAGAGCGTGTTCAGCTCCTCGTACGTCAGTTTGCGAGGACCCAAGGTGCGTCGAAGGAGAGTCTTCGCTGATTTGATGTTAGACTCCCATATTCCACCAAAGTGGGGAGCCGAGGGGGGGATGAACTTCCAGGTCACGCCGTCCCGAGCAAGCCGGCCCTCCACGAGTCCATAATCAAGCTCCGCTGCCCGCAGTAATCGGCGCAGCTCGTTGTCGGCGCCGTGAAAGTTGGTGACGTTGTCGCTCCAAATCTCCTTAGGGGCGCCTCGGCGAGCGCGGAATCTGGTAAGGGCGGCGATGAAACTGTCGGTGGTAAGGTCGCCAACAAGCTCGAGATGAACTGCCTTCGTGCTGAGGCAGATGAACAGCGCGACATATCCTTTAGAAGTCCTGATGCCTCGCCCTTTCGACCTTAGGATCGAAAAGGGTCCGGCGTAGTCGACTCCACATCTACTGAAAAAGCGGGCAGGGGTTACTCGAGCCTCGGGCAACCCAGCCATGATCTGCTGGAGTGGCCGAGCATTCGATCTGGCGCAGATTGCGCAATTCCGGACGTAAGTCCTTATCAGTCCACGCCCTCCAATGATCCAGGCCTTTTCGAGTGTCCTCGCGTAGGTAGAGCGAAACCCTCCATGGAGGCTTCGATGATGCGCCCAATCCACGACCAACCGAGCCAGGTGGCTTCGTCGATCGTGGATGATGGGATGCTTCCTTTCGTATTCCAACAGGGAGCGCTGGAGTCGGCCGCCTATTCGGAGCACGCCAACGTCATCGATAATTGGCGATAGAGTTCGCAATGGATTGTTGCGGCTCACTGGCAGTCCTCGTTTTAGTAGGTCCATATCCACGCGGAAATCGGCCTCTTGACTGAGACGCGCACAAGCGATGAACTCGGTTTTAAGGGCGTCGGTGGTGATCGGCCGGAGGAGGGCGCCCACTCCGCCTCTTGTCCGTCGCACGATGCATCGGCAACGCGTCATGGCACGCAGCAGTCGGTCCAGGTTTGAAAATTTGTCGATTGGGTGAACGTCCTTTTCGGTGATGCACGAAAGCTGGCACGCCATTATCATCGGGTGTTCGTCCGATGGCTGCGCAGATCCGCTACAGAGGTCTGGTGAGGGCCAACCGCTCAGTGGTCGTCTCAGCCACGAAGGTCCAGCCCACCACAGACGATGCGAACCGAGCTCGGTACTGGTAAGTCTTCGGGTTGCGGCGTCGGCTGGATTCTCCAAAGTCGAGACGTGGCGCCATGTGACCGAAGGCAGCAGCTCTTCTATGTGGCTGACATAGCCATCTACATAATCATGACCAGTGCTGCCTTCCGAGTTGAGCCAATGGAGTGCAACTTGCGAATCACTCCATGCGTAACAACTCGAGAAGGAGATATCGAGGTTCTGAGATATGTGACTCAGTAGCTTAGCGGCCAAGAGTGCAGCGCGCAGTTCGAGCCTTGGGATCGTGGTGCGCGATTGTGCTTGCAGGCCTCGGATGGGCGCCAATTTGGTTTTGGCCATGAGTAGCGAGGTATCGACCCGTCCCCTCTGGTCGGTGATCCTGATGTAAACGGTTGCGGCCATTACTCTTCGGCTGGCGTCGGCGAACGCGTGGAGCTCCACACCGGTAGATGCGCTTTGTCCTGTCCAACGTTGCAGCGTAATCTTGTGGATCTGGCGACACGTGTCCCGGAATTGCCGCCATCGCGACGCCCAGGGTTCGGGCACCTTCTTATCCCAGCCGATTCCAGCACGCCAGAGGTCCTGGATGATAATCTTGCCGACAACGATCACTGGGGCCAGCCAGCCCGTGGGGTCGAACAGTCGAGCCAGCTCAGCCAGTGCCGTTCTCTTCGTGGGGGGGCCATCGTCGGAAGAGCTCGGAGGGCGGAATCGGAACTGGTCATTGATCGGATCCCAAACGAGACCAAGCTCACTAATGGGACCGCCGGCGACGAATTCACGCCAGCTCGGGCGGAGTCGGTCGGAGCTTTCGATGTCATCCAGAAGGTAAGGATCATTGGAAACCCATTTTTTGAGGGTAAATCCTCCCTTGGCCAGCAAGCTTATCAACTCGCTCTTGCGTCGTTTGGCGGATTCCAGGTCATCCGCGCCGCACAGAAAGTCGTCGACGTAGAGTTCATGCTCAATTGCTTCGACCGCGTCCGGAAACGCCGAACCCTCGTCGTGGCAGAGTTGTTTGAGGGCACGGAGGGCCAGATAGGGGGCGCATGTTACACCGTAAGTGACGGTGAGCAGAGCGTAATGGACGACCGGCTCGCTTTCGCAGGGACTCCAGATGACCCGCTGAAGGTGACTGTGGTTCGGTTGTACCCGTATTTGTCGAAACATCATTTGTATGTCGGCACAAAAGACGGTCCGATGCCGACGCCATCGGGTGACCACGGTGGCGAGGTCATTCTGAAGCTTTGGCCCCGAAAGCAGTGCGTCGTTAAGTCTGACCCCCGAGGAGGTAGGTCTAGACGCGTTGAAGACCACTCGAAGTTTGCGACCGGCGTCGGACCGCTGCCAGACAGCGTGGTGTGGAAGGTAATTCGTTGGGACGTCTGGGCTGAGGATCTCCGGCTCCGACAATCTGCGCATGTGTCCTAATTGAAGGTATTCGCTCATGAAGCGACTATACTCCTGTCGAAGTTTGCGATCCGCCAACATGCGCCGTTGCATCGCCGCGAGAGCCTGATGGGCAGCTGTGAGGCTGTCGCCCAGCAGGTAGACTTGATCGCCTTTGGTGGGCAGGGGGACCACGTATCGTCCACCTTGTTCTCGAGTGTATCCCGCTAAGAATATACTCTCATACTCCAAGTCAGCGTGAGATGGCCTCTTCGTGGTCGGAAGTTCCTCGCAGGTCCAGAACCTTTGCAGCAATCCAAGGACTCCCTCAGGTTCGAGGAGATCGCTCTTGCTGGGCTGTAAACAAGCGGCAGCCTGGACGGAGGCTGCTGTGCTGGGCAGCTTTAGAGAGCCTGTTATTGTCCAGCCAAAGATGGTCTCTTGAAGGATGATGCGACCTCGGCGAAGTTGTCCCGGAAGCAGAATATGCTCATATACGTTAGCACCCAATACGATGTCAATGTTCCCGGGCCGGTTGAAGTTTGGATCAGCCAGAGTAATTCCAACCGTCTCCTTCACAAGCCCTGCGGGAAAACTTCTGGTCGGAGTCACCACGCCGATGCGGGGAAGTCCGTAAACCTCGACCTCCTGCTGCACGCGGTCCGCGCCGAACAGATAGATGTAAGAGCGGACACTGGCAGTGTCGATTAGACGACCGCTCACTCCGGCCACTCTGGCGTTAACTTTTTGAAGGTCGTGTCCAAAACGCCGTGCCAGCTCAGCACTGACCAAGGTGGCCTCGGCACAAGGGTCTAGCAGCGCTCTCACTCGCTCACGGCGGGACTGTCCATCGCCGATGGTGACGATGGCAGTAGGCAGTAGCGCCAGTCAAGACAACTCGTTGACTGAGTCGCCCGACGTGGCGGCGGCCACGAAGCTTTGCGTTCTGCCGGTCTTCTCGGGGATTACAGATCGAGCAGGAGCATGTCTTCTCTTGCCAGCCGACTCGTGCAGCAGGGTGTGATGTCTCCTGTCACAAGTTTGGCAGTTGGAGGTAGACGGGCAGCCGCTGGCGGTGTGGTTTGGGCCAAGGCAATTAAGGCATAGACCAGTCGCAAGAATCAATTTCCTGCGCTCATTGATGGGCAGCCGACGAAACTCGTCGCACTGCCAAGCGCGGTGGGCGGCCCGACAAGATGGACAGTTCCTTGGCTCCCCAGTGTTGGTAGCCAGGGCGTTGAATAGGCGCGGAACGCCTGAGGGCTTGGTGGAGCTGGAGATCCCGCGTGACTGGACCATTGCCATGAGGGCACGAGCTCTACGCTGCAAGAATGCTGTCAGCCGATCAAATGTCGGCAGGGAGCCATCTGCCTGATGGTTCAGCTCTAATTCCTCCTCCCAGGCCCGTCGAGACTCCGGATCCAATTGATTGGTGGCGACAGTCACGAACCAGTCTTCCCAATGCTGGACAGGGCGTCCCAACGCCTGTAGCTGGCAGCGATGACACTCCAAGTCGTCGACCAACCCCAGGAGGTCCGCTCCAGACTCCCTCCTCAATGGCGGGCGCTGAAGTAGCGCTCGCAAGTGCTGTCTCACAAGCAGGCGCGGCTGGTCGTATCGGGTCTCCAAGATCTTCCAGGTGACTGCATAGTTGGAGGCGATGGTTTGCAGATGGTCGAGGGCTCTTTTTGCCTCTCCATCAGCGTGGGTCTTTAGGAACTGGAGCTTTTCCACGTCACCGAGGCCTGGGTCGTCATGGACAAGGGACTTAAAGAGGTCGCGGAAGGACTCCCATTTAGCCAAGGTGCCGTCGAAACGGGGTATCTCGATGCGAGGAAGCTTGATGAGCCCTCACCGTGGACGGTCGCCCAAGGTGTGGGCCGCTGATGCATCCAGATTCGCTTGGGTTCGAATTTCATAGAGGTGTCCTCGTGCAACCATGTATCTCGTTTGCACCGTCCTGTAGGTGTTGGCCGTGAAGTAGTGCTCGACGTTGGAAGCTCCTCGACTGTTGAGCAAGGCCAGGTGATTGGCCATGAAATCCTGCCAGTGCGACTTGAGCAGCTCGAGGCAACTCTCCAGTAGACCCGTGCTTCATCCTTCAGGTGGACGAGCACCCACCTCATCGGCCAATTGCGAGATGACTTCGACCAGGGTCTCTTGAGCAACAAATACTGCCTCAGCCATGATATCTGAAATCATTACCGAAGACCTTGGGATGTGCGGTAACTGGGATGGGGATGGGCGAGAGCGAATCAAGCCCGCAGCGTCCGCCCCGGAAACTGCCTCCGGCTAACGGATGCGCGGATCCGATCCTGGCTCGCCGCCCGACTGATCTTGCGGGCCGAAGCAGACCCAGACCCGCTGCGCCTGCCCCGGAAGTCGACTCCGGTCAACAGACGCACGGATCCAGCCCGGCGCCCGAGGTGTCAGCGACCAACCAGTGCGATTGCGTCGTCGACCGCATCGTGAACAATCGCGCGCGCACGCGGGTCTAAGCGCAGTAGCGCAGAAAGGAATCGCCCACGTGGGCATCCTTGTGTTTGTGTGGGGGTGTGTGTATGGGCAGAGGAAAGCAATGGACCGGACACGCTGTGCCCGCCCCGGAAGCCTGCTCCGGCTAACAGACACGCGAGCCCGATTCCCATCCCCGCCCAGGTGATTTCGGCGACCAACCGGTGCGATTGCGTCGCCGAGTATACTGTGAAGCCCCCGCGCGCACGCGCGAGCCCGTACGCTGTTGCGTGTATAAACATCACTCTCGTGGGTGTTCGGAAGGACCGTGTGTGACAAGCATCACTGCTAAGGGTTCACTCTCGTAGATGTCCCAAGACATCAAGTGAATGTGTTATTCAAGATCTGCGGCGACCAGGAGCACAAGAAGGTGCGAAAGGCCGCACGCCATTAACTCATCAGAGGGACCGAGGCGACCAGGAGCACAAGAAGGTGCAAAAGGCCGCACGCCATTAACTCATCAGAGGGACTGAGGCGACCAGGAGCACATGAAGGTGCAAGAGGCCGCCCGCCCTTAACTCATCAGAGTAACCGAGGCGACCAGGAGCACAAAAAGGTGCAAGAGGCCGCCCGCCATTAACTCGTCAGACGGACCGTCACGACCAGGAGCAAATAAGGGTGCAAGAGGCCGTCCGCCATTAACTCGTCAGAGGGACCGTCCCGACCAGGAGCACGTGAGGGTGCAAGAGGCCGTCCGCCATTAACTCGTCGGAGGGACCGAGGCGACCAGGAGCACATGAGGGTGCAAGAGGCCGCCCGCCCTTAACTCATCAGAGGGACCGTCACGACCAGGAGCACATGAGGGTGCAAGAGGCCGTCCGCCATTAACTCGTCGGAGGGACCGTCACGACCTCAACGCATGCGTACATGGTGCGCGACGCAATTTCGCGCTATAGTTTGTTGCCCCCTCCCTCCCTCACGAGAACGAGTGAAGATAGGAAGGACGGTCAACGCAAGGAAATCAACGATAACTTACTTGGGTATATCCGGCTCGAAGGACCAATGTTGAATTCGGGGTAATAATTGGGTTGAACTTGGGTTTGAACTTCTTTATTAAACTTCTTTATTTAACGGGTTCAAGAGCGTGGGCGCCAGAGCTGGACTGTCGGATCCGCACCTTCCCGAAGAACAACTGTGACTGACTCGGCGCAGGCTCCGTCAGAGATGCCCGCGCTAGCGCCGCCCATGGCGAAAGAGGAGGGGGACAAAACTCGGAACTCAACAAAACATATATATTATTACTTTTTATATTTAAATATAATGTTATGATGATATTTCAGGAAATAAGCATATTTTTATATGAAATACGTTTTATTAAGGCAGTATATAAAATATTATAATTAAATACAAATGTTTTCGATGGAAGCCAGCCATTAAATTATAATCATAGATCTTAATTAAAAATAAATCAGTTTACAATTTTTATAAATAGTAAATTCAATGTAGATAATTTAATAGTGCAATTTATTAGTTACTGGTATAATGAATTTTTCTTCATCGATGTCAATTAATACACATATTCTCCATATCTGTTCTGTTTTAGTACAAATTTCGTTGCTGCCCACGTAAAAAAATTAAAGTTTATATGAACTTTATATAAACTTTAGGTTTGGCTAAACTTAATATGGGGTTGGCCAACAAGACTGAGCCGAACTTGTGCAATTGACTGTTCAAGTTTGGTGAAAGTATATCAAATGTTCAGCTGAAATTCATATAAAGTTTTTATAAAGTTTTTTTACAATTACTGACAAATAAAATATAGTTTATACTAAGTTTAACTGAACTCAATATCAATGTGATAGCAAGTTCAGGTTTATAAAGTCATATAATGTAAATATAAAAAAATCACATAAAAAAGATCTTAAGGCATTTTCTATTATAAAATTATATATATATATGGGTGGTTCTCTGTGACATCGAAGATGAAAAAAATAAATATTGCTATAACTATGGAAATATGTTTTAGAGGTATCCAGTAGTTCTCCTGAATTTTTTCAGATTTCTTCTGGGCCATTATTTTAAGTTACAGAGAGTCAAAGTTGACATTTTAGCACTTTTTTGCATTATATGCCCATTTTCATGAATTTTTAGCTCCCAGGGGATGCATTTTTCACTAAAAACATAAGTATGACTTTTTTTGTAAAATTTTCCGAACTTTTCATTAAAAATAATTTTAAAGACATAAATGTATGCTGTCACACTCTTGTAACCCATTTAAACCTTAAATAGTGAAAATCAGCAATTCTGCTCCGGACTCTGGTAACCTAATACTGTCTAAAAGATGTCTTTTTATAGTCAGAAACTGCCTAAAAATTTCCAGAGTGGGTCTAAATCATTAAGATCACTTATGGTCAAAATATCCGGGAAAAGTGCCCGAAATATTAATAGAAATGTATATTTGTTGCCTTATAACGATGAATCTATTAGCATGATCGTTGCAAAAAAATTTGTGCACTTACCTCGGAGTGGTAGCAAAGTATCTTCACTTGTTTCAGTATCCATCTAATCCCCTCTAAGCTGCTAAAAATACAAATATTATTATACAAATGTAAAAAATTAATTTTTAAACATTTATAAACATTTATAATGCTGAATTTTTAGTTTTACATCCCTTACAAGAATTATAATACTAATCTGAACGATTACTATAAATATATAAACATCATTATTACAATAACTGATTACACGTATTTAATACAAAACATATATAAATAAATCGGATATATAATTATAATGAATAATATGATAACGTGACAGTGACAAGTTTGTGAAATATAAACAATGTATTGCTGAATAATAATAATAATAATGTTGATACTTTTATAGTAATCCTTCAGATTAGTATTATAATTCTTGTAAGGGATGTAAAACTAAAAATCCAGCATTATAAATGTTTAAAAAATAATTTTTTATAATTTTATTATAATATTTGTATTTTTAGCAGCTTACAGGGGATTAGATCGATACTGAAACAAGTGGAGATACTTTTCTACCATTCCAAGGTAAGTGCATAAATTTTTTTGCAATGATCATGCAACTAGATTCATCGTTATAAGGCAACAAATATACATTTCTATTAATATTTCGGGCACTTTTCCCGGATATTTTGACCATAAGTGATCCTAATGATTTAGACCCACTCTGGAAATTTTTAGGCAGTTTCTGACTATAAAAAGACATCTTTTAGACAGTATTAGGTTACCAGAGTCCGGAGCAGAATTGCTGATTTTCACTATTTAAGGTTTAAGTGGCTTACAAGAGTGTGACAGCATACATTTATGTCTTTAAAAGTATTTTTAATGAAAAGTTCGGAAAATTTTACAAAAAAAGTCATACTTATGTTTTTAGTGAACAATGCATCCCCTGGGAGCTAAAAATTCATGAAAATGGGCATATAATGTAAAAAAGTGCTAAAATGTCAACTTTGACTCTCTGTAACTTAAAATAATGGCCCAGAAAAAATCTGAAAAAATTCAGGAGAACTACTGGATACCTCTAAAACATATTCCCACAGTTATAGCAATATTTATTTTTTTCATCTTCGATGTCACAGAGAACCACCCATATATATATATATTTATTTCAAATTTTCAATATAGTAGCGCAATTTGTGGCGCAACTTTTGGCTCGATAAAGACACGTAAAAAGTAGCGCAAAAAGTTGCGCAAAAAGTTGCGTCAAACGTTGCGTCAAAAGTTGCGCTATTAATTGCGCATACATTTTCAGTAGGGGTATGTTGATATCAACTTTTGCCAAACATAAACTTTATATCAAGTTGATATTAATTTTACATTTTTACGCGGGAAGCTAGTAATAAGCACCAAAAAGAAATATTAAATTTAATTTTCAATAAAGTAATCCAATTTTGTTAATCTTTTATATGATTCGATGATTCATGTTAACATTTAAAATAATTCAGAATTTGTTACGGAATTAGTATGTATTCTTTATTTAGCATTCTCTTGTAATAAAGTTTATACATCATTATATGTTTCTAATATGAAAACATATTAACCTATTTTTAGAAAAAATATTTCAATTGTACAAAATTTCTATGTGTTCTTAGTAACACCAAAGTCACTTGAGAAATACAAATTTCGCGCCAAAAATGTAATCGACTATTCCGTGTTTATTGTAATACTCAACCGCTCATTTATGTGACAATACTGATTAAACCCTATAAACGAACCACATAGGTGACTTGACAATATTAGAATATACCGGTAGATTCGGATAAATAATGCTCGACTTTATAGTGAAATTTCCTATTCAACCCGATAAATTGCAATCATGCAAAATCATTACTTATTTGTAATCCAGATACATGCCTATTCGTTGTAAATAGTAAATACAGCAATACCTCATAAAATGCGATAAGCGATTTAATAGCGGTTACTTTTTCGACTGGCAAAGCCAGGTACGATGCGTTAGGCAAGCCGCCCATTTCATGCGTCGATCGTCATGAATCCCTATAAAGGTACCAGGTAAGTTGTTATATAATATTGAAATATGCTGGTAAGGTCATATAGCCGTTACTTGGCGTTATAGTGAAACGCCCTACTTAACTTTATATTTTTGTATTCTCTATAAGACAATAACTGTTAAAATCCCGATAGAAATCCACTTGTTAAGAATATATCATTTTGTATTACCTGAAATAGAACTATAGATAATTCGTTCATATTCGGGTTTTTCATTATAAAATACTATAAGCTTTAGAGTGAAATAGCATTAATATATATGTACGTGAAAAGTGGCAAATCCTTATAATGCCCGGTAAATATAAATACAAAATATTTAAATATAAATGTGTACCCGATATACTCCGATAAACTATTTTACTTATAAACAAATTTATTTTTATCGCATTTTATGAGGTGTTCATTATGAAGCCTATAGTTATAAGCTTATTCTTTCCGATTCCTATTAAATAATGTGTAGCATTCTATCGCAAACTCCGGGTGCAAAAGCCACATGAAGTAAGATAAAAAAAATTTTTTTATAGTTTTATATGAGGTTTTTTCAACAGGGAACGTTCGTAAAAATATAAACTATTGCCACTGTATTGCAAAGTGATGGGCAACAATTATTGCAAACATATTGCCAATAGTTACTATTTTACAATTTTTAAACTGTTGCCAATATATTGACCATAGCTCATAAATTAAAAAAATTAAAAAAAAATATTTGCTGTCTGTGGGACTCGAACCTTCAATCTTAAGATTCGAACGCTGACTCTTAACCACTATGAGCTATTTTGCTATTTTGTTATTAAGAGTTATTACCAGGCTATAAAGAACTGTTGAATTTATAAAATTTAGACTTAGTAATTTTTTAACCATATATTCGTAGATTTTTCTCTCCCGCGAAAGGAGCTACCCTTGGATTCTTATTTATCTTATAGTAAATAATTATTTCTAACCAAGAATAAAGAATCACATTAAATGAAGAATTAAATACACTTTTTTAGGATAATTAATGCAATTTTTAAATGTATAAGTATACAAATTTTTGAAATGTTGTAAAATTTTTTTCTAATTAATAATATAACATCAGAATTGAAAAGGATAGTGCATATACAGTTTGCAGTCCATTATTTAGAAAAAATCGTTCTGTAATATTCTTCTATTTGGTTTAAATGTAAGCTCGAATTTTTTGCCATCCTCCTCAGGCTGTACTAACCATTGACGAGTAGAATAACCAGAGAAGGATGGCAAAAGTCTTCGAAACGTCGCCATTAATTAACATCTTGGTTTATTCATCGAAATCGATTGTTGCAATGTAATATTTCAAGAAATATTGATAAAATATTTCAAATACCTACTTCAATATAGGACGAGTGAAATATTTCATTAACCTTTAGACTGCCGGCATTTTTGCCTTATAAATTGATATTTTTGATGTGCAAAATTTATACATAAAAACACCTCATATCTCTAGAGTAGTTGTCAAGGTCGCAGGTGGCTCATACATCCCTGGCGAAAATAATCGTATGATTAATCACGCGAATTATCGAGTGATTTATCAAGTGATTTATCGGGTGATTTATTAAGTGATATATCACTTGACGATTTGGCGCTATTTATCACTTGATAAGTCACTTTATATCACTAAGCCAAAATATTTAAGAAATGTGCAAATGATAACTATTTCTAGATTCAAAATTCGATAATAAATAGTTAAAATATTATGTCAAAAAAAAAACATAAAATAAATAAAAAAAAGTATTACACATTTTTCTGTTTATGTTATAGTTATTCACCCATCCACTTATTAACCGCGGTCAATGCTGCTTAACTTTCATGATCAATCATTTCGCAGTCTATTCTCAATGCTACATTCACAAACAGTTACAAAGATAAGAAAAAACATATTTGTAGACTTTTCAAAAAGCCCAGTTAGAATTTATTTTAATGGTATCAATTTTAATGGAATAAACATATTTTTAAAAATATGGACAATTTCATACAAATTAAAAGTTTAATGTACATATCGGTACCATATTAGAAGAACAATATATATTTAGTAATATATTGCAGCAATTTCATATTAATTTAACTAGACTTTTTGAAACGTCTACAAATATGTTTTCATTATCTTATTGTAACTGTTTGTGAATGTAGCAGATAGAAGATAGTAAATCATGCAATAGAAAATACTAAAATCAGTATGGAAGTAATAACTAACAATTAAGTAAGAATATTAACATTTCAAGTACATATATTTCATTAATCCAATTATTAAATATCAAAAAGACCTTCTACAAAGCTGCAAAAATTCGCAAGTATGATGTAATTTCAATTACACATTAACAATTCTTATCTTACTTTATAAAAACTTACTGCAACAGAAAATACAGAAATTAAAATGGAATCATCAAGTTTTCTGCTGAAAAATTTTGGACATTTACTCAAAAAGTATACTACACAAAATTTATTTCATAATTATTAGTCCTGGCTTATCTTACAACAATAAATTAACAATATAATATTAATAATAATATTCATTTGTGCATATTAATTTCTCCATATGTATTAAAACGTAAATATCTCGTTTTTATTGGTGTAAACTTATTTTTTGTATTTTTTTTAAACCAATAAAATAGAGATATTTACGTTTTAATAAATTATGGAGAAATTAATATCGTACAAATGAATGAATGAATCTTCTATCTGCTACATTCACAAACAGTTACAATAAGATAATGAAAACATATTTGTAGACTTTTCAAAAAGCCTAGTTACAATTAATATGAAATTGGTGCAATATATTAATAAATATATATTGTTCTTCTATGGTACCGATATGTACATTAAAATTTTAACTTGTATGAAATTGTCCATATTTTAAAAAATATGTTAATTCCATTAAAATTAATACCATTTAAATAAATTCTAACTGGGCTTTTTGAAATGTCTACAAATATGTTTTTATTATCTTTGTAACTGTTTGTGAATGTAGCATTGAGAATAGGTTGCGAAATGATTGATCATGAAAGTTAAGCAACATTGACCGCGGTTAATAAGTGGATGGGTGAATAACTATAACATAAACAGAAAAATGTGTAATACTTTTTTTATTTATTTTATGTTTTTTTTTTGACATAATTTTTGAACTATTAATTATCGAATTTTGAATCTAGAAATAGTCATCATTTGCACATTTCTTAAATATTTTGGTTTATTGATATATCAAGTGATTTATCAAGTGATAAATAGCGCCAAATCGTCAAGTGATATATCACTCAATAAATCACCCGATAAATCACTTGATAAATCACTCGATAATTCGCGTGATTAATGATACGATTATTTACGTCAGGGATGAGCCATGCCGGCAGTCTTAAGGTTAATATTACCGTAATGTTCCAGTGTAATATTTTGTGAAATATTATGGAAATATTTCACATTAAGATTCACAATTATTTCACATCTTTTACTTGAATCGCCAAAATCGAAAAATCGTTGTCTTATATCTTATTTTTATTTTGTACAAGGTTTAAGAAAACTTATATATCAATAATGCAGAAAGATTTTGCTTTTTATCGTAGAGAAATTAACAATAAAATATTTCAACGATATTTTTATGATAACAAAGTTGTAAGATTTTTAATTAACAAGATTATTTGTCCAAATCATAGTAAAATCTTGTCAATTTCATTGAAATTGTATGAGTATTAAAAACACATTAGATAGCAAATCAAATAGCAGATCATCATGTGCAAGTTTTTAACATAATCGATAAGCGTTGCGAATAGCGTAGTGAAGAAAGCGTTTGTATTTGATGCGCGCATACGGGGTTCGAACCCAGGTTAGAAAATATGTAAAAATTTTTTCTGTGACAAATATGTGTAAAAAAATAATGTGTATTAATTCTTAAAAAATATAAATCAATAGCACGGCTATTGAGACTACAAATAATTAAGTTAAATATTCAATTACTTGAAATATTTTAACAATATTTTGTAAATTTTTCATGTAATATTTGTGTTATATTTTGCAAAAATATTACTGTAATATTTCACTAGCCCTATTGAAGTAATTATTTGAAATATTTCATCAATATTTCAGAAATATTTCTTAAGAATGTCATTAAAATATTCTAGAAACATTAAGGTAATATTTCAGTGGTCCTATGCAAGTGTGTGTTTGAAACATTTCATCAAACTTTCATAAATATTTCTTAAAATGTTACACTGAAATATTATAGTAATATTACTATAATATTTCATGGAATATTACAAAGTAAGAAATTCGCGGACATAACAATATTTCAGTAATCTTGCATTCTATATTATTGTAATATTCCGAATCTTAATATGAAATATTTTCGTAATATTCTGTGCTGTGTGGGTATATGTTTAATACTGTGAAAAAATCAATTAAGGTAAACTTAAGGTAAATATAATTAATTTCTCATAATATTAAACAATATTAAATTAGATAAAGTATAAGGGCGCGATAGCGCCCGACGCAAGTTGGGTTTTGTATATACAGATAACTCAGTCCTCGTATTTTTCCTTGCATAACCGTTTATTATATTTATTATTATTATTACAGTTTTCAGCTGGCATATTCTTCCCTTATTTAACCAGGTTATGCCAGGCACTTGGGTATTCCCTTTGCACCCTGTTTTCCATTTCCCATTTTTAGCTTCCCGAGTATACAGCAAATTTGCTTTACCTGGGTGAGTTTTCTAATGGGTCCTTGGCTTTATCAATGTGGTACCGCCCAGAGATCGTGTCATATAGCTAGTATTCTCTGGACATCCCAACTGGAGATATCACTTGAATTAATAAGAAATTCACCTGTAAGGCGCCATCTTTTTGTCATAACTCTGAGGCATTCACATAGTATATGTAGAGGTGTTTTGTTTACCTCTTTGCACATTCGGCATAATGGATCTGTTTCCAGTCCCATTTTATACCTATGATATCGCAAATTTCCATGTCCAGTGAGTATGTTCATTAATTTGCGTGCTGTGTTTTTGTTAAGTTTCTTAAGCCCTTCTTCCCAGTGTCTGCTTATTGCATTCCCGAGTCTGGCTTTAGCTTGTCTGCATTCTGCAGATTTTATCCATGCTCTTTGGTGTTCCTTCACCAGCCATTCCCTTAGTAATTCTGTGAGACGGCTATGTGACATTTTCACCGTCAGGCTTGGTTCTACATGTTTTCTATTTGTACCTGACTTGCTAGGTCATCAGCTATTTCGTTACCACGTATACCTACATGACTTGGTATCCATGTTAGCGTTAGTCGTTTATTTGACTCTGCCAGCCTATTTAGTGTCTTGTGACATTCCCAAATTAGGCTGGACTTAGTGGTGTAACCATTAAGATTCTGTAAAACAGTTCTGCTGTCCGAGAAAATATCTATCTCAACATCTTTGCAGTTATCCTGTGCCGCTTTAGCACATTGCAGGATTGCAAATGTTTCCGCTTGGGAAATGGTAATGTGTTCCTTTAGGGAGTATATCATACCTTTCCCATTCGTTCTGCGATACACCCCTGCCCCGACTCCCTGGATATTCTTGGATCCATCAGTGTACCAGAGTTCCTTGCCCTCCGGCACCCCGACTCGTCCTTCACTCCAGTCGTCTTTGCTAGGCAGGCTGACTCTATATCTTTCATCAAATAGGAAATCAATGTTGCATCTATCATTTCCCTCATATAAGTTTATCTTAGATTTCGAGGTAGAGTACTTAGAGTCCTTTATCCGCCCTTCGATTTAAGAGATTTCTAACTCTTAAGTATCCTTTAATGGCTTCTGCCTTAAGAGTGAGCTGAAAGGCCTCAATATCCGTGATCACCCCCATAGCATGTACCGGGGTGGTTTTTAGAGAATTGGTGATACATCGCAAGACCAGTTCCCGTACCCGCTCCAGCATCTGGTTTGCAGTTTTAAAACCAGCTCGCTTCCACCAAATCACTGCTGAGTACGTGAGCTTTGGTTTCAGTATTGCTGTGTAAATCCACATCATGGTTTCTGGTTTTAGACCCCAGTTCAAGTGCAGAGCTCTACGTGTTTGCCATAGAACTCTGATACCTTTATTACACTGATTCTCTAGGTGTTCTTTTCAGTTTTATTTACTATCGAGAAGGACACCCAGATATTTAGCTTTTTCTTTTATTTCTAACCGTTTTCCTCCATATTCGAGGTGTTTTATGCTTGTTTTCCACTTATATTTTCGTGTAAACACCATCACTTCCATTTTTTCCGGATTTACCGATAGCCCACCTCCTTGACACCACTTATATACCTTATTCAAGGCACTTTACATGATGTCATACAGTGTTTCTAAAAATGGTCCTCTAACTATTATTACTAGATCATCTGCATATCCTACAACCTCACAGCCCATGTGGGTTAGTAGGCATAATAGTGTATTCATTACATGATTCCAGAGGGATGGGGAAATAACCCCCCCCCCCTGTGGACATCCCGTGTTTATCCAGCCACTTACCTTGGTGTTACCCTTGGTCATTACTAGCTTTCGGTTTGATAACATGAGTTCGACCCAGTCCGGGACTGGTTGAGCTATTCCATGTCTCTTCGTTGCATCCTTGATTACTCTTTTGGAGGCATGATTGAAAGCTCCTTCTATATCCAGAAAGACCACCAGAGCGAAGCCTCCATTATCAACTTGATCCTCAATTAGGTTCACTATTTTGCACAGGGCAGTCTCCGTGGAGTTCCCTGCCCTGTATGCATACTGATCTCTATGAAGTGGTCGTTCTCTTAAAGGTTTATCTTTAATATATCTATCTATAAGCCTTTCCATTGTCTTGAGCACAAACGATGTGAGACTTATAGGTTTGAAGTCTTTAGGAGAGCTATAGCTCCCCTTACCTGCTTTTGGAATAAACGTCACTCTCGTTCCCTTCCAACTTTCTGGAATATAACATAGTTCCAGACTTGCCCTAATAAGCCTAGACATTGGAAGGTTAATACACTCTCCCGCCCTCTGTAACAGTGCCGCGTAGATACCATCCAGTCCTGGCGACTTATATGGGCCAAAAGATCCGATGGCCCAGCTGACTTTGTCCTCTGAGGCAATTTCGGTCCCCAGCACACTGCATGATCCGGTTTAGTTCACCGCATACTGGTTTCCCGTTCTGTGGTCGTTCGACTCGTGAACTTCCATCGCCCCTTCCCCTTCCTTCGAGAAGTCCGGGTAGAAAGATTCGATCAGGTGGTGCAACATTTCTTCATCGGTCATGGTGTATTTACTATTTGGCAGTTTAAGTGCCCCCAATATGGCTTCAGGGTTTTTTGACAAAATCTTGTCCAATCGAGCTGCCTATGAGCCTTTTTCTATGTCGCTGCAAAAGTTGGCCCATGATTCTGCCTGTGCCTTCCTAATTGCTGCTCGATAGCTATCTCTTTTACTTGCATAATGATTTCATTCGTCTGCTGTACCTCTTTTCTGGGCCAGCTTAAAGGTTTTCTTTACTTGTTTCTTGAGATACTCCAAGTTCTTGTTCCACCAGTAGGTCTTATCTCGCTTACCCACCAATATGAGTCTGCAGTTGTTCTCAAAAGCTGAGATAATTTCTTTCTTTAGTTTATATACAGCTTCTTCAAGCTCCTTCCAGTTCCTTATATATTCTGGAAAGTTTGCTAGAGAGCTGCTTGTTTCTTCTTTATAGGTTATCTAATTTGTCTTCCTAGGTTTCCTGGTCCATGTTCTAGGATTTATTTCAGGTCCCAACAGTTCGAAGACAATTTTGGCATGACCAGATAGCGTCGGTTCATCAGATACCCTCCACCTCTGGATCCTATTTGTAATTTCTCCAGTACATAACGTAATATCCAACACTTCTGCTCTAAGTTTGTTGCAAAATGTTGGCGTTGTACCAGTATTTAGAATATCTAGTTTAGTAGTAGCTAGATATTCCACCAGTTCCTCCCCTCTCTTATTGATGTCTATGCTCCCCCACAGTATGTGATGTGAGTTAGCGTCACACCCTATAAGGAGTGGTAGGTTCCTACTCTCACAGAAGGTAATTAACCTTTTAACTTCCGTGGGTGGATTTACTTCTCCATCATATGGAAAGTACGCTGAGGCAATGACTATGTTGCCAATATCCTCCGTTTCTGTTCTTACCGCTATCAGGTCCCTTGTACAGAAATCTATCAGCGGAGTTACATTTACTCCCTTGGCGATGATACACGTTCTGGGCGTCACAGCTTGCATGTCCCTGTAAGAAACAAGCCCCTTTCCCCCTAAGCCCTTAATTGTTCCTCTCACCGTCCATGGTTCTTGGACCAGTGACAGGCATCTCTGTGTGCATCTCTGCCAAACCCTTACGCAATAGTGCAGGAGAGTCTTTGCAGTGACGAAAGTTAATTTATGAGATTTGCAGCGCCTTGAAGGTCATTATTTCGAGCTTCCCGGAACTGCTGCCTCTTTATCAGACTCAACTACATCCGGAGCGTGCACTTTAAAAGTAATTCGCTCCAACGAGAAGAAGGGTTTGCAATCTAGAGCCTGAAGGGCTCTAGCTTGGGACTCCGGCATCTGCACCAAAAGAAAATTGTCCTTTGCTGCAGCACCGTCGGTAGTGCCCTTATCACATTTCCTCATTCATCACGGTTCCGAAAAGGGCGCTCTGCAATCGGAGTGATAACCCTCGTTAGAAACAACTTTAACGAACATAACGTTAGGTGCCACGCGACCAGGCCACTAGTTTTACTGGCTACGGTGGACGTAAGGAACGCCTTTAATTCGGCGAGGTGTGACTACTTGAGGGATCAACATCTTACTTACGAGACCACTAACAAACGAAAAGACACACGAATAACCGCAGGAGTCGCCCAGTGTTCCATTCTGGGTCCAGACTTCTGGAACATACTCTATGACAGTCTTCTCCGAATGGAGATGCCGACGGACACATCCCTCGTCGCTTATGCTGATGACGTTGCGGCTATTATCGTGGCCCGTGACACACACCTGAATCAGTTAAAACTGACCCAGGTTATGCGGCGGGTGACTGGATGAATGAAACACCACGGACTGCAACTTGCGTTACAAAAGACGGAACTTGTGCTTCTAACTAGACGAAGAAACGACACGGGGATACCGTTGACAGTCGGACGCGAACGCGTGGTGGTCCGAGACGAGGTCAAGTATCTAGGAGTGACTCTGGATACGACACTGAGTTTCTGGCCTCACATACGCACGGTGACTAAAAAGGCACAAAAAAAAACCCTTGAGCAGACTCATTGCTAATATGAACGAACTGTACACAACAGGCGCGATGGACGCGTAGACTTATCCCTGCAGTTGCTCCGTGGCAGGGGAGAAAGCACGGTGAGGTAGACTTCTATATCACCCAATTTCTCTTCAAGATTCTAAAGATACTGTGAGTGTGAATTCATTTTTTTCATAATGCTTTAGTCATAATATATTTAATGAACTAACGGTATCTTATTTTCTTACTTTTTAGGAGAGTGACAAAATGACAATTAAAAAACAAGAGACCAGAATTAAAGACTTAGAGCATCAATTAAGAGTATGCAGAAAAGAAATTACAAAATTACATAATGATTATCAAGCGCGTATGAATGGTACTGAAAATACAAACAGAGTAGCTAATGTTTCTGATACAGGTATAGTTTACATATATGCATTAAACATATTTTGAAAATGATTAATTAATTTTAATTTTAGCATGTTGCAGTAGTGTAGATCCATTTAAAGTGCACGACAAAATGTTTGGTTTTTCAAAAGAAGTAGCTGAGAAAGAGTTAGAATATAATAAAGAAGGAAATGTAAAACTGTAATCCTGTAGCATTCAACGATGCTTTCAAATCTAAAAAACCTTTCAACTGTATAACTTTACTAAGTGAAGGTGTGTACGGGCTAGAAGAATTATCTAGAAGGTGCGTTCGTAAACAAAAAAATACACAAAATCAAAAGTTGTTGTCTCCTAAATAGCGAATAATAATTGAAAAAAAGTATATGCATTCATGCGAATAAAAGACCTAACTTTAGGTGAAATTGATGATTTATTAGATAATATTAATGCTTATCATAGGAAAGTTATTAGTGGGGCAAGAGCCAGACTTGACTACTTGAATAAACAAAAAGAAAAAGAAAGTGAGATTGATGCTCAATTGCCGATATAAAACCTATAAAATCATTTTGTTTTCTAGTTATAAAGTAATAGCTAATATTTTTCTACATTTGTTAAAATCTATGAAATTAAAAATCAAACTGTGATCTCGTACTTAAAGAGTTTAAGAAAACAAACATTTTTTGTTTCTACCTCTGCGTAGCTTTTTAAAAGTTTACACAAATAACAACAATATAGTATTATTTTTTTAATAAAGTAATTTATTTTAGTTTGTTTTTATAAAACTTGTAGGGAAAATGTGATATGTCGTATCAAATAGTTTAAAAAGTTAAACCAACTGAGACTATAAATATTTTTCTTCTGTGTAAGGGGGTAATACATTTAAAATTAATAGAATGAATTTCGGGTACAAAATAGATTTTATCGAGGATGTTAGTATAAATTTTGTCTTTTAGGACAAAATCATTCAATGTTGTAAGTAAATATAACTTAATAAATAAAAAATATTTACTTATAACAATTTTTGTACCTAAAATTCATTTTACCAATTTTTAGTGTATTACGCCCCATTTAAAAATTATTTAGATACATTTATCCAGAGTTAAAGCGTTTTTCAAATCAATATAATTATTGGATTCTATAATGTAAATGATGATTGATGATAAATAATATAGTTTTGTTTAAAAATTATGTGAGACATGTTTACGACAAAATGTATGATTGTTGCATTGAGATTAAAAATCAATGAAAACGTCGCATTATATTAAAAGAGTATAAGAAATAGAATTTTACGTTTTACCTCTCTGTAGTTCTTTCAAAGATTATGTATATGCACATAACAATACATAATATTATTATATTCATTATTATATTTAGTAAAATAACATTTTATTTTACATTTAATTTATTTTTAGGTTATCGATATTTTTCTATACAATGTAAAATCGGTACAGAAATAAATAAATAAACTAAATCTCAACCAAATACGAGTATTATTGAATATTGTGATAGACAATAAATAATTTGTTTTGTTTTATAAGTATTTAGATACGCGTTTATTAAGAGTACAAGCGTTTACAATAAAATGTAAATCTACATTATATTAAAGTTATCATTTTGTGCGATTTTGTAAAAACTCCCCAATTCTTGCGAAAAAAAACTTAAAACATATATATTTATGATAAATATATGTTACATAAGTTAATGCTTCATATAACTGACAAAAAAATTATTATTATAATTACTAAGTGACAATAAAAAAAAACGATAAATTATAATGTCCGTCCGTCCGTCCGTCCGACAAACATCATCTTGGCGTGAGAGAGAATGAGACAGTGCGAGAGAGACGGTGAGAGGAAGAGATAGGGAAACAGATGGAGAGAGAGAGAATGAGCGAGAGAGAATATGAGAGAGAGTGAGAGAGAGAACGACAGATAGAGAGAGGGAGAGAGAGAGAGAATAAGAGATAGAGAGAGGGAGAGAGAGAAAATGAAAGATAGAGAGAAAGAGAGAGAGATAATAAGAGAGAGAGATAATAAGAGAGAGAGAGAGAGGGAGAGAGAGGAAGAGAGAGAGAATGAAAGATAGAGAAAAAGAGAGACAGAATAAGAGAGAGAGAGAGAATGACAGATAGAGAGAAAGAGAGAGAGATTACGAGAGAGCATGAAAGATAGAGAGAAAGAGAGAGAGAATAAGAAAGAGTGAATGGGAGATAGAGAGCGAGAGGGAGAATGAGAGAGAGAGTGATAGAGTGCGAGAGTGGGAGCGAGTAAGATTGAGGGAGAGCGAGGGAGTGCGAGAGTGAGAGTGAGTAATAATGAGGGACTATGAGAGGGAGAGAGTGAGTAAGAATGAGGGAGTGTCAGGGAGAGAGAGGGAGAGTGAGGGAGACAGAGAGAGAGTGAGGGAGAGAGATAGAGAATGGGTGAGAGATTGAGAGGGAGAGAATGAGATAGATAAAGAGAGAGAATGCGAGATAAAGAGAGAGAGAGAGAATGAGATAGAAAGATTGATTGATTGATTGATAACATTTATTAGGTATGGTGGGGTAAAACCCCGTATACACAAAAGAATAATCGACGCAATAGTAAACAAAAGTAATAAAATAAAATAATAACAATAGTTATATACAACTAAAACTAAATAACAAAGTAAAATAAAATAAAGCAAGGTAAATAAACGAAATACAAATAGAATACGCAGTAATAAAATAAATAAAATAAAATCGAAAAAACAGCGGGATCAGTCCCGAGCGCAACATTGGACAACGGTAAACGCAAAGATACAATCTAGTTCAATTCAATTAAAATAAATTAGAATTAAAATTAAAAAGGAATCCAAAGGAATTACACGCAGCATATCTTAAACTAAAGTTTGTACCCGGTCGGCGAAACCCCGAAAGAATAATATGAGAGAGGATAAAATAAAATAAAATGATTAGAAAAATTAAATAAATTAAATAAATTAAATAAGATTTAAATAGGCTCCTAGAAAACCGGTACTGGAGGGCAATTTAATCCCTCATTGCTTAACCTAGTCTCCCAGGCCTGTCGATCGAGCTCAGACAGATAACGTAGAAGGGATGATCTAAAGGAGTTAGCAAGGAGAGGGTCGAAGTTGGTGTACGGGAGGTGATTGATGAGGCGAGAGGCAGTGACGATGAAGGAATTATTAAGGGCTTCAGTTCTAGGAGGGAGATAAAAAAGGGACAGAGGTAGGTGGCGTGAGGAAAAGCGGGATGAAAATGAAGCATCGCGAATAGTGAAATGACGAGCAATATATGCAGGAGATTTGTGCGAGATGGCGTTAAAGGCGCAGGTAGCAATGAACAGAGATCTTCTAAGCTCGACCGACAGCCAGCCTAGCTCAAGACGGTAAGGCGTAACATGTTCGCGCCACGGAATACAACCCCACACAAAGCGTACGCATGCATTCAGAAGTCGCTGTAATTTTAAATTCTTAGTAGCATCCAGATCATGAAAAACTGCGCAAGCGTAGTCAAAGTGCGGGAAGATCAGAGCCTCAACAAGGCTCTTTCTGTTCCGACGTGAGAGCGCTCTTTTAAAAAATCTTAACGAGTGAAGGACTCCATGAACTCGCTGAGAGACAGACGCGACCTGACGAGACCAGTCCAGGGTAGGAGTAATCCAGAGACCAAGTGATTTGACCTCAGACTCATACTCCAGGACATTATTCCCTATTGTAACCTTCGGGACAGTGTCCAAGTCAATGCGCGAAATATAGGCCTGACTGCCCAAGATCATCACCTTCGTTTTTTTCACATTCAAATTCAACCCGTTCGACCTCGCCCAGCCATCTATCGCATTCGCATCTTCTGAAATTTTCTTCACTCCTTGAGCGAGGTCGGACGGATAGAACGAGTGATAGATCTGGGTGTCATCCGCGAAAATCATATAGTCCGAATGACTTAAAACATGCGGGAGATCGTTGATAAAAATAGAGAATAAGAGTGGCCCAAGGACACTACCCTGTGGAACCCCCCTAGACGTGCCCAGCCAGGCCGAGCTCACTCCCAGCTCATCCACCACCGCCTGAGAACGGCCAACCAAGTAGTGGTAGAACCAGGTAATGACTAGATTAGAACAACCCATTGCACGCAGCTTACGGAGTAATAAGTCGTGAGGCACCGAATCAAATGCCTTTGAGAAATCGAATAAAACGAGTACGGTAATCATGCGTTTGTCAATGGCTCTCCTAATATCATCCAGAACACCGATCAGGGCCGTCTGAGTACTATGCCCCCTGCGGAAGCCTGCTTGTCTCTCAATAATTAAGTTATTATCATTAAGATACTCAGTAAGTTGCTCGTGCACTAATTTTTCCAAAATTTTGGAGGCTTCACAGAGCTTTGCAATGGGCCTAGTGTCAGACGGCGAGATCACCCTGTTAGACTTTGCCAGAGGGAAAAGCAGAGACCTAGACCAAGGGTTAGGAAAAGATCCAGTGGAGAGAGACAAATTGAATATTTCAGCCAAATGAGGAGCTATTTTAGCAGCTAAAAGCTTGAGCATTGGAACGGAGATTCCGTCGTGGCCCACAGCCTTGGAAGTGGCTCTGGTGATTGCGGACATGACTTTTAGTGGGGTGATAGGAGCAAAATTAAAGGACGTTAAGGGATAAGATAGGGGTAAGATGTCAGGTGATGATATGAGGGTCTGAAGCTGAGTATAAGAGAAAGGAGTAGGTGAATATGAAATAGAAGCATAATGAGTGTTGAGTTGGTCGAGTGAAAACAGGTTGAGAGGTGTTTGCGCAGATTTAGACATGAGACCCATGCTCCTAAGCACCTTCCACAACGCAGACGAGCTAGAGGCGGATTTAATTTTGTTATTAAAATGTAAAAATTTGTTGGAGTCAATCTCATTTCTAACAAGTCTACGCAGATCTCTGTAAGACTGGAAATCCGAACTAAGGCCAGTGACCAAGTATCTTTTATACGCCATATTGCGAGCCTTAATGTTCTGTCTAATGTGCGGTGTAATCCAAGACTTACTAGAGTTTTTAATGGTGATGAGTTTGGCAGGAGCGAGTGAGTCAAACGTATGTAGGATGGCTGAATTAAGATTTGAAAGTAGAATGTTGATGGGAGGCGAGACAATAGAGGTCGGCGAATTTAGTGAAGAGGAATGAGAAGGTGAATGAGAAGGTGAATGGCCAGACGACATAGTTGATAGTTGAGAGATTGGTGATATAGACGACACAGTGGTAGAGCATGAGAGAGACGAGAGATGATTAAACGTATCCGAAAAAAGTGCAGCCGCCGCCAACGGGTCAACCAGTGCAAGTTTTCTTGACCAAATCCTCCTTACAGCCGGCAAAGGTTTGGGAATGTCTAATGTAAGTGTAATAAAGTCGTGCCCTGCTGCAAAGGGAACTGGCGACTTAAAATAAGTAAATACTGGCGGGGGATTACGTAAGATGAAAAGATCGAGCCATGTATGAGATGAATAAGTGATTGATTGCGTATGATGAGTAGGATCGGATTTAACAAGGAAAAGGTTAAGTGTATTTAAGTATGAATCCAACATGGCGGATGCCCCATCTTTCTTGCACATGTTAATATTAAAATCGCCGGTGATGACCACCTGGTCGCAAGAATGTAAATAATTAGTCAACGTATCAAAGAATTTAGACGGGTATGCCGCTGTGGGCCTCCTATAAACAACGCAAAACAGCAGTGATCTGGTTTTATTAAGTACTCTAAAGATCATAAACTCGGGAGTGTTGGAAAAAACGGGGTCGGAGTGATCCAAGAGCCTAACATCAAGATTATTCTTGAAGTAGGCCGCAACACCCCCCCCATCCTTACCAACCCGATCCAGCCTGTGCAATGTGTAGCCAGGAAGGCCCAACATGTTGGAGGAGTCATGCTGTGTGAGGAAGGTTTCTGAAAAAGCAATGATATCATGATTAGATGGAAGTATTAGTGACTCGACGGATGAAAAATGTGTTTTTAGGCGGTTGATATTAACATGGAAAATGGAGAATGACGAGTTAGTAAGTGATGATAACGCCTGGCCCTGCAACCCTCATTGTGAGGTAGGAGAGTTATGAGGTACAAGGTTATTAAAGTCAGCCTCAGAGCGAATTGGAAAAGGCTGTTCTCCCCTCGATTTACGCATGAAAACCGTATAGTTTTTGACGTAAGGCCTCGCATAACCTAGGTCTATTGAGCGACGTAGCGCTTTACTTAAAAGTACGTGTAATTCCTTAGGCCAAAGCGCACGCAAAAATACAGCCGAGTCTCCACCCGCACCAAAAAGGGAATTAGCGGACAAGCCCTTGAGAAGGCGAGCCTTCTCCAAGACCAAATCCCTTGTTGATGGAGAGGAAACTCGGAAGACGAGACCTCTATTATTTACATTTATATTTATATTTAAATTAACGTCGTTTCCGCCAAAACCGCTAACGCCCGCAGCCGAAGATGTTGACCCCGTGTCATGCATACCTGGCTTGTTCCGGGCAAGCCAGGGACGAATATCCAAAACTTGCGCGCAAACGCGGGGAAGGTTGATGGCTGTTAGCACCTTATCGACGACCTCCCCTTCCGAGATAGACAGATTTGCCGGAATACCGAGTAATAAAAGCTCGCAAGTGTCCGAGGAGGCCGTCACCGCTGACACTGCCGATAATGCCTGGCCGTTGCGCGCGTCATCGAGTTGACCCTGTACCGACTTATTCGCCGCTTCCAGCGCTCCCAGGCGGTCGGAGACGTTGGAGAATCTCTCCTCGGTAGCGGTCTCCATCTGAAGGACCCGGGAGTTGAGATCCCGGATATCGCTGGCCAAACCCTGAACCGAGGCTTCAATTCGCGAGACCGTACGTTCCCAATTTGCCTCTAAGCGGCTCGCGAAGTCCGCGAAGAGAGAAGCCATATCGACGGTACTAGACTGTTGCGCGGGTAGGCCGGAGCAGCTCTCAGTGGGCGCGGCACCGCGAGGTTGCTTGGCAACCTGCGCACATGGCGGCAAAGTGGGCGAGGCGACGCGCTTGGTCGACCCAGTGGTGGGGGTCGCAGCAGAGAGTGTAGCGCCCGACGCGAGCTCGCCTTCCAAAATAGTCGTCCCGGGAAGTGCTGCCCCCTCACGCGGCACGGGAGAGGTAGAGCTCTTCGCAAGCCGACTTAGACGACAGCAACGTGGCTCGTTACAGTCGGGCAACACACTAAAGCAGTTTGAATGTATTAAACTGCCGCACCGCGTGCATACCTCTGCATGGTCCTTCTTCACGATTCGGCGATTGCATACCAAGCAGGTAGAGCGCGTAGCCGGCTGCATCTCCGAATGATTAAAGTAGTAGCTACGATATTGCGGCAGGGCTGACCTTTAGTACCGGTGGTAGACAGAAGAGGCGCTGCTCCGACTGAGCGAAAATTGACAAGTTGGGCCGCCAATTTGCGCAAGCTGAGTCCTAACCTCTCAGCTACACTAACTTTTTAGAGGAGATAAAAAGGATTCCTGGGCGAGAGAAAAGTACCTGATATTATCTCAGACAACGGCCGCCACTCCAGGGAATCCCCTCCTCTAGGCTGAAACTCGTTGAAAAGAGTGTGAACAACAATAACTGTAATCTAATATATGCGAATTTTGAGCGCGTCTAGTATACCCACCAGAGAGAGAGAGAGAGAGAGAGAGAGAGAGAGAGAGAGAGGGAGAGAATGAGAGATAGAGAGATAGAGAGATAGAGAGATAGATAGATAGAGAGATAGAGAGAGAGAATGATAGATGGAGAGAGATCGAGAATAAGATAGATATAACCTTTATTCGGTATTTCAGGGAAAAATCCCCGTATACATATTATGAATATAATCTGCGCAGTAACAAATAAACTAAAATGAAATAAAACATAGTGGAAATCAAAATTGATCAAAACGAAACACTCATCACGCCAGAGAACAGATAACAAACGTAACATGAGATAATAAATACACAGATAAACATATAAATAGATAACTGAATAAATAAGTATCAATAACAACAATAAAAACAGTAAAGTAAACATAACAATAACAATATAAAATATAAAATAATATATAAAATATAAAGAGAGAAAGAGAGTGAGAGAGAGAGAGAGAGAGAGATAATGAGAATGAGAGAGAGTGAGTCAGTGAAAGTGAGTTAGCCATCTAATTAAAAGTGTGGTTTATTCACCAAGATAGAGTAACTTTCTTTTGAAATAAATTCTGCGCGATGATAAAATAAACATCTATATTTTATAACTATAATTTGAATTCATTATTTATTGCTCTCTGCGTTTGACATATAACAATATTAAATCTACATCTATCTACATTATATTAAAGTTAACTTTTTGAGCGATTTTGTAAAAACTTCCCAAGTAATGCGAAAAATACTTAAAACATATCTATTTTATGATAAATATGTGTTACAGAAGATAATGCTTCATATTACTGACAAAAAAATTATTATTATAATTACTAAATGATATTAAAAAAAAACGATAAATTATAATGTCCGTCCGTCCGAATTGTGGGGGAGTGTGAGGGAGAGAGTGAGAGAATGAGAGAGAGAATGAGAGATAGAGAGAGAGAGAGTGAGATATAGAGAGAGAATGTGAGAGAGAATGAGAGATAGAGAGAGAGAGTGAGATATAGAGAGAGAATGTGAGAGAGAATGAGAGATAGAGAGAGAGAATTGAGTGAATGATTCATTGATTCTTTATTAAGCGGCAAAGGACTCAAGGTCCTAGTTGGCCGCAGCCAGTAAATTCAGAAATAATAATGCATACAATTAATTTACTATTACAATAATCGCATTCAAAAACAGTTTTAGATATAAATATGAAAAATATAAAAAGTAAAGTAAATATGATATTAAATAGATAAAATTTGTCTAAATTTATATGATAAAATATAATAAAATGATTAAATAATAATACAATAAAATATTATTATTACATAAAGTAGTAATTAAATAATAAAAATAAATAAGTAATAATAAATATAAACTAACAATGAAATCATATCTAGAATGCAAAAAGGACATAATACTGACTTTGATGAAGATTCTAAATTACGTAAACAAGTAAAACAAATTGCAAAGCGCATATATATCAGACTTAAGTTACTACATTCCAATTAATCTACAAGAGTCGAAGATAAAAAATACTCAGTCAATTCAAATTTAAAAGAGGGAAACTCGAACTTTCGTCTCAAATTTTCCGGCAGGGCATTCCAGAAGTTAACCGCCCCTATAGTGAATGAATGTCTATAACATGAAGAGAATGAGAATTAGAGAGAGAGAGAGAATGAGAGTTAGAGAGAGAGAGAGAATGAGAGATTGAGAGAGGGAATGAGAGATACAGAGACAGGGAGAATGAAAGATAGAGAGAGAGAGAATAAGAGATAGAGAGAGAGTGAGAGATATAGAGAGAATGAGAGATAGAGAGAGAGTATGAGAAATAGAGACAGAGAACCAGAGGTACAAAACGAGAGAGAGAATGAGGGAGAGAGTGATATAATGCGAGAGTGAGAATGAGACAGAATGAGAGTCTGAATGAGTGAGAGAGGGAGAGAAAGAGAGAATGAAAGATAGAGAGAAAGAGGGACAGAATAAGAGAGAGAGAGAGAATGAAAGATAGAGAGAAAAAGAGTGAGAATAAGAGAGAGCATGAAAGGTAGAGAGAAAGAGAGAGAGAATAAGAAAGAGTGAATGGGAGATAGAGAGCGAGAGGGAGAATGAGAGAGAGAGTGATAGAGTGCGTGAGTGGGAGCGAGTAAGATTGAGGGAGAGTGGGGGAGTGCGAGAGTGAGAATGAGTAAGAATAAGAGTCTGTGTAAGGGAGAAAGAATAGAATAGAATAGAATACTTTATTAGGTTATTGGGGTAGAAACCCCGTAAACACAAAAATTATACAACGCTGAAAAAATGCAAGGTGTAAAAATAACATAACAAATATAAATTAACAAAATAAAAATAACAATAGAAAATACAAATATAAATAAAAACGCTGGTAAAAACAATATAAATATATAAAACATATGAATAAATGAGCGAAGTATAACGACGGATGAAAAGTTAAAAGTAGAATAATAAAATACAAAAATAGTAAAAATAAAATAAAATACAATAAAATGGAATAAAATGGTGAAATGTGAGAGAATAAAACAATAAATAATGAAACAAAAATGAGATATCACAGCGTGTAGTAAGCTTTAAGCTTCGGCGTTCACAATATTTAATACTGATACATCATTTACATTGCTGGTGTTAATTAAGTTACTACTGATATCATTTACATCGCTTAAGTGGGGACGGATTAAATTTTCGCGAGTTGCTCTTTCCTCCCATGCTATGGAGTCGAGATGAAGAAAATGGGCAAAAGCAGATGATTTGAAAGTGATGAAAAGGGATGGGTCAAACGACGTGATGGAAAGCGAATTTAACAGTTTAGTGGCCGTGATGACATATGATTTGTGAAGCGATTCAGTGCGAGGAGGGAGGTAGGTCAATCGTTTAGGAGGATAGCGAGATGAAATGCGTTGATCGGTTGAGCTATTAAGTCTAATGAAATGATCTGATAGGTAATGAGGAGAATTATGCGATAAAATGTTAAATGATAAAGAGGAGATGAAATATAGTCGTCTCGACTCCACAGATAGCCAGCACAACTTTAACCTATAGGGCGTCACATGATCATATCTATTTAAATTTCCCCAAACAAATCTCACACAGGCATTGAGGAGTCTTTGAAGCTTTAAGTTTCTGGTCTGGTCCAAGTCGTTATAGACTGCACAGGCGTAATCAAAATGAGGCAATATCAAGGCTTCAATGAGAAATTTACGGGTTTTCCTGGAGAAAGCGCGTCTATGAAAACGCAGAGAGCGTAAAATACCGTGTACCCTCTGAGATATAGCTAAAACGTGCTTGGACCAGTCCAGAGTGGGCAGCAGCCAGACGCCTAGTGATTTCACTTGAATTTCGTAGTGGAGACAATTATTCAAAAGCTTAACACGCGGGGCAGTGGTTAGATTCATACGCGAAACATATGCTTTACTGCCCAGGATCATTACTTTAGTTTTACTAACACTTAGGTCTAAACCATTTTGGGATGCCCACGAAGCAACCGCATTTGCATCATGTGTGATTCGTTGGACACCCAATTCGAATTCACCCGGAGGAAAAGAGTAGTAAACCTGGGCATCATCAGCATAGATCATATGATTACTGAATTCGAGAACATCCGGAAGATCATTAATAAAAACTGAAAAAAGCAATGGACCCAAAACACTGTCGTGCGGTACGCCTGAATTGACCCCAAGCCAGTCAGAGCAGACGCCCAACTCATCTACCACCGCTTGCGAACGACCGACCAGATAGTGAAAAAACCACCTCAATACCGTGTTCGAGCAACCCATATTACGTAGTTTAATCAACAAAGGGCCGTGTGGTACCGAATCAAACGCTTTGGAAAAATCGAACAGGATCAAAATCGTAATCATGCGCGAGTCAATGGCCCTTCTGATATCGTCGAGAACACCCAAGAGAGCAGTCTGCGTGCTGTGGCCTCTGCGAAACCCTGCCTGCCTGTCGATAAGTTTATGATTCGGTTCTAAATAATAAGATAACTGTGAGTGAACTAACTGTTCAAGTATTTTAGAGACCTCACAGAGTTTAGCAATGGGCCTGGTGTCCGAGCAAAATTCGATCCTTTTCGACTTTGCCAATGGAAAGAGCAAAGATTTCTTCCAGCAATCGGGAAAGAAACCGAGTGACAGCATGTCGTTAAATAAATCAGTAAGCTGCGGAGTTAATTGTGGTTCAAGCAGTTTGAGCATCGCCACAGATAACCCGTCCGTCCCCACCGCCCTTGACTTTGCATTAAAAAGAGTACGCCGAACTCCCGAGGAACTAACTGCATTAAATTCAAAGATAGATGAACTAGGAGGGTCGGAATCAGAGGAACAAATTGTGTTTAAAAAGGAAGGTGAAAGCGGAGAAACCCGATTTGTCATTGAAACGTAATAATTGTTAAGTTGCTGGGTGGAGAATGTATCCAATGGAGATATATTGGTTTTGGCACACAGGCCAAGGTTTTTTAATTCCCTCCATTTAGCTATCGGGTTTACAGTGTTTTTTAATTTGTTTGAAAGAAACATATATTTATTGCTGTCGAGAAGGTTTGAAACTCTGTTTCTTAATGTCTTGAAGCTCTCGTAGTCTTCTAAGCGGTTGGATACTTTGAAAGTCCTAAATGCTAAATTCCTAGATTTAATGAGCTTTTTAACTTCCGCTGTCACCCAGGGCTTGGATTTGTTGCTGACAGTTATCAGTTTAGCCGGTGCAATGGAATCAAAAGCAGAGAGAGCAGATACCATGAGATGAGATAAGGAAGCCCGGAGATGAGAGGCTGAATCGCCGTACGAGTAATTATGATTATGAGAAGAGGAAATGTGGTCAAAAGGAGAGGGTGATGAAATTTGTGATACCGTCCCTAATGAATGATGGTTATGAGAAATGTGTAATAAGTTAGGTGAAGACATGCTAAGTGAGTGAGAGTTATGAGGAATGAGTAATAAATTAGGTGAAGACATGCTAGATGAGTGAGTGTGAGAAATGGAAAATAAATTAGATGATGACGTGCTAAAAGAAGTAGAGTGGTGAGTGGAGATAAATGGATTAGGTGAATGAGAGTGAAGTGAATTATTGATGGGAGAGCAAGACAGTGAAGTCGGATTCCCACCGACATTCAAATTTGAGCTCAAATTCGAATACAAGTGTAAACTCAAATTCAAGTTCTGATCAGGTGAATCTAAAGGGTTAGATGAATGAGGTTCATGTAAAAAATGAGGTAGGAGGGTTGATTTAGAATTATAAATATTATTGAATGTGCTGGCTAGTTCTTGGAGGTTGATCCCCTCCAAATCACGTGACCAATACCTTTTTAATTTGGGCGGATCTCTGTTAATTAGTAATTGAAGTGCTATGAAGCAATGACCCGCCGCAAAAGGAGTTGCTGATTTAAAGTAATTAAAATCAGGTGAAGGATCACTTATAAGGAAGAGATCAAGCCATGTGTGTGAAAAACCCAGAGACGTGATCGCATGATGGGTTGATTCGGAACCAACAAGAGATAAATTGAGTGCTGTTATATTAGTTCTCATCATGTCTGCCGCAGCACTTGAAGACTTCATATCAATATTGAAGTCCCCAGTAATAACAGCAAGACTGTGGGAAGGAAGGATATTAGATAATAAATCAAAGAAGGTGATGGGGTAAGATGCCGTTGGCCGTCTGTAAACAACACTCAGAATTAGCGAGGTCGATTTGCCGATGATATGCAGTATAATAAATTCAGGAGAATTCGAGAATAGTTTATCAGAGTGGGCCAACATATTAACTTTGTACTCATCTCTAACATAAGCGGCAACTCCCCCTCCTTCCTTACCCATCCGGTCAAGTCTGTAGAGAGTGTACCAGTGAGAAAGGTCTCTGTGAGTGCGATCACATCGAAGGCTTGTGGGTCAATTAATGATTCAATTGATGCGAAGTGTGTTTTGAGTCTATTAATATTGATATGAATGATAGAAAAGGAAAGTGAGTGTGATTGTAAGCGAAAAAGAGACGTCTGACCAACTGCCCTTCATAAGGAAGGAAAAGTAGGATTGACCGGTGGAGAATTTGGTGGTAGGGAGAGGAGTTCAGCTTCAGAACAAATGCGGATTAAAGCACCCTTTCTTTCTTTGCGCATATATACAGTACAATTTTTAACAATCTGGCGCAGATAACGTAATTCCTTCGCTTTGCGTAGAGATTTCATCCATAGAGCGTGGACTGTCTTCGGCCATAAAGGTCTGATATAAAGAGAAGATTCACCTCCTATGCCGTAAATACTAGAGGTCGTAGCACCCTTTAAGAGATATGCTTTTTCAATAATTAAATCTCTGTCGGCTGGTGATGAAACTTTGCAAACCAAGCCTTTAGAAACGCTGAGAGAAGAAGGACTGATCGTCATTTGGCTTGGTGTAGATGATGACGAATCAATTGAGTTGGGAGCATGCGGCAGCCATGGACGAATCTCAACGATGTGTGCCACGACCAACGGGAGATTAATATGAACCAGGATTTTTTCGATTTTTTTGAGGTCATTTAAGGTGGAAGCGGTAGGCAAACCTGTGAATAAAATGTCACAGGAATTGTTGTCCTGCACCCCTATATCGTCCAAAGTTGCCGGCACCGAGGATGTACCGCGATCGAGAAGAATGTTCAAATTTACTTCCAAATGCTCGACACGAGCTCCCATATCACTAAAACGTGCATCAGCACCCGACTCAAGGGAATCAACCCGTCCACGAAGAGTGTCCAGATCAGAACGAAGCGAATTCAGCTTAGCGTCAACACTGTCAACCTTAACTTCGACTCTCACCACTCTCTCTTCGACTCTCTCAACCAGCTTAACCATAGTGCGTTCGAAATTCAAAAACCACGCTGGAGGAGCGTCCACTATCGCAGCGGTATCGCAGAGGCCATCGTGTTAATGTCAGTGGTGAAGCGAAGGCAAATATAGAACTGGCGAGGCAGGGCGTGTGACGTCACAATGTATAAGTGCGGTGGCGAGATGGGAAGCCGTAGTTCCGCAAGGATCCTGGAGAGGCGTACACGTAGTTGCGAATAAATTTGCCGCTTGATTTCCCCTCCAAGCGAAAAGATAACCTCGATGTAAGCAGGTTATTTGCAGCGAAAAATTGAGGTGGAAGGACTAACCGCAAAAACGAACTTTATCAAAAAGTGCAAGCCGCAGTCAGGCCGCCCACGTAAAATATGCACTGCAAAGCTCGGGAACAGATGTGAGTAAAATGCGACGAAATAAATACGGAGCGAAAATAAGCAGTGACTGTACGACTCACCTTGCGCGCGCAGAGAGAGAGAATGAGAGATAGAGAGAGAGAGAGAGAGACAGAGAGCGAGAGGTACAGAGCGAGGGAGAGTGAATGAATGAATGAATGAATCTAGTTTATTGGGCCTTTTGGGATAGAAACCCCGTAGGCACTTCAGCAATACATTTGAGCTTATATATACAAATAATTAAAAATAACAATGAATAAAATCCTTAAAACTACGCAACAAAAATAATAAAATATATATGTACAAACAAAATAAAATTAAAATTAGATTAAAATTTAATGTTTGACAAAAGAAAATTTTAGCGCTTTGTAACAAAATAAATAAAAATATAAAACACAAATGATCGCCATACGTACGTTAAATGCAGTGTAAAATACAAATTTAAATTTACATAACGCAAAAAATAATACTGACAATGATACTGATAAAAAATAATAAAAAATAATACTGATAGAATAACTAGTGCAATAATAATACATGACGCAAGATAATACTGTTATAAATAACTAAGCTAACTACAATAAACAAACTATTCTACTCCGCTTGGAAACGAGGGATGGGCCGCAAAACTAATCGCTCATTATTTACCCGGTCGGACCAAGCTGTCTGGTCGAGTCCAAACAGATGATCGAAAAGGGAACGTTTGAAATGATTTAGAGAGGAGATCATGAAGTTTTCGATGGGCAGGGAATTTATTATGCGGGATGATGTAATGACGAAAGATTTATTTAAGGCTTCTGTGCGAGGTGGTAAGTAGGTGAGTGCTTTAGGCGGATGACGTGATGAGGTGCGAGGATTAGTGACTGGGTTATTTAATAATGAGAAATGAACAGCGAGGTATGATGGTGAGTTGTGTATTATTATATTATAAGCTAATGATCCAATGAGATAGGAGCGTCTGGACTCGACCGACAGCCATTTTAGATCAAGCCTATGAGGCGTCACATGGTCATATCTGCACAAATCGCCCCTCACAAATCTTACGCACGCATTTAATAATCTCTGTAACTTTAGATTTTTGGTTTGGTCAATATCATCATAAACCGCGCACGCATAATCAAAATGCGGGAAAATGAGCGCCTCCACCAGATTTTTCCTAAGTTTACGCGATAGTGTTTTTCTATAGTATCTTAAGGAGTGTAGTACTCCATGAACCCGTTTGGAAATTGCTAAAACTTGTTTTGACCAATCCAAAGTGGGCGATATGAACAATCCCAGAGACTTGACCTCACTTTCATACTGCAAGTATTCATTTTCAATTTTAACTCTCGGGGCAGTGTTAAGATCTATACGGGAAATATACGCCTGACTGCCCAGGATTATAACCTTCGTTTTATTTACATTTAATTTGAGACCATTTTTGTTCGCCCAACCGGCAATCGCATTTGCATCTTCCGAGATTTGTTGAACTCCTGTTTCGAATTCCGCCGGATAAAACGAAGAATAAACCTGGGCATCATCCGCGAACAACATACATTTGCTATACTTCAAGACATTCGGTAAATCATTAATAAAAATGGAGAATAAAATCGGACCAAGTACACTGCCCTGAGGTACACCCGCATTTATATTCAACCAATCGGACAATTCTCCACCCTCACCCTCCACCGCCTGTGAGCGACCCACCAGATACCTGTAAAACCAATTTAATACATTTTCCGAACAACCAATATTACTTAATTTGGTAATAAGCACATCGTGAGGGACAGTGTCGAAGGCCTTGGAGAAATCAAATAGCATAAGAATCGTAATTTTCCGAGAGTCTATCGCTTTTCTGACATCATCCAGGACCCCCAACAATGCTGTCTGAGTGCTGTGACCTTTGCGAAAGCCAGCCTGTCTCTCTGTCAATAAATTATTTGTCTCCAAATAATTTGAGAGTTGTAGATGAACAATGCGCTCGAGTACTGTCGATAATTCACATAACCTAGCAATTGGCCTGGTATCCGCACACGTTACAATTTTACTAGTTTTAGCCAATGGAAATAAAACCACCCTCTTCCAGCAGTCGGGAAAAAAACCCACACTTAACATATTGTTAAATACTTCGGCAAGCGGAAAGATTATTTGTGGCTCTAAGAGTCTGAACATCTTTAAGAAGATACCATCAATACCGACTGCTTTAGAGGTAGATTTCAGTAATGCATGTCTAACCCCTTTGGCCGTTACTAAAGAGAAAGAAAAGGAAGGAGATGAAGATGACGATGAACAAGTGTTAGAAATGATAGATGCCAACGACTGAACTGAGAGAGGGGGTGATCGATTTGAGATGGAGGCATAATGATTATTAAGTTGATGAGGTGAAAAAACGTTTAATGGAGAAGTAGAGATATAGAGAGAGAGAGAGAGAGAGACAGAGAGCGAGAGGTACAGAGCGAGGGAGAGTGAGAGATATAGAGAGAGATAGAGAGAGATAGAAAGAATGAGAGATAGAGAAAATGATGGATAGAGAGAATGAGAGATATAGAGAGAGAGAGATAGAGAGAGAGAATGAGAGATATAGAGAGAGAGATAGAGGGAGAATGAGAGATATAGAGAGAGAGATAGAGAGAGAATGAGAGATATAGAGAGAGATATAGAGAGAGATAGAGAGAATGAGAGATATAGAGAGAGATAGAGAGAATGAGAGATATAGAGAGAGATAGAGAGAATGAGAGATAGAGAGAATTAGAGAGAGAATGAGACAGAGAGAGAGAAAACGAAAGTTAGAGTAATAGAGTGCGAGAGTAAGAGCTAGGTTCCGCTTCAAATCCGGGCTGAAGCTGTTTTCATTGAAATTTCGAGAATGTCTGAAGGGTTGAACTTTATTTTTCATACAAGAAATTATAAGAATATTGCATTTATCAAGGTTTTCTCGGCTACATATTGTTATAATAACTTGAAGCTTTGTAAAAAGATAGATAATTACATAACGGAGGGCAACTAACTCCTGTTTTTGCGTAAATTTGTTTTTATTAATTGTTATAAGTAAATTAGTTGTTTTTTCGTCTGCTATTTTCTGGTGCGAAATTTGTTTTTGCAATTGAGTATGATACCCACTTAAATAAGTTATCAATCGACATAAGAAGGTTTAAAACGTGTAATGAACGAAACATTGCTCAAATGAGTTTTTGGTATGACATATTACCTGGGATATGATCTGAGATCTCCAGTGAGATTTTTTAATCGGGATATATATGGGTGATTCTCATCTAAAGTTCAAATTTCGACAGTCGATTAAGATTTTAAAAAATAGTTTAATTTTTCATTTCCATCACATGTAATATGTTTGTACTAAATTATAGAAGGTACATATAGCGTGGGCATGCAGGATTCAAAGAAAAGTTATATATAAAAAATTATATCTAAGTAGTTACAAAGTAATTAGTTTTATGTTATTCTTTAGGGAAAGAATAATAAAGATTATTTATAATAATGAAAGTGACAGGGGAATTTCATATGCCAGGGGATATACATGACAATATTTTTATTTTTCCAGACTTTTACTACAAAATAAACAATTCGGAATAATTACGTAATAAACTACTACATGAGTATAAAATTACCGCATATAATTATTTAATAAGAAGCTACTATTACATTAAAAAAAATGCATGCCATGGGAATTACAATAAAAAGTATACGCGGCCATACTTTATATTTCATTTGATATAACTATTATATTTAATAATGTTATTGTTAATATTTTGATTCTACTTTATAATAACAACCAAAATAAACAACTTCTAAGAAAACGCAATTAATGTGAAGCAGAATAAGATTAACTTTAATCTAATTTTAGAAAAGTCTTTAGCTTTACGAAAAAATGTCCGAAGTACATAAATCCGCGTAATAAGCTCAAAATAAAAATGAACCGTCTACAAAATTTTTTATGAAATGCGCATATGGCAACTACAAACTTATGCCATTTGTACATTGATTAAAAGTTGATACAATCGTATATATAGCACCTTTAAAATCATGGAAAAAAATTTACAGCCAGGGGACGTTACATTTTGACAATTATTTATTTAAAAAATAAATAAATAATGCGATATTGAAAAATGTTATGCAGGTAAGTTATTTGGTTGTAAAAAACAAATAAATTACCATTTTTATATTACCTTAACTGTTATTATTAAAAGAGATATACGTTGCTTACCTAAGTTAGAACTTTAGATGAGAATCACCCATATAAGTAAACAATATATCGAAAATTGTAAAAACAAATCGTTATTTCTATTTGAACTTCTAATATTTGTCATCCTAGTACATGTGGTATTTTAAATTCTAATTGGAATGTTATAATTAATAATTTATTAATATGAATCGATCTATTATGAATTATATAAAGTTTATCAGATATTAATGTAACTAATAATATTAGAATTAATTATTGGGAATAACAAAAATTGTTAATGATATAAATAGTAAAAATAATCATTCTTCTATTAATTATTACGGATTTATCCCAACAAATTATATAATTGTAATATTTATTTAATTACTAGTACTATAAATTATTTTACTAAATAGTTTTTAAAAAATAATTTTTTGAATATTACATTACATTGTAATTTGATGGTAAAGAATTATTATGTTAACAATACTATTTAACTGCGAGCGAAGCGAGCATTTTGGCTAGTTTGTATTAAAATAACATTAAAAAAAGAGTTTATTATTTAATCATGGCCCTATCTAATATAAACAATCCGTTTTTATCTGTTGTCATAAAGAATATCATTGTGTCTTATTGCAGATGGAAAATGTAACAAACGTGTGCCTGGTGATTGGGTAATTGCTCCAAGTGGCTGTTTTAGGGATAGAGTAGGTGCTACGCACCATAGGTCTTCCTTTTATGTGTAATAGCAGGCTATGTGAGGTTCTATTCGGAGTCGTGCGTATGTAGAGGAATGTTTAAGATTATAGACTATTTGGACTCATTAAACGACTTCCCAACAAAACCCTTACTGTTAAATAAAACTGTTTTGCATATAAATTACAATATTATTTAGTAAGGGATTGACAAGCTGTAAAAATAACAATTTTTACTTACTGTATTTTAATTTTTACAATTTTGTTTTTTAAGTATATATAGCTTTAAAATAATCGAAAAAACTTATATTAGTAAATATCTATTTTCAAGTATTTATAACCAATTGTAATAGTTTAAAACAGTTATAAACTTTTTTAACAGTCCAAAATTCGACCTTTATGAGCAGTTACGAACAGTTATAAACTTTTTCTAATTTTTATTATAGAAAATCATTTCCGCCTGGGTTGCAAAAGTAATTGCAAAAGTAATTAATTTTGTATATATTGTGTATTTTACAATAATTGTAAAAGATCAAAATACGCAAAATAAACTCATTATTGGATCATACGATATCATATATCTCGATATTCAAACATCTATATAGTCAGAAAAGTGTAAAAACATAATAAATACAAATAAATACTATATTCTGAAATATGTATAAAAACTATTTTATGTCCATAAATATTTATTATTATTATTATTAATATATTAGTTGAGTCTCTGTTAACGACATTTTACGCACAACCGGTAGACCATCTACTTGGTATACTTGGTAGGAGCAAACTACCAATACCCACTAAACCCACATATTTCTGTTCGCACCGACGCCAGGCCGGAACTGTTGTTCACATTACTTCAGACTGGATGCCAGCTTTAGCGTGTCCAAAAACACAGTCGTTCCTATTAACTTTCATTCATGCTCGAAACACATGCATTCAGTCTCGCAGATATCCATCAACCTTTTTTCTCCGCAAAACATTCGTAACGTAAGTAGCGATTAAGCGCCAGTTGTCCGCGTTCGGCGTCATAAGTCTCGTCACGTTTTCCGGCGTGATCGCTTCTATGTCCGTATTAAGTCGTTAACGTTGATCTGCTCATCGCCCGCAGGCAAAGAACGTAAAATCTGACAATATCAAGTTATTGTTAAATTCAATTATTTACTTATAAAATTCGTAATGGAAATGAATATCTAACAATTTCAGCACAATATTTTAATTGCTTGTAATATAAAATTATTAATCAGATTATATTATTAAATTTTAATGAATTTGAATATCTACATTGTATACTAGCTAATATATTACCTAATAATCGAATTACTTTTAGTCAGATCTAATTGTTTCATTACTTAATTAAAATAAATTTTAATCTTTTCGTTTGCATAACATGGTTTTAATTAATTCGAATGATCAAATTCATAATTGTGTGACAAGGGGGTTTAACACCTGTCACAAAAGATAAAAAGAGATAGTAAAAAGGCATTAGCGTAGCCTTTCCCCCTTAGTAAATCTACCTACCCGGATACCGTACACACACACAAACCTATTGTAACCTACCCAGCACCCTAACTACCATGAATGAACAACCCACATCCCTTCCCCGGTTCCCTGCAATCCAGCACCAGGATAATCCAAAACCTCAGAAATGATAGCAGGTATCCTTGGAAGACCATCGTCCATTGGAACCTCGTGCAGAATTTCTGTCGAAATAATAATAAATGAGACAAAGCACATTATTAAGGAAAAGGATAACCAGGAAGGAGAAGATAGGACAGCAAAATAGGAAAAAAGAATTGTCAACAGAAGTTGAGAGGGTAGGGAAACACTAACCTTCCCAACTTTAAATAAAATAAATAGATAATAATAAACTCCTACGGCTTAACGACTTACCTGTAACAATAATTCCTCGGGAGCTCCAGGTCAATCCCACACGGCAGGCCAGCGTCGGAGGATATCCACTACGTCGGCAGTAGTCGATTGAATCGTCCTCTTGATAGCAGGAAGAGAGACACAGTCGTACGAAGACGGCCGATTACACGGGCATTCGCTTCGTACCGATAGCAGCGCAAGGCGCATGCGCGCGCGGACGAGACGAGCCGAGTGCCGACGGAGAACAGAGCTCCATGAACTACGGTCGAGAGTATGTGGTCGCGGCGTACATTAAAGATTTCACTGGCTGTTACGGAAAGCAAACTAATTACATTTAAATACGGATAGAGTTAATTATTTATAATAATGTTCCGTTTTATAAATTTTGAAAAAAAATATATTCGTTTTCCTATTAAATTGAAAAATTTGGACGCGGAAACAATATAATTAGTTTTATTATATAAATAAAATAATAATTTTTTTTTCGGATTATTTATTAACAGTAATACCCGAAATTAACCTCATTATAGTTTATTCCCCTAACAAAAAATTTTGGAAATTAATTTTTTCTTAATAACAAACTAGGAGATTTGTTTTCTTTGTGATTTATTTGGATCGTTTTGCAAATTTAATTTTACAAATTTAATTGCCTTCCCCCTCCTTAAAGGTAATAACAAATGCGATTATACGTATATTGCTTATTTGCTTGAAATTAACCAGCTATTTTCATTTTTACTTCCCTTGGACACTCAAATAGCTTTAATCTAATTTGTTGCTTATATGACTAATACAATAAAATTAATTAATCAATATTTAGCTTTAAATAACAAAAGCATTTCCGCTTTTTTTTCTTTCCCTCTCTTGAAATAACTCTTCTTTTACCTGGCGAAAATAATCGTATGATTAATCACGCGAATTATCGAGTGATTTATCAAGTGATTTATCGGGTGATTTATTGAGTGATATATCACTTGACGGTTTGGCGCTATTTATCACTTGATAAATCATTTGATATATCACTAAGCCAATATATTTAAGAAATGTGCAAATTATGACTATTTCTAGATTCAAAAGTCGATAATAAATAGTTCAAAAATTATGTCAAAAAAAACATAAAATAAATAAAAAAAAAGTATTACACATTTTTCTGTTTATATTATTCACCCATCCACTTATTAACCGCGGTCAATGCTGCTTAACTTTCATGATCAATCATTTCGCAGTCTATTCTCAATACTATATTCACAAACAGTTACAAAGATAATAAAAACATATTTGTAGATATTTGAAAAAGCCCAGTTAGAATTTATTTTAATGGTATCAATTTTAAGGGGGTATCCTCATATTGATCGCGAAAAATGAAGACATACTTTAGGAATTTTTTTAAAAGAAACTATTCAATATTTTTATTTGAAATTTTATTTACGTAGTTTCTTATAGTTTGTAGAAACATACAAAATTTTGATATATACATAATGCGTTAATTAGGTGAGCCACGTAATCAAATTCAAGGTGAAGATATATTTTTTATGGTCTCAATTGGCGCTATGTTTCGTTGTTGCTGTGTCATTCTGAAACATAAGAAACAAAGTTTTTTGACATTATTATACCAATTCCTCGTCCACTTACCTAAATTTGAAATGTCAAAAAAAAGTTTGAAAAAATGGCGGACTTTTGAAAAAAAATTCATAAAAGTTTTTTTTTATTATTGCAGAAGAGTTATTAAATAATTTTTTCAAACAAAATCCTTTAGGTTTGTCGACTAGCTAATTAAATTTCCTTTAAAATGGTATATATATTTTTTCAATAGCTTCAAAACTCGCTGAGTAATCAGTGGCGACAATTTGGAAAATCGAAAAATTGAGTTTTCGAGAAAAACGCGTTTAATATTAGCGGCATACAATATATTATTTTTTAATAGAATTTTTTCATACTTACAGCTACTAATCGACTTTTGTACTATTCAGCAATGCCTGCTCCATAAAGAAGCTCTTCTTGTTCTTCGAAATGCTGATTTTCAGATGCAGTTTTCCTTTTTTTGACCAATCGAGCTTCCTTGGATGCGCTCTCCGTTCTGATGTTTTGCCGTGTTACTCGTTCAGCGTCGGTGTTCTGATGCTCGATACCTCCCGGACTTTTCACCTTTAGGGTAAGACGACATTTTGCACGCAAAACAGCAGTGAACTAATCGACAGCTACGAGAATACACAACTATACGCACTAATACAACTAAAATTGGAATAGCATCTGCCACAGTACAATTGCGAAGCATCTCGAAGACCCAAACTCAGCGGGGCACCTATTGTATTCGAGCGCGTACCTGCCTACCTGCGCCGCATTCCGGCAGCGCATCGCACAGCTTTAAAGAAAATAGCCATAGCATCGAAACCGCTGCGAATTTCACTTTAAAATTTTAACAGCATACTATTGACATGTTATACTATCGACTTATGTAATAAAAAAAAATCGATTTTTCGATCGATCTATACGAGGATACCCCCTTAATGGAATAAACATATTTTTAAAAATATGGACAATTGCATACAAATTAAAATTTTAATGTACATATCGGTACCATATTAGAAGAACAATATATATTTAGTAATATATTGCAGCAATTTCATATTAATTGAAACTAGGCTTTTTGAAACGTCTACAAATATGTTTCAAAATACTAAAATCAGTATTAATATTCCCTATCCACAATGAATTCTTTAGGAACCCCCACTAGCGATTTAATGATGGTAGATCGCGAAGAAGGTATTTAAATAATTAAAAGTAGTATTAATAATACGATAAATAAGATTGAACATAGATAGCGATGCAATCCCTATCAGCACATAATGTCTTATAAACTTTTAAATTACGTTGCGGCTAAAACCTTTAAACGTTAGAATTTAACACTTGAAAACCGTTTAAACTACGTTTAAATTTGGTTAAAGTGTCCTCCTTAATTTTAGGAAAGTAATATTTTTTAACGTATTTCAAAACGTATTTTTAACGTTGGATAAACAAAAATATCCGATGTATTATATTATTATGGAGCATGCGCGGTTGTTACTTATCAATTATAGCTATGCGCAATTGTCATTTTTGCACATATAAATAATTTATATTTATATATTGTAACAGGGTTATTCTCATACGTCAGGAGGGTTATACTCGTCCTGTGCCTATATCCAATGCACAGGAAATCACATACAATACAATACCGCAATACCGAGATCAGCTGTCTCACCATACAGCTGGCAAATCGGTAAAATTACCTTTCGGGACGACCAGAGCTAGCCTCAAACTCCGAGTGACGATGTTGGCCCTGTGTACAATATGTGCACTTACCTGGTGCACACTTATCCTCCGTCAATGCTCGTACTCGGCTACTCAGCTATGTGTCGCGCGAAGTGCAATGCACGACACCCGCGGGACATGGCGGTATTCGCCTTCGGGATAGGGTCCGTCGGGAAACCAATAAGATGTTACACCGTGTATATGATTATAAAACGAGTTTATTATAATTAAATGAAAAGAATGGCGAGACCGCCGACAATAATAATTACAAGGTTGAGCCAAGGCAATGCTATTCCTTGGTTCGACGATAAACAGTTTTCAAGTACAAACAAATACGCGTGTGTGTGTGCGCCCGCCGCTATTCGCGTTAAGATTCGACGGGTTGGTCGATCTCGAGGACGAGGACGATTCGCCAGGTACAAATTACCTGGCTGTAAAATGTGTTGACGCGGTTAGGGTCGTGCCGGAGTGTTAAGCACTCCGGTTTGCCGTATACGCGCCTAAGTTGCAGAGAGAGAGACGCGATGAGAGCGGCTATTCTCTCGACTAACGCACTCGTCGGGATACCGCGCGTATCCCGTCGTTACCCGCGCTTACGCTATTCGCGATTATTCCAGGACTTACTTGGAATCCGAGACGACCGGGTTGACACGTCTTGGCGTTCGGTACTTCCTTCCTCTCGCTCGATTCTCGGTTTTATCGCCTCTCTATTTACTCGCGGAATCGCGCTCGTTCGAGGTTCGAACAATACTGCCGGTGTGTCGTGCACACCGGCTCTCCGACGCGCTCGCGCATGCGCCTTACGCGTCTTCAACGGTAGACTCACGCGATCGGTACGATTTTCGTCTCGCGTGAACCGTTTACCGTTACACCCCCCTTCCAGACGCAAGGTATATTTCCATATACCATGCTCTGACCTTTCCTAGACGCGTCAGGATGTGGTTAGGGGTCTGATACTGAATGAAATCGCTTTATTTCACGATTTCGATAGCCAGGGGATTTTTACCCTGGTGATCTCGTCCTGACTCAGATTTGTCAGGAGCTATCGGCTCTTTCTGACTTAGCTAGTGGTGGTTCGACCGACTGGGGCATGTACATAGGTTATGTATCCCCTGCCAACCACACACAGAATAGCGTTAGTGCTCTTTCATCTTTTCGACGGCGAACTCGTTCAATCGGGTTCAGTATTGACATCCGTCTACGTCAGCCAAGTACTTGTGTTGCGATTAGTACATTTTTAATTGTCGCTTCGCTTGCGCGCGCGTCTTTCTAGGGATTACTGATGATCCTGATCTTCCGAGTACGGATTCGACGTCATTATTTTCTACACCGCGTCCTACTATGTTCTTCCCGTGGGGTCTCGCGACGGTTTTTGCGGATTTTGGCGGACGGCCGCGTTTTCGTACATCCGGCGTTTTGACTCTCGCAGGAGTCTGTTCTCGCACGCTGGTGTCACCCGCTGTGACTCGCGCAGGAGTCCGCACGCAATTTGGTGACTGTACGCTCGCATGGGGCGGGTCACGCGTCACCCCTTGTCCCTCGATGTCCCTCGGCGGATGTTCTTCTTCCTCATCTGCGTCGAGATCTGGTGAAATGCAGTGTTTAAGGTGTTCGGCGTGTGCCAGGTCGGTCACCTTACCGTCTTTATCCAACAACGTATAAGTATTGGATCCTGGTTGGCCTATTATGATATACGGACCTGTCGCCTTCGGAGCCAGCTTAGCCGAAATACCTTGAGCTGCTGAGGATAGGACTCTGTTCTTTTTCCACACCAGATCTCCTACGGTGAAAGGTGTGTCCCTCCTTTTAGCGTTGTAGTAGCTCGCTTGTCGCTCATGTTGTTGATCTGAGCGTGCGGCTGCAGACTCATGTACTTCTTTGAGCTTTTTAAGTCGCTCTTGCCACCGTTCTATTTTACTGCCCTGCTCCTCTTCAATGCCGGCTCGGTCTTGATTCCTCTTGATGGTGCCGGGAGGCATAGGCTGTCGTCCGTAATTCAGCAGTGCCGGAGTTGTACCCGTCGACTCGTGGACGGTGTTGTTCAACGAGAATACAAGCTCCGGCAACTTCTCGTCCCAGGTGTTGTGGTTTTCTTCGATGAAAGCCACAATCCTGGTTTTCAGCGTTCGGTTGACGCGTTCATCCGGATTCGCTTGGGGGAAATATGGCGGAGTATTGGTATGATGTATTCCCACCTCTTGTAGGTATTCGTCGACGGCTTTATTTTTAAATTCAGTACCGTTATCCGAAAGGAATACCTCGGGAGTACCATATCGCAAAACTATCCTCTCTTTAAACTCCTTGAGAATGGTTTTCGCGTTGGCTTTGCGAATTGGTATACATTCCGCCCACCGGGTGAATAAATCCAAGAATACGAGGATGTACTCGTATCCGCCCTTGCTCCATACAGAGGGTCCGTTGATATCCCCTGCCACGACTTGCCAGGGACGCTCGACCGTGCGTTTTCCCATCAGTCCTGCAGGTGGTCGCTGATCCACCTTGCATTGTTGACAGACGAGACAGCGACGCACGTAGTCCTTCACGTCGGCGTAATAACCTGGCCAGTAGTAATACTTAGCCAGACTGGCAAACGTCTTCTCACGTCCAGCATGGCCAGACGTAGGAGAGTCGTGGCTTTCCTCGAGGACCGCTTTTCGGTGTTCCTTTGGAATCACTAACTTCCACGCGTCCTCGTCTCCGAGTGTTTCGTCGATCAACTCGTTCGGCTTGTGGAAGTATAGTCGTCCTCCGACACACTTCCAACGAGGAAAATCCCTTGGACTGGATTTTACTCATTTCAGCCAATTCTGAAACCACTCGTCTTGGGACTCCTCTACCCAAGATATTGCGTCGATGGCGAGGGCCTCCTCCTCGTTCATCCGCCATAGCGCGTCGGGTACGTAGTTCAGGGCGCCTTTTCGGTGCTCCACATCAAAGCTGTGTCCCTGTAACTCAAGTGCCCACCGTGCTAATCTACCCGTTGGACTGTGTAAACTACGCAGCCAACGTAAGCTACTATGGTCGGTTACAACGCGGAAATGATAGCCTTCTATGTAGGGTCTATATTTACCAATCGCCCATATAACCGCCAGGCACTCTCGTTCCGTAACGCTATAATTGCGTTCGGCCTGGTTTAACGTCCTACTGGCGAATTCCAGTACTCTCTCTTCTCCATTAATCACCTGGAGAAATACTGCGCCAATGCCAGTGTCGCTCGCGTCCGTTTGTATGACAAACTGCACATCGAACTCTGGCCTCGCTAGGACGGGAGCAGTTGCGATCAGCGCCTTAATCTGATCGCATGCCTGTTGCTGCTCCTCGAGCCATTCAAACTTACGGTCCTTCTTGGTAAGCCTTGTCAGCGGCTCGGCCAAGGTAGCAAAGTCTCGTAAGAATTTCCGGTACCACGAACCCATACCAAGGAATCTTCTAAGTTGTTTTAGATTCTTGGGCGCCGGATAATTGATGATCGGCTCGATTTTCTCGGGGTCTGGCCTGATTCCATCTCGGTTCACCAGCACTCCGAGATATTTTACCTCAGTACGTCCAAACACACTTTTATCCCGATTCACTGTGAGACTAGCCTCGTTGATTCTCTTCAGGACATACTTTAGCCACTTCTCGTGTTCCTGGAAGGTCTCTGTGGCGATGATTATATCATCGAGGTACGAAAATGCATAGGGCTCGAGCTCAGGCCCTATGATTTTGTCCACTAACCTTTGGAACGTGGCTCCCGCCTGGGATAGGCCATAAGGCATCCTTTTAAATTGGAATAAGCCTAGCCCAGGTACTGTGAACGCGGTTAAAGCCGCTGACTCCGGTCTTAGCGGTACCTGGTGGTACGCGCTACTCAAGTCTAGCGTGCTGATGTACCTCGCGTTCTTGAGCTTCCGTAGTATGCCGTCCATGTTAGGCAGCGGGTAAGCATCGGTTTTCGACACTGCATTGACCTTCCGATAGTCAATACAGAACCGATACTTCCCGTTAGGTTTACGGACCATTACTACGGGGCTCGACCACCCACTGGTTGATGGCTCGATCACCCCTGCGTCGAGCATCTCTTTAACCTGGGCGTGCATCTCTTCCTCTATTCTCTTAGAGACGGGATAATATTTCTGTTTGATTGGCCGCGTCGCACCCACGTCGAATGCGTGCTCAATCAGAGATGTACATCCCAACGGCCTCCCCGTTGTACCCAGGTATTGGTCAGCCAGTGTATGTCTTTCTTGCTCCTCTGGCAATAAGTCTGCAAGTCCTATCGATGCTATCTCGAATGCATCGATTCGCGATATGCTTGCTACTTCCAGATCTACGGACTTGTTGGCCGCTTTGATCCAAATTTTATTTTCGTTCGGATCCAAAACTGCGCCAAAACCACGGATGAAGTCCGCTCCGACGTAGCAGTCGATTTGATCGTCCGGAAGTACGGCCACGCGAATATCTCGCTTTATTCCTGCAACCTCGAAAGGCAGGTCTACATAACCAGCGATCGCCACCGTCTGGTTTCCTGGCACTTTGCTTTCCTTCCGTTGCTCGGGATGAGTGGACAGCCGCACGCCGTGGCCAATTGTAGACCAATCGAACCCATTACCGTGCGCGATGCTCCCGTATCGAACAAGGCGCGCACGCGGTAGCCGGCAATGCCCACTTGGACCCACCAACGAGTTTCTTTTTCACTCGGAGGGTCTTCTCCTCCAGCCCTATCATCATGATCTCGGGTAGCGGCCGCTATCTTGTGTTGATCTGACTTTTCCATCGATCCCACAGAATTCGGGCTGAGACAGCCGCTATCTCTCTCGAACTCAGCCGATATCGTCGGCACTTCCGACGACTCATTTGTTGCCGAGCTCTCCTCACAACGCTCCGTTGTGATCGGGATATCTGTTCGGGTCTTACGCATGACAGGAACGGGAACGACCCTTTTCAACCGCTCCTGTTTGCGTTTCCCGGACAGTCCGGACAATCTGCGCGCTTATACCCTAGCCATCCGCAACCAAAGCATTTCAATGGTTGTGCGGCTTGCGGTCTCGCGCTCACGTTCTGATTGTCTGTTTTCTCTTTCGATCCGCCGTACGTCCTTTCGGCGGAACTCTTCGTATTCTTGGTTCGATTTGGTTCCCTTGGTTTACCAATTCCGCTCCGGGATGTAGTCATCGAAAGGTCGAATTCTCTCATTTTCTCTTCGAGAACTTTGGCCAGGGTTTTCGCCAAGTCCTCTGGCGGATTCTTCTTGGTCTGCGGATTTGGTGTTGTCGGCTGCACCGCTGCAATCTTCGTCTTGGCCCTCTTTTCCTCCTTCGGTTTATAAGCCGACTCGGGGATTAGGGCAGTCTCGGGTTGCGGAGGGTGTCTATACGCTTTCTGTCCCTCCAGCGTAAGCTCGGCTTCGACAGCAAGATCGAGAAGAGTATGGATTGAATCGCAATCCGTCCTGCGCACCAAATTTTGTATTTCGGGGCGCAGGTTTCCGTGTAGCGTGTCTAGCTGTTGCTCGATCCTTGGGATTGGATCGAGTCTTCTTATCATGTGGACTAGACACGTAATATAATCCCGTGTTTTCTCGCCGGGTCCTTGATAGCGAGAATTTATTTCGGCAATCAACCTCTTCTGAAACCGCCTATTTGTTCCGAACCAGTGACGAGCTTCTTTTTGGAATTCGGACCATGTCGACCACGTATCTCTTTCGTTTTTGAACCAGAGTGCTGCAACGCCTCTGAATAACTCTGGCAGTGAGCTTAGCAATTCGGATTCTGAAAGATTGGCCAGAATCCGACATTCCTCGACTCGTTCGAGAAACGAGTCAATGCTCTGGTCGCCATCTGCTGAGAACTGTAGTCCCCATTTCCGGACAATTTGACCGACGTCTCTCAGCGACTGTCCTGCACTTCTCTGCCAGGTGCTGTTCTCGGTCCTGGTACCACTCGTGTTTCCAAGTCTTTCCTGACCTTGGAAGTTCCCCCCCTCCCAGGCTTGGCCGACTCTCCTTGCGAGTGGTGCTGGGGGGTCAGGTTGTGGTAACTCGGTTGTATTGTCCAGGTAATGGTACGTCATTGTGTCCTGGAATCCTACTTGCTGTCGTTGGCTCCGGACTTCGTGTCGTGGCTGGTCCAGTTTAGTGCTTGTTAAAATAGGCTGAGCTTGCGCTGCTGTCAGCGCGTTTACTTTTTCAGTTAATTGCTTAACTGTGTCTGACATTCCTTGCATAAAATTTGCGAATTCTAGTGGGATTTCGAATGTTCCTCCGTCTGTTGCAGTGAGTCTTATTCTGCTTGGATTATGGTCATCGTTTAAAATACTGTCGGCAGCTTTATCATTCGTTGGTGTTGATTCCGTGGTTTCTTGCAATATAGCCGTGGTTTCGTTGTCTTGGAGGTGTTGAACTCTTCTACGACTTGTTTCCATATTTTCTTTAACTTTTTCATCGTTGTTAAGAGTTAATAATGGATGGCTTGTGTTGTCGTCGATTGTCGAGTTCTCCCACGGGTGTTCTGCCGAGCTATATTTTGTGATAAAATTTTGCCTGAGTTCCTCCCGATGGTACCAGACGGTGATTTCATCCTGCTCAGGTTCTTCAACGAAATCCCTTGGCTCGTAATCTCCTAGGAGCCATTTTGTCAGACGACTTAACTTGTCAAATTTATTGCCTGTATCTTTAAGTGACAGGTCGTTAAGATATTGACAAATATCTTTGTCTCTATAAAACAAACACCAGTCTTCGATCTTCTGTTGTGTCGAACACGCCATATTTATAATAACGATTTAAATAAATAATTTACAATAAATATAAAAAAATAATTCAATTCGCTTTACCGGAGCAGTCCAATTGCGCGGCTATCGTGGGGTCGTTCGCTCGCGTTTTCCCTAAGGCGCACAATTATAATCGCAAAATACAAAATATATATATATATATATATATACGGACTATACGGCCTAATTATTGGATTGCTCTGGCTTCGTCCTACCGTGTACGCTAAGGTAAGATTGTGTGGGTTATTGCGAATCTGATTATACCAGAGTAGGAATTTAATAATTAAATAATAAATATTAAATGTGGGTACTAGAATCACCTCTTTAATTTAAAAAAATTAAAATAACCCGAATAAAACAATAAGTGTTTTATTTTTGCCCGCACAACCTTTCAGTACGTCTATTTGAATTTCTTGAGACGTGCCACAGAAAAATTTTAATTAATTTAATTAAGAAAAAAAAACAAATTTTATAAAATATTTAATATTAGTATTCTTTTTATTTCTTTAATAATTTTTTTTATTGCCAATTAATTAACTAATTAATTAATTGGTTATATCTTAGCGTACACTTTACACCAAATCTATTGTCTCTCTCTCGCATATTATGCTACGCAGAAATATATAACGAGAAATTACAATTCTAAGTGTATCGTTCTAGCGCTCGTAATTTTCCGACGCACACACTTTATTTTTCGGTTCGTGAAATCGTCCTATTTGATTTAAAAATTTTCCCAGATTTCCACAAAAAAAATATACCTTTTTGAGGATTCCAAAATAATTCGAAAGATTCGGAAAAAATTACGAATTCCGAAAAAATTGGAAAAATTGGAAAAATTCCGAAAACCTACAAAAATTTTGCAAATGTGAAAAATTTGAAAATTTTCTAAAAATCTAAAAAAATTATGAAAAATTTTTAAATTTCGAAAAATTTAAAATAATCTTGAAAATCTCGAAAAATTTGAAAACCTCGAAAAATTTGAAAATTTCAAAAAATTTGAAAATTTCGGAAAATTTTGAATAAACTTGAAAATTCTGAAAATTTTGTAAAATTTGAAAAAATTGAAAATTTCGGAAAATTTGGAAAATTTTTAAATTTTGGGAAAATTTGGAAAACTTGAACAAAAATTTTCAATTTGGGAAAACTTTAATTTGTTTATAAAATTTTTAAATGTTATAAACTATTTCTTTGGGAAATTTATCTATTTCGAATTTTAAATTTAATTTAAATCGAAAATAATAAGTCTTATTTCGAAAATAATAAGTATTATTTCGAGTTAATTCCAAGAATTATGTTCGTTTGTACTCGGCTCGTGTTGTTGTTTACATATGTTCGTCGCGACGAACTCGCAACGTACTCGCAACCACTCGTTGCGGTTTATATGTAAAACAACGTCCGAAGTACAAAATTATTTGAAAAGGTTTTTCCTATCCCGAGGAAACTCACGTTGTATTCGTAATAATTTTCCCTATCCCAAGGAAACTCACGTGTTGGGCGCCAGTTGTAACAGGGTTATTCTCATACGTCAGGAGGGTTATACTCGTCCTGTGCCTATATCCAATGCACAGGAAATCACCGCAATACCGAGATCAGCTGTCTCACCATACAGCTGGCAAATCGGTAAAATTACCTTTCGGGACGACCAGAGCTAGCCTCAAGCTCCGAGTGACGATGTTGGCCCTGTGTACAATGTGTGCACTTACCTGGTGCACCTTATCCTCCGTCAATGCTCGTACTCGGCTACTCAGCTATGTGTCGCGCGAAGTGCAATGCACGACACCCGCGGGGCATGGCGGTATTCGCCTTCGGGATAGGGTCCGTCGGGAAACCAATAAGATGTTACACCGTGTATATGATTATAAAACGAGTTTATTATAATTAAATGAAAAGAATGGCGAGACCGCCGACAATAATAATTACAAGGTCGAGCCAAGGCAATGCTATTCCTTGGTTCGACGATAAACAGTTTTCAAGTACAAACAAATACGCGTGTGTGTGTGCGCCCGCCGCTATTTGCGTTAAGATTCGACGGGTTGGTCGATCTCGAGGACGAGGACGATTCGCCAGGTACAAATTACCTGGCTGTAAAATGTGTTGACGCGGTTAGGGTCGTGCCGGAGTGTTAAGCACTCCGGTTTGCCGTATACGCGCCTAAGTTGCAGAGAGAGAGACGCGATGAGAGCGGCTATTCTCTCGACTAACGCACTCGTCGGGATACCGCGCGTATCCCGTCGTTACCCGCGCTTACGCTATTCGCGATTATTCCAGGACTTACTTGGAATCCGAGACGACCGGGTTGACACGTCTTGGCGTTCGGTACTTCCTTCCTCTCGCTCGATTCTCGGTTTTATCGCCTCTCTATTTACTCGCGGAATCGCGCTCGTTCGAGGTTCGAACAATACTGCCGGTGTGTCGTGCACACCGGCTCTCCGACGCGCTCGCGCATGCGCCTTACGCGTCTTCAACGGTAGACTCACGCGATCGGTACGATTTTCGTCTCGCGTGAACCGTTTACCGTTACAATATATTAATTTATATTTATAAATAAATATAAAAATAGCATTTGCGCATATCTATAATTGGTAATTAACAACGGCGCATGCTCCATAATAATATACATCGGATAATTTTGTTTATCCAACGTTAAAAATACGTTTGAAATACGTTAAAAAATATTACTTTCCTAAAATTAAATAGGACATTTTAACCAAATTTAAACGTACTTCAAACGTTTTTCAAATATTAAATTCTAAGGTTTAAAGGCTTTAGCCGCAACGTAATTTGAACGTTTTTAGGACACTGTGTGCTGATAGGGAATGATTCTAAGGGATAGATTGGAAAGATATGAAATCAGGAAATATTTTGGCGAGAACGCAGCAATGTGGAACCCAAGATAATAGACCTCCACGAATTATCAGTGTCCAGAGCTACACATATGAGTTCCCCAAGACAAATAGATGACTCAAGGAATTACAGAGACAGGTCAAACCTCCCAACGGGACAATCACGAGGACCATTTAGAGATCCCATCTCGCTAAGGGAAGAAAATATTGGATGTAACCAAACAAATAGAAAACAAATCCCAGTAAGAAGAAATAGTAGCAGGAACTCTCTAGAGGAAGAGATCCCGGAATTAAGGACGCGGCAACATATAATAGACCGTATTAGATTAATTAACTTTGAATCCCAGACGCTTTCACATTGACCCCAAGCCCAATCTACTCGTTACCAGTTAAGTCCGATCTTAAGAAATATCGCCTCTCCAATGGACCTGACAGATTCGGTAGCTCCGGAATTACAAGTTACGATGCCAAACGTATCAAGTACAACACTCGGGATAAATTCAACTTCGTACTACCCGATACAGACAGTGGCAACATCCTATACAACAGGGGAACAACGATCAAATAACCCGTTTATAAATGCAAGAGATCGACTGGGAACGTGTTCCTCGACCACATTTGTACCGATATCAAGCTGTACAGTGCAACCTTCGGCATTCAGACTGGTAACCCAGCAATCAAATGAACAGGGAAGTGGGAATATAACAAGCAGACAAAGGAACCCGGACAACACAAACCATACAAGGACGGTTCGATAGGAAAACGAGCCAAGGATACAGGAATAAGATGGAAGACTAACTAGCGAACAAGAGAGAACACGACAGCCAACCTACAGATAAGTCCCAGATCAAAGTTATATACCAAACCAAACCTACGAAATTCCTAATTACCCTTATCCCCGCAATCCCTATATAAACCCGCAACATCACACACCATCACAAATCCCCTTTAGTAGCTACTCCCAGGCAAATTTTGAGAATGTAACGTTTATGAGGGAAAAATACACAGTAGATATTCTTTCTAGATGGCACATTTAATTTAAAGGATCCAAGAAGAACAAACCGGACATCTTCCTAAGGAATCTGGAGAATTGCATGGAGGCACATGGTTTTAGCCTAGACGAAATAATGAAGGCTATGCCATCAATTTTAGACGAGGAAGCATGGGAGTGGATCCGCAGAGAAAAAAAATATTGGAACAATTTTGAGGATTTTGCGGAAGCCCTTCGTCTGCAGTATGGTGTGGAAGACACACAATCCCATATTAGACAGACAATTGAATTGCGCACCCAAGGACCAAAAGAAGATATATCCACCTACCTAACCAAGTTGCGTGGACTCTTGGATCAAGTCAAACCCACAATGTCTATAAAGGAACAATTGGACCGAGAATATAGGAATATGCATCCAATTTATAGACAACGGATTGAAAGACGCTTCTGTTTGATTTATGTTCATTCACTGAACTACAAAAATTAGGAAAAAAGGATAAAGCACGAAGGATGTTGGATGAAGCATATAAGCCCCCGCCAACATCACAAAACTACGGTCTGTCAAAGTACTCATATGTAGAACAAGAACAGAAACCTATGAAATTGGCAGCAATATTATCTACCCCACAAAAACCCCAGGAAAAATTCACCTATGCCCAGAAACTATCCACACTCCCTCCCAGCCACAAAACCAAAAGGAAAATCTACCCAAGCTCAACTCCTAATTATAGATCGGACGCGGATAATAGAAAAATGGAAAAAGAAACTGTTCCCGAGAAAAATTACGGTCGCGGCTACAAAAACCAAAATTGGTTTTCCCAAAAATGCTCAAAGCAGCCTACGAGGAAGTTGATAGGATGTTAAAAGAAGGAATAATAGAACCGTCGGATAGTCCTTGGTGTAGCTGTCCGGTTATAGTATCCAAGGCAAACGTGAAATACAGGTTCTGCATTGACTATAGACAAGTCAATGCAGTAACTAAAAAGAATGCTTATCCATTACAAAATATGGACGACCTACTGGATCAGATTAGGGAAAATAGATACATAACCAAACTCGACCTCTCGCAAGCCTACCATCAAGTCCTCCTTGCCCCCGAAAGTCGAGAGATAACGGCGTTTGCGGTTCTCGGTCGCGGTATGTTTCAGTTTAAAAGAGTCCCCTATGGATTGACAAATGCCCCCGCTATGTTCCAGCAAATAATGGATAAATTTGCTTTGCCTATTTGGATGACATAATCATCACGGCCAAGACATTCGAGGAACACATACAGTGAATTAGAATAGTCCTTACAGCGCTACGAAAAGCGAACCTACAGATAAATGGGGAAAAATCTGAGTTCTGCTGCGCTGAAGTAACATATTTGGGTTACATAGTAAACGAGGATGGTTTAAAAACTAATAATGACGTGCTCTGGGAAATTCCACCAACCATAGTGGACAAAGAGTACGATAGGCCTGCTTTATTCTAAAAGTAAAGCATTTAGTTCGGAGAGACCGATATTATTATATATATATATACTTATATATAATAATGACGAAATTATACCATTGTTGGAGTATCCAGCCCCAACTAACTTGAAGCAATTACGTCGGTTTACAGGGATGATTGGCTGGTATTCCAGATTTATTGATAGGTTAGCTGAGTACAAAGTACCGTTAAATTACTTGACTCGCAAGGACGTGAGGTGGCACTGGAAAGCCGAAAAACAGGAAGCTTTTGAAAAGCTAAAACTTGTCCTAACCCAAGCCACCGTATTAGCCCGACCGGATCTATCCCTGCCCTTTACCCTGCAAACGGACGCGAGCGAATACGCTATAGCGGGAGTGCTAACTCAGGAAATTAACGGAGAGGAGTACCCCATTTATTACGTCAGTCGGTCACTGACGAAAGCAGAAAGGAACTATACGGTCACTGAAAAACAGTGCTTGGCAGTCCTTTGGGCAGTGGACCGTTTACGAGGTTATCATCAGGGTGAGGAATTCACCGTCATAACCGATCACCATAGTCTGTTATGGCTGAAGAACATTCAAGATCCTACTGGTAGACTAGCTCGATGGAATACGGTACTACAAAACTGTAATATTAAATTTGTTCATAGAAAAGGTGCATTGCACGAAGAACCGAACGCCTTATCAAGAACTTATGAGAATCAAGAAACAGTAACAGCAGTAGGACTATTGGACTTGGAAGATCCGGAATATCAAAAACGAATGGCCGCGGTTATAAGATCCTCCAAATAGTACCCAGATTTAAAAATAGAAAATGGCTATTTATATGCGCACCGCCCTAATCACCTTGTTGACCTCCTGATCCCCGATTTGGACGCGCGGAAGCTCATACTCCCCAACAAAGATCAACCCAAAGCCTTATACGCAATACCATACGCTATACGCAAGGGTAGCAATGTACTGTTATTGGCCCGACCTCCACAGGATCAGTGCCGGCAGGGCTGTTGGAACTGCGATGGAACGGGCCACAAATATAGTACCTGCTCTTCACCGAGGGCCATGTTTCGCCGAAACTGTGGATGGAGAGGCGTTTTGAACGCATCCTGCCCTCGGTGTGGGGGATACCACCGAGAGGTCCTTCGTAGGAGGAAGGAATTGGCCAAAAAATGGGCCTCATTAGATTATATAGATCTATATTTTTTTTATTTTATTATATAAATACATTCCTACAAAAAAAGCGATTATTATTTACTAACCCAATAATACTATTACCGCATACTGAAATGCAATTTGCACATAAGAAAAAAAGGAGGGGGGAAGGAAACGAAAGTCGGAAAAATAAGAAAATGCATTAATTAATAAGGACGTGGTTAGATTCAATGAAGCCCCTACATTTGTGATTATAATAGCTACATACGCACTTTACCTAAAATAAAAAATTAGAAAAAATTATATATACACATTTAAAATTTTATAGTCATAATTTATTCTTAACATTGCATATAGAATAGAACGAATAATTCATGTAAGTATGAAGGAGAGTATGGTCGCAAAAATTTCAGGAGCTCTCATCGGCTAGTAAGTAAGTAAATTGTTAGGGCACCCAGTAAGTAAAACACACTAAATAAATAGAGAAATAGGGAATAGGAAACACACACAGCGCGTACACTATACAAAGATTGGAGCAGCCAAGCAGCTACACAATACACCGAAAAACAGATGATACCGATCATCGTAGATTAGATAATAGGTAGCTACCATAATTATTGTTGCGAAATTTCCACCCGAAGTTACGACTCCACGTAACTTCAGTTTGGCGGGGGGGGGGGAGTTGTGACAAGGTGATTTAACACCTGTCACAAAAGATAAAAAGCGATAATAAAAAGGCATTGGCGTAGCCTTTCCCCCTTAGTAAATTTACCTACCCGGATACCGCACACACACACAAACCTATTGTAACCTACCCAGCACCCTAACTACCATGAATGAACAACCCACATCCCTTCCCCGGTTCCCCGCAATCCAGCACTAGGACAATCCAACGAAGAAGCAGCTAGGTGAATGATCTGCATCGCGTGTAAAACCTCAGGAACGACAGCAGGTATCCTTGGAAGACTATCGCCCATTGGAACCTTGTGCAGAATTCCTGTGGAAATAATAATGAATGAGACCAAGCACATTATTAAGGAAAAGTATAACCAGGAAGGAGAAGATAGGACAGCAAAATAGGAAGAAAGAATTGTTAAACGGAGTTGAGAGGTTTGGGGAACACTAACGTTCCCAACTTTAAATAAAATAAACGGATAATAATAAACTCCTACGGCTTAACGACTTACCTGTAACAATTCCTCCGGAGCTCCAGGTCAATCCTACGGCAGGCCAGCGTCGGAAGAGATCCACTACGTCGGCAGTAGTCGATTGAATCGTCCTCTTGACAGCTGAAGGAGAGACACAGTCGTACGAAGACGGCCGATCGCACGGGCGAACTCTCGCTTCGTACCGATAGCATCGCAAGGCGCATGCGCGCGCGGACGAGACGAGCCGAGTGCCAACGGAGAATAGAGCTCCGTGAACTACGGTCGAGAGTGTGTGGTCGCGGCATGCATTAAAGATTTCACTGGCTGTTATTGCGATTCTTTTCGATAAATCTTGGTGTGAGAGCAGAGCGTGGCAAGCGAGTAGAGACTCTATCAATCGGCTGCAGCTTCGAAAGGTGAATGCGTATAGTGCACTGTTCCCCTTTCTTTAATTAGTCGCGAATTCCCGGTCCGCCCGCGTGTGTGTGCGCGTACTATTCCCCGCCAACTTACTGTTTTTGACTCTCTCCCGCGTTGCCCTTCTTTCCCCTGCGCTACGCATAATATATTACTTATATATTACTTAAACAAATTAACATTAAATCTTAATTTTTTACATTAAAACTTGCTAACATAAATATTTATAAAAGTCCATTGAAATCAATTAACTTTAAATCTTCATTTTTTTACATTAAAATTCATTCACATAAATATTTATAAAAGCCCATTGTAATCAAACAATTTACTGTATGCATTCATCGTTTTCATTCATTCACTTATAAATATTGTGACATTGTAGTTATACTACATGTCACTTAGAAATAAAATAGCGAGACAAGGTATAGTATAGCACCTGTCAAGCTTACTATGCGAAGTAAGCGTGCTATACATACCAATTAAGTCCTAATAGACACACATATGCGAATGTGTGAAACCGGAATAGGCTTACAATGCGTAGTAAGCAAGAGAACCCGAAGCAAAGGAGGTGCGACTCCTGACTGCGCACAATTGCACACACACACACACACTGCTCCGTTGATCCAGCATCCTTATGCCTTCTCCAGCACCAGGAATGACCCGTACCATATCCCCAGGTCCCATCCAGCCTTGATTGCCCTCTCCAGCACCCAAGAGAAGCCTCCGATGTTGAGCAGCCCAGGTGAAGACTCCAGGCCTTGGAATGAGGTAGCGCCCTGGCGCTGAAGCAATGGTGTACTGCCAACCAGAGTACCTGAAACGGTAATTAATTACCAAGTTGGTCGACTACTAAGGAACGAGGATGGAGAAGCTATAACCAAGCATAGCTTCTCCCAGGTATGTCAGCAGGACCAAAAGGAAAGGAGATGACAGGTCTAGTTTGAGGTTATGGCAGACGCAAACAAACATCTATATAGAGCCCGAGGAAAGTAGATAAATTACCTCGGTGGCATTCCAAAGGACGACGACGATTCACCGACGCCTGGCTCTGCTCACTGAGGGCTGTTATGGGGCGCCGATGTGCTCCAGCTGTCCGGACACTCCGAGCCGAAGATCCCGTATTGACAACATACGGCACCTGCAACGAAGAAACTCGAGGGGCTCAATTTAGCTTAAAATCGAGGTAAAAAGGAACGATTTAAAAGCTTACCTCGCAGATAGTATTCTCAGCAGGGCCGCAGTTACTCGATCGCCATCCAGCACCACGAAGTCAACGTCGTCGACGACATCTCCGTCGAGGCAGCGAAATCACGGCCCGAGCGGCCAGTACGAACCGAGTCGAGCGCGCACGACTTGAGACGCGAGAGTAGGCGCGCCTGCGCAATACGCAGAGAAGAAACTCTCTCGCTTCGTGCGTGCCGATAATTGACAGACTGCGACCGACCACCGATGGTATAAGACGCAATATCGCTATTTCGAAGGCTACGTGTATGTCTGAGGGATCCAGGAGACGAGCGTCCAGGTGAGCCGTGCTCCTTCCTCCCAAATCCAGCTTCCTCAAGGTGTGTGTGCGCGACGCGTAGTTAGGTGCGGGACGGCCCGCAATCGCGCGAACGCGAGCGACCGCGGCCAACGTGACTGGCATTTTTGAACGGCAAAGCCGCTGCTTTGCCGTGTAATACTTAAGAGCACATTAAGTGTAATAAACCTGCAATCGTATAACAAGTTCTTTTGTTTTTATTCGTGACTCCACCCTAATCCCAAGTGGACACGTCACAATATATAAAAAATCCATTCAATATAATTCGTAATAATCTTGTAATGACATTTTACGCACAACCGGTAATCCATCCATCCCCTCGCAAGAGTAGACTGTTCACCGAGTGTGGCACTCAGTAGGAGCCAACTACTAATACCCACTAAACCCACATATCTCTGTTCGCACCGACACCAGCCCGGAACTGTTATTTACAATACTTCAGACTGGGCGGCTGTCCTTGCGTGTCCAAAAACACATTCATTCCTATTATCGTTTATTCATGCTCCAAATACATGCACATAGTCTCTCAGATATCCATCAGCCTTTTTACTCCGCAAAACATTCTTAACGTAAGTAGCGATTAACCGCCAGTTGTCCGCGTTCGGCATCATAAGTCACGTCACGTTTTCCGGCGTGATCGCTTCTATGTTTGTTTTAAGTCGTTAAAGTTGATCTGCTCATCGCCCGCAGGCGAAGAACGTATGATCAGCGTCATCATAGACCCATCTGCAGTACTTGCATTCAGGTGAAGCAAGTCTGCCCATCTTGTGTAGATAGCCACGGAAGTATACATGTCCAGAGAGAAATTGGGTGAGATAGAAGTCTACCTCACCGTGCTTTCTCCCCTGCCACGGAGCAACCGCAGGGATAAGTCTATACGTCCATCGCGCCTGTTGTGTATTCGTCCAGCGGGTTGGCCAGAGTCCCATCGTTTTCGTACGTTCGTCTGTCGCAGCGTCGACCCGTGCTGTATCTGCGCTTCGAACGTATAGGCGATAACAAGGACGGCGTTTTCGGACACCGTTCTGTACGCGCACGCGATTTTTAACGCGCCCACCCGCTGTACGCTAGTCATCGCTTTCGCCCGTCTCTTAACGTGTAACGCGTCCGCCCAGATTTCCGCCCCATATAGCATGATCATGCGGGTAACGCTCATAAGTAGTCGTCGAGGCTCGGTCTCGGTCCGTTCATATTAGCAATGAATCTGCTCAAGGCTTTTGTCTTTTCTTGTGCCTTTTTAGTCACCGTGCGTATGTGAGGCCAGAAACTCAGTTTCGTATCCAGAGTCACCTCTAGATACTTGACCTCGTCTCGGACCACCACGCGTTCGCGTCCGACTGTCAACGGTATCCCCGTGTCGATTCTACGTCTAGTTAGAAGCACAAGTTCCGTTTTTTGTAACGCAAGTTGCAGTCCGTGGTGTTTCATCCATCCAGTCACCCGCCGCATAACCTGGTTCAGTTTTAACTGATTCAGGTGTGTGTCACGGACCACGATAATAGCCGCAACGTCATCAGCATAAGCGACGAGGGATGTGTCCGTCGGCATCTCCATTCGGAGAAGACTGTCATAGAGTATGTTCCAAAAGTCTGGCCCCAGAATGGAACACTGGGCGACTCCTGCGGTTATTCGTCTGTCTTTTCGTTTGTTAGGGGTCTCGTAAGTAAGACGTTGGTCCCTCAAGTAGTCCCTCAGAACCCGGAGAAGGTAGTCGGGATGCTGTTTCCTGCTCTTCCAGGATATCCACACACCTCGACGAATTGAAGGCGTTGCTTACGTCCACCGTAGCCAGTAAAACTAGTGGCCTGGTCGCATGGCACCTAACGTTATGTTTGTTAAAGTTGTTCCTAACGATGTTTTCACTCCGATTGCAGAGCGCTCTTTTCGGAACCCGTACTGTCGGTCCGATGAGTCCCCTGCGTCTTTTAGTGACCGCAGAAGCCTTGGCCTAAGCATTAGTTCATACAGTTTTTTGGTCGTGTTAAGTAGGCTCAAGGGCCTGTAGGATAACGGGTTCTTAGGGTTCCCCTTATTTTTACTAATGAGGACCAATTGAGTCATCTTCCAGTGCTTACTAAAAACGCCCTCCACCAGGCACCCGTTGAATGTGTCAAGGAGCACCGACGGTCATCGCGAAACGACGAAACGTAAGATTTCCGACGTCACCCCGTCAGGACCCGGTGCCTTGTTAGGTTTCAACGAGTTTGCAGCTCTGGCCAGTTGAAAACGGTTTCCTTCCTCCTCACGGGATAAGTTGGAAAGATACCGTCGACAATCTTGTCCATCGTCTCTGTGTCCTTAGTTAACGGCGGAACCCGTCTTTCCATTTGACGAGTCACGGTCTTGTAACCCGCGTCCCACGGATCCGAGTCCACCTCGTCCGTCAGTCTTTGCCAGCACTCTTTTTTGCTATTTTTTATGACGTACCGCAAGCGCTTCTACTCTGTCTGTATTCTTCAGTAAAATTTAATGCGGTTTGTCGGTCGCGAGCCCGTTGGGCCTTCCGTCTGAGTGCTAGGCAACTACGTCGGATGTCCGCGATCTCGGCTGTCCACCAGTATGACTCTCGTTTATTGCATGCGTAACATTTTCGCGGCATAGAGGGTTCACACAATTGTCGAAGAAACTGGGTAGTTTTCCCGATCAGCGCTTCAGCCCGGACGCGATTAGTCGTTTCAGGAGGGTACACCAGTAATAGTGGTTTCCCGCATGTCATTTGTCGGTCGAGTTTGTCTAAGGCTAGACGTTTCACGTCCCATCGAGGGGGACGAGCTACCCGAATACCTGTCGTTTGTGATTTGTCCATAACACCGACGGTGATGTACTGGTGACCGCTGGCTGTGTAGTTCTCGATCACTCTCCATGCCCTGTACATCGGCGTGTTTCCCTCACTTGCCACTGTCAGTTCAAGCCTTGCGGCCATCTCCAACAGCAGCCGTCCGGGTCTGTTCGTGTCGGGCATCCCTAACTCGACCGCGCGCGCGTTAAAGTCGCTCGCCACGATTTTGATGCCGGGGATGTCTCTCACGGCGACCTCGAGAGTATCCAGCTTCTCCGCATATTCGAGGACGCTATAATTCTGGCTAAGGTAGACGCTGACGTAGGTGACAGCGCCCACCGTTGCCCAATCGCAGCTCTCCCCGGATCCGTGCGCGATAATCCGCGTTCCCCATTCCTCGCGCACCCATAATGCCGCTGTAGTCGTGCTGCTAGCGAGCCAGTTCTGCGGTGTTATATCCCGGTATTGTTCGGTGATGACGAGGATGTTTGCATCCAGGTCCGCCGCAATCTGAGGGAGCAGCGCGTGTGCCACGCTACTCCGATTCTTATTGCATTGGAGAACAGTTACCGGCATTTTATTGTCTTCGTCTTCACCCGAAGCAGCAACGTGTGCGAGGTATTTGTTGTCCTTCTTTGGACAGAGGAAGCACTCAGGTGTGTTTTTGCACGTCCGTGCACCGTGCCCCTCTCGGCCGTATCGCCAGCAGCATCGGTATCTGTCCGGTCCTTTGCAGTCTTTTTTAATATGCCCATATCCGAGTAATTTGTGGCACCTAGGTACACGAAGCCTAGGTCTCACGCGGCAGTTAACCCAACTGATTTTTATTCTACCTTTTATAAGGATCGCCGTCGCGTCCCTCGTGTCAAAGTCACATACCACAAGGGCCAAGCCTCGGGCATTAGACCCAAAAACGTGTACCCTTCGTTCTACGTTGTTCCCGAATTCGCGATTAATGGCTTCCCTAACGTCGTTTTCTGTCGGTACACTGTCCAGACCGAAAAACTCTAGCGTTGTTATAGTTGTCAAGTCCTTTACCTGGGCTCTTTCTATGAGGGCGACCTGCAAGGTCTGTTGGAAATCTTGTCGCGTCTCTTGTTTACCAAATCGCAGCAAAGCACCACCTTCCTTGGTTTTACGGATCTGTCGTACGTCCGTCTTTGTTTTCGTAGGATCCACCATCAGACGTTGGTCTGTAAAACATCCTCATACGTCTGACCCTCCGTCGATTTGATCAGAATCGTGCTTCTGCCCTTTGTGGGCTTTGGCCGATCTGGCTGCCGATTTTGATGTGCGGTGGATCGCCTAGGTGGCAGTTCGACTGTTCGGGTATTGGCCTCTGCCGTCCTCTTTTTTTTCTTTTTTTGGGCGACCGTCGACCAACTTTCTGTCTGAGGTACGTCTTGCGTTTCCGGGACGGTCTTTTCGGGTGTAGGGGTTTATTTGTCCCGTTTTCGTTTTTGTTGTTGCTGAGGTGTAGACTCATCCATACATACGTCTTTGTTCGTCATTATCGGTTTGCGGAGCAATTCCGTTCGCTGCAATTCATACAATGCGACTTCAACCGATTCATTTATCTCACTCATTCCACCTGTTATGACGCGGCTGACATTCTTTTGGTCGTTTGTTCTCTCAGTCATCCTAGTTAGGCTGTTGCGTATGTTGAGCAATTGTTCATACAGCTTGCTCTCTGCAGCCTCCCAACTAGTTGGCGACTCTCCGATGTGGCGTGCGAGTTTTCCTGACGCAGTTACCGCCACGCCAGCCAGGTTACCTACCGGCGTGTTGAGGAGCTGGGAAGTCCCCCTAACTCTCCTGAGTCGAATGGCGGAGGCATCACTCAAGTACCTGCAATTTTAATAGAACTTGTCATTTTTTGTGGTTAATTAATTCCTATCCCCCCTGAATGTGTATGCTTGTGTAAAGTGGTCAGATAGTTACCAGGCGGTGGCTTGCACGGTCCGTCCTGAGCTGTCCCAATAACTTATCTCTCCTACAGCCCGGCGGCATCGACCGTTCCTCCCCCACGACTCGCAGCAAGGTCTCATCCGATTGCCAGTCAGCATTAGTAAGAGAAATGACGTTTACCACTATAAAGAGCAGCCTCCCATGCTGGCTAAGCTGGGTTCGGGCCCAAGAACTAGTGGCGGCCCAGGAGTGTGATACTAGTGTTAACGGCAGTACCCTCCAGAGTGGACGACCCTGCAGCCACGAGAAAGCTCCCTGTTAATCGCTCCGCCACCCAGCTGATAACACCTGCTGTGTCTCCGCTCTCTCCAGTATAGAACCCAGTGCAATCATGCCACGTTCGAAGCACACCCGATTATAGGGGTCTCTCCATTCACGCAGGTCGGTCTCGTTTATAGAGCCGCCTTTCAATCATATCCCGATTGGAAAATACTCGTTTATAGGGCTTCCTACTGCACATGGGCTCAGCTAGCTCTAGCGGAAGTATACCTTGAGACCTTTGGACTTTCTCCGCGAATGCTGCTGCGTCTTCTTGCCCAGCCGGAGTAGGACATCTCCCCGTCCTGTCGGCCGTACGCTTAGAACCTGGGCGCCGCTGTCATCTGGATTGACTTCCTTTCGGAACTTCCCCCAGAATTCAGCAAACGTACGGTCCCTGGCGACATGGCCACCAGGGTGGATACCGGCGCCATCTGGTGTTTTCTCCTATCAAGGGGCGCCTGTCCCGACTTGACCGACGGCTTTTTTTCCGCCACTGACGCGGACTTGGATTGCTCATTGTCCATGCCACGTGGTGGTACCTCCTTTCGAGGCTTCTTCTTCATTCGGCTCTTAGAGACCTCAGGGGGGCCTTGGGGGCCCTCTCTATTTCACTTTTGAGCCTGCATTCTAGCTGTAGCCGTAAAGACGGGTTTAGCTATTATGCCTCTTCTTTTAGGCCGCCGACGATTCTCGTGACCAACTCGATAATCCTCGACTTGGCACTTGTAATCGTCGACTGCCGAAAACATCTTCTTGGTTTTCCCGTAGAACTCTTGTACAATAGTCTCTACGGTCTTCAGCCCTGTCTTCACGACCATGGAGATGTTAGGCTGCTTTGCACAAGCAGCCAACGTAGCCTGCAGTTCGCTCTAGGTGGTCGTAGGTGGAGTCGATCTCCTCTTGCGCCTCCTCTACCTTATAGTATTGTTTGCGGAATATTTCTATCTCCTCTTGAGATTCCTCACTATAGGCAGAGATGCCACTGATGGCACTACCAAGGCTGGTAACGCTGCCGCTTCGTAACCTGCTTGCAGATGCAATACTCAACATCTGTAACGACGGCTGCTGTTGGGGGTTTTCTTTCGAGGGCCCCATCTCTGACGTGTTCGTAAAACGAAGCGCTTGGTGGCCTCCCCCAAAATCCATGATGCCAGCGCCGTCCACCGCGGCTTTCATCCGATCGGAACCGACGGTGGGATTGACTCCTAGTTTGGAGCTGCACGCTTAGGGTAGTAGGTATTCCATTTGCTTGCTCATCATCCTTCTTCAACTGTTTGATCCACGGAGGCTATTTTGTTTCACCTCTACCCTTCACACAAGCGTGACGAGCTTTCACCCATCCGCCACCCGGGGGACGCGCCGCATGCGGGAACAGGAAACACCGCGCGGATTATTATTATTATTATTATTATTATTATTATTATTATTATTATTATTATTATTATTATTATCGTAAAAAAACTTTAATTAACCCTTAGAGGGCCGGCATGACGCCATATGGCGTCAATTGTAGGTCTACACTACAATAATTTAAAAAAAATTTTTTTTAATATATAACTTGACGAATTTGTCAATTTTTGTTATTGTATTCATATATATTTATTCAATAATTTTTTAAAATATAACGTTTTTTAATTATAATTATTTTAATTTATATTGTAAAGGTAAGCTACATACTCTTGAGCGTATGAAGCTATAACTTGTGACGGTCCAATTCATCCACATAATAAAAAATAAGAGTGAAACTGCTTTTTTTAAATTTCAATCTTATTTAATTCATCGATCCGTGGAAGGTAGAGATATAATCCCATCCAACAGCAAATCGATGAATGAGCATTTATTCGTCGACTTGATTTGTTATTGGAAACCACTTATGATTGCGACAATACTTTAATTCAGTGACGTAGTTCAAAGAGAAAACAAATTTTCTTATCACGCGTCACCTATTGAATTGAAAATTATTTACAATCTAGGTCTAAAACTCTCCAATTGCACTCAGTGACATAGGTCTGAGAGAAATCAAATTCTCTCATCACTCGTCACCTTAAGAATGCAATTAAGATCCTTAAGACTTAATAAGAGGTTGCCAAAAAATAGGTGATTTGACATAAATTAACATTTAATAATTAAATAATTAAAAAGAAATTAATTAAAATCAAATAACATGAGTTTATTGAGTATTCATTTCGGGTGTTGGAGAAACCCCTTTACATGAGCTCGCTCGCGGAACTAAAAGTTAAAGCTATATATATATATATATATATATATATATTCACGCGGGACTCGACCAGCGTGGAGAGGCCGTATGATAAGTTCGCCGTTCTCGACGAAAATGCTCCCGAGGCAGCGAGAGCCGTTGGTTTTGTCAAGGCTTGGCGGTGGTGGGGGAAACTCTTCCGTTTCGGTAGACTCAGCTTGATTTTGCCGAGGATCTAAGACCCTCACCATCGGCATCTCATGCACACGCATCAATGTATGTGTGTGTTAGCCTGTGACGTCGTATGCTGGCTGATCGTTGATATACTTTTATAATACATGATAAATGTATTGATAATTGTATTGTCTAATTATAATAAACATAGTATGCTGTTTTACAAGATGCATTATTTATGCATAAATATAATTACGCTAGTGCTATATTATTGTTGTTAATTCCGTGACAAGGATGATGTCAGAGGGGACAGGAAAATATCAAGACTCAAGAGGTACAATGAAGGGTAACGAACTTTAATTTTCTGTAAACCGGAGTGGTACAACTTAACACAAGGCTGGAACATAAACTGCGCTCTCCGAGTAACGGAGAGGAACTGAAAAAATTCTTGGAGCGACCAGCTTTTAACTGCAAAGAAATCAGAGGGGGGAGGGGGTTTGGTCCGATCCCGCCCATTGACGTCAGCGCAACGCCGATTCGCCAAAACAAAACCTCGATTCGTTTTCAACATCCTGCCCGCCTTTGCTTCTCAAGGGAATGATCGGTGGATCAAGGAGGCCCCCGCGGGATCAAGCAGAGCTTGGTGATGGGCCGTGTATAGGAGCCAGTGGCGGTCTTGACTGTAGCCACTCGGACCAGGCCGTCAGGACCCATAAAGACACTGGTGATACGTCCGAGCGGCCATCTACCAAACCGCAGCAATGACGGGTCCAGAATGAGAACCAAGTCCTCCACCTGAAGGCTTCTCGCCTGACCCCTCCATTTGTGGCGCTGTTGCAGGGTATGGAGGTAATCTCTGGGCCAGCGCCTCCAAAAATGGTCCCGCATCTCGCGCAACAGTTGCCAATGGGAACTAATATCCAGATTAGGTGGTGAGTCATAAGGCTCCGGGATTCGCCGCGGGGCGGTCCCGGCAAACAGGTGCCAAGGGGTGATGGCATCCACGTCATCGAGGTCTCCTGTTAGCGGCACCAAAGGTCGAGAGTTCATGCAGAACTCAATCTGAGCTAAGAGGGTGCTGAGTTCTTCGAACGTCAGGATTTGTTCCCCTATCACACGCTTCATCTGGGTCTTGGCGGACTTCACCGCTGCCTCCCAAAGTCCTCCAAAATGTGGAGCCGCTGGAGGAATGAATCGCCAAGTGACTCCCTGATTAGCCAGAGAACCAGCGATAGCACTCCACTCAATTTCAGTAGTACGCAGCGCCGCGGAAGGTGGTGGCATTGTCGCTCCAGACCTCACAAGGTCTCCCCTTTCGAGAACTGAACCGATCGAAAGCTTGAAGGAATGCAATCGTGGTAAGATCTCCGACGGCTTCGAGATGTACCGCCTTGGTGCTAAGGCAGACGAACACTGCGATGTAACCCTTTGTCACTCGGAGTCCCCGTCCGGAGGATACCTTAACCCGAAGGGGGCCGGCGTAGTCGACGCCAACTCTCAAGAATGATGGCGATAGTTCGACCCTCTGGGATGGAAGGGTTCCCATTAGTTGACTGGACGCCCGGGCTCTGGACTGAATGCGCCTCCGTGGAGGGCATTAAGGTGCGCCCATCGAAGAATGAGGTGGGCAAGGTGGCAATCTTTCGTCAGGATAGCTGGATGTCGTTCGGAGAAGGGCAAGTTGGTTGCTTGCAAACGGCCTCCGACTCGGAGGGTGTCGTTCTCGTCTATAAAGGAGCTCAGTGATGCAAGACGATTTGTCTTCTTGACCTCCCCTCCTCGCTGTAGATCCCGCATTTCCTGAGCAAAGGTTTCTCTTTGAGAGAGGCGGTTAGTTCGGCCGGCTGCAGGCAACCCGGCAGGGGCTGTGCCGCCGCAGGGGTTTGTCTACCAAACCGAAGACACCAGCCAACAACTCGCACTAGTCGTGTAAGGGTGGAGAATTTGGCACATATGTCATCCAAGGGCTGCGCAACATGACATCGAAGGGAAGCTGCTTCCTGCGTAAGGTCTTCATCCGGAAGAGTTGGAGGCGCCTGGAGAACCGGCCAGCCGGGGGGTGGACCGGTGAGCCATCTGGGCCCCTTCCACCAGATCCGCGAGTAATGCAGCTTCGGCAGAGGTGTGCCGCGCGAGGCCATATCAGCCGGGTTCTCCCCGGATGGGACGTGATTCCAACGAGCCCCAGGTACGGTCGTTTGAATTTCAGACACCCTGTTGGCGACGAAGGTGGTCCATCTGGAGGGTTTGGAAGCGAGCCACGAGAGGACCACCCTCGAGTCGGTCCAAAGTGTTATGGGCGCGGCCGGGGAGTTAAGGCTGACTCGTAGGTTCTTAACTACCCGAGCGAGAAGCACGGCAGCGCAGAGTTCTAGTCGTGGGACGGAGACGGTCTTCACGGGGGAGACGCGTGTCCGCGAGGTTAATAGGGTAGACTGGACACGGCCATCAGGCCGAGTGACCCGAGCGTAAACGACAGCAGCGTACGCAAGTTGGCTTGCGTCTGCAAACCCGTGTAGTTCTAGGCTGGTGTCAGGTCCAGTTTGCAGCCAGTGCGGAAGTCGTATCCGCGAGAGTTCTTCGAACTCAGCGAGAAACTGGGCCCATTGCTGAGCCAGAGTGATAGGTAGGGGTTCGTCCCAACCTATCTTCAACTTCCAAAGCTCTTGCATCATTATTTTGGCTCGAATGATGAAGGGGCTGAGCCAGCCAAGAGGATCAAAGAGTCTCGCGATCAGGGAGAGAACAATCCGCTTCGTGGGCGGTCTCAGGATCGTCAGATTAGGCGGAATGAAGCGGATCTCGTCGTTGATGGGATCCCAGGAGATTCCTAGGGCATGAACGGGTCCGTGGTCGGCTAAGTTCTTCCACTGAGGTCGAAGCCGAACGCCCTCTATAAGCTGCTCCCGTAGAATTGGATCATTGGAGACCCACTTTCGCAGCTGGAATCCTCCGGATTGAAGCAGCTCGATCAGTTCATTTTTCAGGATCAGGATGGTATGGCTATCGTCGGCACCTGTCACAATATTATCCATGTAGGTATCTTCTTGCAATGCTCGGCAGGCCAGGTGGAGTTTCATTCACCTCTTCAAGCTCCCAAAATTTGCGGAGCTGGTCGTTCAGGTCCTGGTCTAGATCAGAGCCCGCGAAGGCGACCGAGACAGGGGACGCATTGTCAGCGTTCACTCCATGGAGTGGGCCGGAGATGATCCAACCGAGACGGGTTTGTTGGGCAATCGGGGTCCCTGGGGCACCAATTCGTACCCCAGGCAAGAGCAGTAGTCCAAAGACATCAGCCCCTATCAATATTTCAGCCGTACCGGGCTTCCGGTAGACGGGGTTGGCGAGATGAAGACCCTTCAGGTGAGACCAATCCTGACAGCTTACGTCAATACGGGGACTCTTGATGTGCAAGCGTTTCAGGACCAACATGCGTACCCGCAGAGGGCCAGTGAGGGTTTCTAGGTGGAGAATGGTTTCGCGGCGGGCCGGAGTCGCCCGACCGCCCCCGATCGTCCGGATGGTGACGTTCGTATCCTGGAACGAAGCTCCCAGCCTTTGGGCCAGCGGTGCCTCGATGAAAGAGGCCTCAGATCCCTGATCCACCACCGCTCTGACGACAAGCTGCTGCCATCCAGCCGACGACACTGTAACCAGGGCCGTGGCAAGAAGGACCAGTCAGGTGGTGAGGGGAGGTTCCACCGGGGTAGTCGGCTCAATCTCTGCAGCTAAGCAGTTCCGCTTCGGAGCATTCTCGACTGTTGTCGATGACAAGCGCCTTTTCCGGCAGACGATGCACGAATTCGTGCTCGGACACTGAACAGCGAGATGCCCGGGGCGTAGGCAATTTAGGCAGACCCGCAATTGGAAGGCCAGGTCGAAGCGTTGATCGGCCGGGGAATCCATAAAAGTCGGGCAACGAGACAGCAGGTGGCCTTCTCCGCAAGATGGGCATATTGTGCATCTGTCGCGGTTGTCAAGGTCCTTAATCCTCGGTTCAAGAAGTTCCGGTTCGCTGGGGTGTATGTGGGCCTGGAAGTGGGTTGCACACCCTTTGAATTAGCGAGCTCTGTCGGCATTAGTGCGCGTGATCTTCCCTGAATGAAGTCAACGAGATGCTGGAACATGGGCAGCTCGTCAGTCGCTCCCAGAGAATTTTCCCAATCCCGACGCGTTACCGGGTCCAGAGTCCTGGTGCATATAAAGACGAAGATATCGTCCCACTGTTGGATAGGTCTTCCCATGGATTTGAGGGCCTCTCGCTTAGCGTGGAGAACGTCCAGCAGGGACTGGAGACGCTCGGAACTCTCCTCAGCTAGTGGAGGTAGACTGAATAGTGAGTTCAGGTGCTTCATCACAAGAACTCTGACGTTACCATATCGGTCCAGCAAGATTCGCCAGGCGATCTCGTAATTGACGGCGATCGTCGAAAGGTGGTCGATGGCGGCCTTGGCGGGCCCGGTGACCGACGTTTTGAGGAAATGTAGCTTTTCCACGTTCGAGAGATATCTATCCCCTTCTATCAAGGACTGAAAGAGGTCTCGAAAGGGCTCCCACTCCTCCAATTGACCAGAGAATGTGGGTAGCTGGATCTTGGGAAGATAGCTTCGGGACGTGGCTGGAGGTTGGTCGCCGGCTGGTGGTTGATCGTTCACTGGTCGCTCTGTATTGGTGAGTTGATTCCGAAGATCATAGAGCCGTCCCAAGGCAGTGCTGTATTCCTTTTGGGTCATCTGGAACCCGTTATTCACGAAGTATGGTTCACACTGCGGAGCCGCTTTCTTCGCCAGTTTGTGGTGTTGCTTATTAAAACGCTTCCACAGGTCTCCCAGAGTCTCCAGGCACGCAGCAATAGTCCCCAATGTTAGGGACTCGGGGTTCGGAATAACGTTCGACTGAAAGTTGTGGATCTCGGAGGCAATCCCCTCCAGGCGCAGGAGATGCTCCATGATGAGTCTAGAATAGTCTGCGATGTCCACTCCAGGCGCCTCTCGATCAAGATGGGATCTCGTTCGTAGAGGATGATGCTGAAAATAAGAAAAAACAAGGGGCTTTTACGTAGGAGGCTGGATGGGTAGGCGCGGCCATCATGGCCTCGGTTACGCTGGCTGCGTAATGGGTACACTGAGGTTGAGGATGCCTTCATGGCACGCGCTTCATGCGCGGGAATCAGATGGGCCTTCATGGCCTCAGTTACGCTGGCTGCGTAGAGGAAACACAGGAAGTAAAGGATACCTTCGTGGTACGAGCTTCATAAGCAGGGGGCCATGGGCCTCTTAGAAAGGCCCAGAACAGACCCAGCAACACCCGGGCGCGGCAGGTAAAAAACGCGAGTAAAGAATAAAAACGCGAAACAATCCGAAATTCTTTCAAGGAACGCTAAATAACGACATCGGCCGACCGCGCACGAGTAGAAGCTAAACAGTCCGCTGTTCCTCCGAGGAACCCGGAATAAAGACGCCGAACCGCGAATGGTGGACCCGAGCATGATTTGAGCACGTGGCCGCCCGCCATCTTGAAGCGGCAAATAACTCGCAGGGCTGACCCGCGCATGGTTTGAGCACGTGGCCGCCCGCCATTTTGAAGCGGCAAATTAACTCGCAGGGCTGACCCGCGCATGATTTGAGCACGTGGCCGCCCGCTATTTTGAAGCGGCAAATAACTCGCAGGGCTGACCCGCGCATGATTTGAGCACGTGGCCGCCCGCCATTTTAAAGCGAAATTAACCCAAAAAGGCTGACCCGCGCATGGTTGAGCACGTGGCCGCCCGCCATTTTGACCGGCTGATGCATGAGAAGAATTAAAGAATAATACTTACCAACCGTGGGCTCGCCTACCAATCTTACTCTTGTCGCGGATTTTCACCACGATCCGGCTCGAAGGGCCAAATGTTAATTCCGTGACAAGGATGATGTCAGAGGGGACAGGAAAATATCAAGACTCAAGAGGTACAATGAAGGGTAACTAACTTTAATTTTCTGTAAACCGGAGTGGTACAACTTAACACAAGGCTGGAACATAAACTGCGCTCTCCGGAACTGAAAAAATTCTTGGAGCGACCAGCTTCTAACTGCAAAGAAATCAGAGGTGGGGGGGTTTGGTCCGATCCCGCCCATTGACGTCAGCGCAACGCCGATTCGCCAAAACAAAACCACGATTCGTTTTCAACAATTGTAAAACTTACAATTTCATTGAAAATTGGTTTGATGTCAATTTTCATTGTAAATTGTAATAAATAATGATTTCAAAAGTTATATTTTAGTGTGGTTTCTCTCAAAAAATTTAACTGAGTTTTAATAATTAATAAAAATTGTTAAGTTAATTAATTATTAACAACTTTTTCATTTTTGGTTTTATCGCATTGATATTTTGACCAAAAATGGCAAATGTGTAAAAAAATAATAAAACTATAAATTTTACAATTTTCCACATTTTAATGTTTAATTTAATTATTTAAACATTAAAAGTGAAGTAAAAAAAATCTGCACTAGCCGGGACTCGAACCTCGTCGTAGCGCGTATCAGTCGGATACTCTATCGCTTGACTATCTTAGTCTCTTATACGAGAAGATCCGATATGTCTACATTAGCTAATAGGCAGTATTAGCTTATGTAGCATTGCTTTTTATGCTATTTAGCTAAAATAAAAGCTTGAAATTTTGTATATTAAGTTTGGGATGTCACAACCTTATAACGAGCGCGAGTGCCGCGTAAGGACTAATAATGGTCCGACGCGCAAGCTTGCTGAGGAGAGTAGAGAGAGAGAGAGAGAGAGTTTATGCGAGTCATTGTTTATAGACACGTCGCCGGTAACGCCTTTCTTGCTATTTATATACATATGAAAAAGCTCCGCAATATAAAATTGTTCTTTTAATTTCTAGTTTGCAATATTGTACTTTAGTATTTTTAAATTCATTTATTTGGAGAAGATATATTTTGCCTTTCGTGGTATTAATAATAGGGTACGGTATTTCGCAATCTACAATATTTACTAGATGGAAGGTGATGGAATTCGTAAATTTTTATGCACAATCGTATCCAATTATAGCGTCAACCTTAACCAATGCTGGTAAAATTAGTAATAAAATAATCTTCATCTGCAATTATAATATAATGTTAATATTTAATATATATATATACATATATATATATGGGGTATACCACGTGAAGTGGTCCGATCAAAATTTTAATATGCACCAAAATTTGGGAACACATTGCAAATATTTTTCAGAATAAAGAAAAAAATTTTTAGGTACTGGAATCTATTTGCTCAAAAGTTATTCTAACCTCAAAAAGTGGATTTTTCCAAGGTTTTTTCAACGCCAGCTGGGTTTACCATTATTTAACTCAAAATCTATCAACTTTTCTATAAAACATTATATATAACATTCGTTGCTAATTGTGTCTGGAATTTATTCTTCTGAGTTAGAATTTCTAATTTCAAGGTTAATGTTATATAAACTACATGTTAATATTCAACTTGAAAAAAATAAAAGTGCGCCACAATTGATTTTTTTATCCAAAAGTCTAAAAGAAAGCTTGGAGCAATACCATTCAAATGGTCTGTAGCATTTTTATGGCCTTCAATTCTGTAAAAAGTTATGATAATTTAAAAAAAGAGAAAAAATTCACAAAAATTAACATGGTAATTCTCATTTAAATTTTTAAAAAAATTTCGTGTAAAAACAGTAAGCTCCGATAAACCCGATAACCCGCGAGTTATCGGATCACTTGTCGCATAATAGCGCGGCTGGCGCCCACCCTGTATATATCAAGTTAAGTATTAAAAAATATACGTTTTACTTATTATTAGTCCCTGTAATTATTAACCTGAACCCTGATCCCCAGTGCAGCGTCACATTTTTTATTAAGGGATCTTCGTTTAAATAAATCATTATTATTATTAAATAGTTCAGCGTAAAATTGAAGTGCAGCAAAGCAGTTTTTTTATATACGAAGAAGCGAGTGAATAAGTATTGTAAGCGTCGACGCGCGACGCAAATCAGCCATATTGCCTTTTCCTTTCCCTCGACAAGCTCGCACACACCCGGAAGAAGCCGGTCGGCCATTTTGACGGCTATTTGCAGCAAGTAAAATTGAGCAGGTGCACGGAAAAAATAATTTTGTTTTTTTTTAAATAATTTATTCGCACTCCTTTAGGTATTTGGTTATGTATAGTTGTTTTTTTTGGGTATGCTGAGTAATATAATATATAAAAATAATTCATTTTCCCTCTCCTTCTAACCCGTACAGCTATAATAACCAAGTATTTATATTTTTTTTGTATGCTTCTATAAGAGAATATTATTTTTTTTTTTAAATTGTAGTACATATAAAATTGATAACTAATTTGCATTTTATAGTTATAATAATAACTCAAGCTGCTTTAAACATAATTTATAATTTTTTTAAGCATATTTAATTCCTTTGGCTATATATACTACATATTAATGCTATTTCATGTTCCCTTTGCTATTATCACGTTTGGTTAAATTATGTTTTTGCTATATTATACAATTAACGCTTATTGAATTAATACACACAATTTACTTGCATTATTTATTATAAATCTAATAAATAATAAAAATTAAAATTTGTTTGTCCTGCTATACCCATTGCAACGAAAATTTAATTTCTCCCTAACTGCTTCCCGATAATAATAGTTAGTTTAAATAACTTATACTGCATAATTTTTGTTTGATGTAATTTTGCTTGCCTGCCTAACCCAGTTTGTATTCTATTTGGTTCCATGACACTTTGCCGTATGACAATTCGCCGTTTGACACTTCGCCGTCGGACAAATCGCCGTATTACTTTTCGCCGTATAGGACATTTCGCCGTATAAAATTTTGCCGTATGTGACATTTTGCCGTAAGGAACTTCTCTCCGTAAAATAGGAAAAAATACGTACGGCGAATTTTGATACATCGAAATTTAATTTAATTTTATATTCAAATAAAATAAAAACTATGTTTACATTTTAAAGAGCATTTGAACTATAATTGTATATAAATTTTCCAATAACCCAATAACCCAATAACCCAATAACCCCCCAAACCCCCTGCTCAACCAATAACCCTATAACCTTACAACCCAATCGCGTACGGCAAAATGTCTCATACGGCGAAATATTATACGGCAAAATGTCACATACGGCGAAATGTTATACGGCAAAAGGTCTCATACGGCGAAATGTTTACGGCAAAAGGTCCGACGGCGAAATGTCATACGGCAAAATGTCCGGTTACCATTCTATTTATATTAGCACAATTTGCACGTTTCCTTGCACATATACCCCAATATTTATTGATTTTAAAAATAATAACAAGAAATATTTTGGTGTATAAATAAAGGCTGTACATATTATTTCTTATAATAATAACGCTGCGTATAAACATACAATAACAATTAATAACATATATATATACATATTTTCCCGCTGTAATTTATTTTCCTGTACTGCCCAGCTTATAATAAAGCAAGCTTGTTTATTGTTTCTTTTTGTGGATTGCTTAGTGAAAAGTAAATCTGATTTAATTAGCTTAGCCTGAAAATTTTTTTTTTTTCCTTTTCATTGGTAATTTTTGATTTTTGCTTGTCGTGTTTAATTTACGTTATATATCGAATTAAACAAGAGCTAAGAGATTTTATTTCAATTGAGCTAAAAGAGCTATTAGAAATATATTTATTTAATTATTAATACAGAATAAGCTACAGTAAATTAATTAAAATGTCTCACAACGGTGATGATCTTGATTTAATTTTGGGAGAAGATTTATCAGTGTTACAACCAGCAATAGGTGCCGGTGTAATACGACGCAGTATAAATAATACCAGTGACGGTAGAATCACGGTATATGCGAGCAAAATCGGAATAAACATAGACGCGGACAGCAAATTTCTTAGAGATAGGTTAGCTAGGTACAATATTAGACGTAATTTCGGACCATCGTCTGCTGACTGGAATGCATAAGTAGACGAAGCTAACCCGAATATAGAAACAGATTTGTCCCTAACATCGTCAGAAAGAGAAAATATCCCCAATATGGCTACAGATACAGCTCTAGCAAGAAGTAGTAAAGCAAGACGGATGCTTTATATTCAATTGCCAACCGGTCAATAAAGAGGACAGTATCGAGATCCAATCTCCATAAGTAATGAGAATTTGTTATCATTACCGGAAATGGAATACGGATGGGAAATACAATCGGCTGTAAGGGAAAATAGCAACGCGATAGAAAATATGCAACGATTGAATAACGAAAATTTAAGAATAAGCAGAGCATCTAATCATCCTCAAGCACAATCTACAGCATATAGATTGAGTTCAGCGTCACCAGTATGCAATAATTCGATGATGGAATTAACGCATACAATACCAAGCTTAACAACGACATAGTTAAGCATAAATTCGACTTCGTATTATCCCATCCACACATTAGCTCCTTCATCTCCCACAAACCCAAACTTAATAGATAACCCATTTACTCAATATACAGTTCCAGTTATCACATACAGTACCAATATTTATACAGACACCCGACCCAGAACTACCCAAACAGTCCAACCATCAGCTATTCGTCCAAGAACCACAAGTTCCTTTTCCCCTATTTCACTCGTACCTAGACCAGTCAGCCAAGCGGATACACCACCGCAAAGCAATGCAGAACCCGAATTAGCGACCCAGGATTCAAGAGTCAGCCAGGCACACAAAAACAGACATAAACCTAGAAGCAGCACACAATTAAGCAGTGTACATAGGAATGTACCGAGTGTCCATTGGGAAGACGATGGAATTGCAGAACCCAACATCTCAAGAGAAAAGACACAAAATAAGAACAAAGAGCTTGAAAATAAATACGATGAACAATTCAGACGATTGAAGCAGCAAATACAACAAATGCAGCAGTTATACAGCAAATTAATTCAAATAAACAGCATTCAGCAAAGTAACCAGCAGCAAAATAGACAGCATAGCAGTTCGCCAGTGCATCAGGAGAACAACGAAACGTACTCAATGCCATATAACCGACACACACAGCCGCAGCGAAGTACGTTTAATCCAGCATTCAGGTATAGCCGTTCGTACGAAACATGCTTAGAAGATGCTACCTTTATAAGAGAAAAAAGGACAGCACAAATATTCTCACGCCACCATATACAATTCAAAGGAGCGAAAAAGAATGATCCGGAGACATTCTTGTCTCTCCTCTTGTCCTCTCAGGATGAGCAATACGATTCCAATTAGCAGCAAATGATTTCCTAATACAGCATTTAAAAGGCATTGAGGAATGAGCAAACTATTACAGCATAAACTGCGGAAATCCAGTAGCTCAGCGTTATATCCCCCCTAGAAACATTAGTTTGTGTACATTTGTCTCTTTAAACTATATTCAAAACATTTCTATATTAACGATTTAAACCTTGTATTCTGTTAATCGTCGGATTATGATGATTGATATGTGGGATTTCCGAAATAAGTCTTTTTATAACAAGATTCTTTATCTACTATATCTGCATATTCCCAGTTAAAATTGTGATTTACATTATTTAATACATGTCCAATAACAACAGTTACTAATTGTAATATTGCATTTTCTTTTATTCATTGCCGTATTTATAAATTCAATAGAATAATCATTGATTTTTAGCATTTCTGTAATAACATTTAGATTCTCTTTATGGAACTGTTCATATGACAATATTATTGCCCTATCTACTAAATTGTAAATAACTAGCATCCCCCGTCGTGGCTTCGCCCGCTCTGTAGTTGCATAGAACTCGAAATATTAGAAAATAGCATAAAGATAGGTTTACCATATTTCAGTTTTCATTGGTTTTAAATAATGTTTTTAAAGAACTTCACGGTAGACAACATTTTTTGTTTGTGAACTGTTTGGTAATAAAAGAAATTGATTTTCTGATGTACCTGTTCTTGACAAACAAACATACAATTGATCGTGTGAAAAACAATCAGATCGCAAATCAATCCCAACGTATTGAAATGTCTGACCATGAGCCTTATTAATTATAATAGCAAACGATACCTTAAATGGGAATTGATGTCGCTTAAATTGAAAAGGTAAATCAGTAGGGATCATTGGTATGCGTGATATAAGAGCAATTTCTCCTGCCACTGGGCCTGTAAGAATAGTCGCTTCAATAATATTATTTCGCATGGCTTTAATTTGTAGCCGCGTACCATTACACAATTTTGGAGGATTTATATTGCGCAATAGTATTATTGGAACCCCGATTTTAAGTTGTAGGTTGCGTGGTAGAAATCCAGCTGGATTAAGAGAATTCAGAAATTCTTGTGGATAATGAACAGCATCTTCAGTATTGACTGCAGTATCAATCGATCTGTATTCTTTGCTGTCTCCTTTAACATGACCTAAAATAGTATTGTTAATTTCGAAGGCAGAAATGTTCCGGGGTGTAACGATGGCTCTTTCGCATAGCCAGGAGTATGGTTTCTATAAAAGGTCATCAATATTCGGATAAACTGAAGAAATAAGAGTATCAATAGTTTGCACAATCTTACCTAGTTTTGGATCGACAGATATACAGTCATTTACATTGAACATTGTTCCATTTCCAACACTGAGTAATTGTGCATTTCCACCTCCGAGATGAACTCTCATATTTGCTTTTAAATTTAAATTATGAATAGATCTCCATATCGGTGATGATTTAAGACATGCCTTGATTATATCAGCTCTTGTTCCTCTAGGAATAACTGGCAAAGTTTGCCGAAAATCTCCAGCAAAGACAATAGTTAAACCGCCCATCAACTTATCACACGATCTAAGATCTCTGAGAGTTCGTTCGATTGCTTCAACATGAGCTCGATGAATCATAGTACATTCGTCCCATATGATAAGTTTTGTATCTTGAAAGATTTTACCAAGAGGACCATTTTTACGGATAGAACATACTGATTCTTGGTCACATGAGACATTCAAGGGTAGTTTGAAAGTTGAGTGAGCTGTTCTACCACCAGCTAGAAGCGTTGCGGCAATACCTGATGATGCTACACCAATAGCTAAGCTACCAGTTATACGAACGTATGCAAGAAGTAGATTAATTAGAAAAGTTTTGCCAGTGCCTCCAGGAGCATCTAAAAAACAATTTCTTTTCTATCACTATTCACATTTTGCGTAATAGAATCATATGCTTAACGCTGATCTAATATTAAATAATATTAATGTACTCTTGAAACTCATTAATATTAGAGGGAGTTCGGTACATTAAATCATAAGGGTTTTCATCATCTATCTCGCTACGAATTGGCGTTGGTAAGCCGAAATCACATAAGTACCTTTCACCCAGATTAACAACCTTATCTTCATTTGCAATAAGACCGCTATTAAAAATATCTTCAGAATAAGTAATGGAGTCAGCATTGTTGCGACATCTAGCTTGATATAAAATATCTTCACAGAAATCTTTTTTAAATGAGTCCCATAAAATAAGTGGTTGAGAAGGATTGCAAAATACTAAAATAATAGCAAATAAATCTCTCAATTTGGATGGAATTTGAGAAATAGAAGCATCTGCAATAGTGTCTTTCCAATGATTATCATTTTCTAGAACCTAATACATTGCAAGCTGCTTTGAACGTTGGATAAATAACACCATTAACAGTCCGTAAATAATTAAATGAGGTTGGTCCTCGAACGTGATGTAAAAGCATACGTAGATGAAAATATTCACTTTGATTAGGATGAATCGTATACACTCTACCGAGAGCTGTATCTTTTTTGATACCAGGAAAGCCATCGACATCCAATCCATGTTTCCTTCTAGAGAATTTATTATTACTCCAAGTATAATAAGTTGGAACTTCAGAATACAAAAGTGTTTTGACAAAGTCATCTGATTGACAGAGACTGAAAAAAGCAATGAGAGTAGTTTTACACGTAGTTTAACGGCACAACGGCCGATCGCCACTTTGTAAAGTTTTAAGTGACACAACAATTAATAGGCAAATGTTTTCGATAAATCAAACAGATAATTTAATGAAAAATGGAACTCGATAATTCAATACTTAGAATCCAACGAAAGCTTAACGTTTACGAAAAATAAATTTTTATCGTAAAACTCAGATGTTTTGAACGACCGAGCCCGGCTGATACATATGTACTAAGTAGCGATAAATTTATCGCGTGCAGCGCCAGACCGTCAGCCACCTATCGGCCAGCGCCTGAACTACCGTGCATCCTGTAAGTGTAAAAACTTTTATTTTTTTAAGAATGAAGCAAAACGATTTTTTATATAAAATATAGCCTATCACACTTCATAGTACATAAAGAAACTACAGTTAAAATTTCGTTACAATCGATTGTGTACTTTTTGAGATTTTTGCGCACATACAAACAAACGCTTCCTCTTTATATAATAGTGTAAGATATAAGATATAAGAATAAGATATTTCGCTTTTGTTGTATTGCGTGATTAGAATTAAAATTTAATAACAGATTTGAATTAGTTGGTTTTCTATATCAGTTTGTAATAACACTATTGTTTTCTTTGGTTAATGTGAGCTCAAGAAAATTTATACAATTATTGTTTTCTATTTCATACGTAAATTTGAAGTGTTCTTTGTACTTGTTAAAAATGTTCAGAACTGTGTTTATATGACTTTTTTTCTGCGCATAAAATTGTGTCACTTACATATAATAAAAAATAGGTTTGCAATTTTGTTTATTTTGTAATTCTTTTAAACAGTGGGTCTCTAGATCATCCATTGTTAATTTTGCAAATAATAGTGATATATGAGATTTCATTGGAGATTCGAATATTTGTTTATAAATGACATTATTGAAACTAAAATAAACATTAAATTAACGTCTAATGATATACTAACCGGTTTTATATATATACTCTACCACCACCACAACCAACCTACCTATACAACCCACCCTTCCTTCCCCAACCAATAATTTCCCGCCCTACCTTAGACCCGTCTACGGGCATGCACATTTATGTGCACGTGCCAGTGAACATGTCTCCTCCCGGCCTCAACCCTAACATATCCATATCCAATACAGCTCCTTTATCCATAGCCCCTTCATCACCAAACCACAACGAAACTCAACCTCAACCTTCTTTGTCCACAACCCCACCGTCACTAACGTCCCTACCTGTACTGACCCCTATACCCCTTCCCTCTCCCATGGACCTCTCCGGCACCTGTACGCAGTCTGCCGCATTAGGGGCAGTTAGAAAAACTTGCGGGACCTTCTCGGAAGCTGGGCGCATGTCTGGCCCGATCCGAGCGATGTCGCCCGGGATGCTGGAATTGCGGAGGGCTGGGCATAGCTGGAGAAATTGCCCCTCTTTAAACACAGTTTTCTGTAGAAAGTGCTGAAGGGAGGGGGTATTCTTCAAAAAACTGCCCTTGCTGCGCGGACGCTTACAGGGAGATGCAGAGGGAAATAACTTTCTCCTCCCATTACCCTATCCCCTATTTTCATTTACCTTCCTTCCTCATCGTCTCTTAGCCAAACCGCAAATAAAAGAAAAAAAATAAAAAAATTTGCGTTTTTGTATAAATAAAGATTATTTAGTTTGATTTTATTCAGTCTACTGTTATTAATAACCCATCCTGAAATTGATTTAAGATAAAATAATTTTTTCCCATTAAGCTACTGAATTGAAGAATATTAAGCTTTTCTTAACCCAGAAATTCTCAATTGTCCCCACAACAATAATAAGGGAGGTGTTTATAAAAATCAGAACAAGCAAGCAACACTTATAAATTCTAGAAACAAATTAATCAATCAATCTATAAATTGAAAAAATTGTTCGAAATGAGGAATAAAAAACAAGCAGCGAAAAGCAATAATTCATCACACCTAATTAAATTTAATTTTAATTTTATATCAATAATATTACAATATTATGTCATTTGTTTTTCTCTTATATCTTATTTTGTATAATAGTATGAGTATGACTGCAAATATGTAAGTATGAAGCATGAGTGTATTGCGAGTAGAATTAGAGCTCTCAAAATAATTGGGAATATGAGGCCTGCGATGGCTCGGTCGGTAGGGCGTCGGGCTCGTAATCTGGAGGTCCCAGGTTCGATTCCCGGCCCCGGCCGATTGATACAAACACCACTGGCGAATGTATTTTCAACAAGTGCTTTCTTCACCAAGGCATCGTATGACCTCCGTCACTGATTAGCACCGATTTGGGAGCATAAAAAGAGCGACGTTAAAATAATAAAAAAAAAAAAAATTGGAAATATCTTATTATGGTGTATTGAGTATCCTACGTCGATAATATAAACAATGTCGATATCGGCATGGTCTAAGACGCGCTCTTGTGAGTATATGCTGTGCACCAGTCAGTTGCGTACTTGCTGGCATTGAAGCCACATGTAAGAAATAGATAATATAATATTCTTGTAACATCAGATACATATCTGCTTATTTAATTGCCTACCCGTTTCTGGTATGTACATAACCACACTGGCGACGAGGACGGGATAGGAAAGGCAATTGCGCACGGTATTTATGTCAAGGTGAAAAGAGTAAACATAGTGAACACAGCGTGAATAGCAGTATTCAACCAAAACTTACATCCGACGAAGATACAATGTTGGATCACACATCGAAAATACAGTTTAACCTCGAAAAAGATGATTGGGAAGCGTTTAGTGAGAGACTGAAAATTTACTTTAAGGTTAAGAAAGTCACCGAAAATGAAGACAAAACAGCGATACTGTTGACGCGTATCGATGAAGAGGCTTATAAATTGCTAAAAAATCTTTGTGCACCGACAAAACCAGCTGACTAATCGTAAGATGACCTTTTAAATAGAATGTCGAGTCACATAAGTCCGAAACCATCAGAGGTGATGGAAAGGTGTACCTTTCATCAGGTTAAGCAGGAAAAAGGTGAATCTATCGCTGAATTTGCGACAAAGTTAAAGCAGTTGTCGCTTAATTGTAACTTTGCTGATCTAAAGGTTTCTCTATGCGATCACTTTGTATGCGGTATACATGAAGAGACAATACGCATAGAATTGTTTAAAACGCAAGGTTTAACTTTTGATAAAGTATTAGCAAAAGCCACTGCTCATGAAAGGGCAATGAAAAATGCAGCTAATGCAACAAAGGCATTAAATAATACAACTGCGAAAGAAGAGATTTATGTAATAAAATCAAATCGTGACGGAAAATTCCAAAGACAGGGCTCAAAATATAATCAAAATAACTCTGAATATGGGCAACGTACGACACATTCTAAGCCGTCGTCAAATGTCAACAGGACGGAGAATAGCAAACGTGTGCTGTGCTACTGTTGTGGTAAACCAAATCACGTTGCGAGTAGCTGTAAGTATCGTTCTCAAGAATGTAGTGTTTGTCATAAGATAGGACATTTGAAAGCCGTGCGTACAAGTAAGACAGAAACAACGAAACCTTATGTAAAATATGTCCAGGGAGACACCAGCTCTACAGACGATGAACTTGGAGACGAAGATAATGCGTATGCGCAACATGATTTTTTCTCATTAAGAATAAAAAACTTGAAAAACAATAACTATAACGTATGTAAAATTAATGCGGAACCAATGTTAATAAAGGTAAATATTAATAATATCACGTTACCGATGGAAGTAGACTCCGGAACATATGTAACCGTTATATCTGAGGCGACGAAAAGTAAATTGTATTCGAATGAAAAAATAAACACGACGAACGTTATATTATACGGATACGATAAAAAGAAGCTTCGACCTATTGGTCAATTCGAAAACTTGAATGTAATGATAAACAATCAATCGCGAACCTTAAACTGTTTAGTAATAGAAGATTCGGGTCCTCCCTTAATCGGTCGACAATGGCTTGCAGCGTTTAATCTATGGCCGTTTAATTTACATCATAGTATACTAGAACAAAACGTAACTAATAATAAAATACAAAAAATAAACATAGACGAAATACGCGGTCAAATAATATCAGAATTTAAGAAACTTTTTAGCGACACACCAGGATTTTATAATAGAGGTAAAATAAAGATTTACGTGAACGAAAATACTGTCCCGATAGCATTAAATGCGAGACATGTACCTTACGCTTTAAAAAATAAAATTGAAAACGAAATAAACAGATTAAAAAATTTGGGGCATTTAGAAGCGGTGGAAAGGAGCGATTGGGCGACACCAATTGTACCAGTAATCAAAAGTAATGGCGATGTTCGCATTTGCGGCGATTTTAAATTAACGTTAAATTCACATTTAGTACTACCCAAACGCCCGTTTCCACGAATCGATGATATCTTTGAAGTTTTACAGCGGGGCCTGACGTTTTCGCAGCTTGATCTTCCTCATGCTTACATGCAAATACCGGTGGAAAAAGAATCGCGAAAATTTTTAACAATAAATACGCACTTGGGTCTTTTTCAGTATACGAAAGTGCCAGTATGCACAGCGTTAGCCCCTGCTGATTTTCAAAAAATAATGGAAGAATGCTTGCAAGGCATAATTCCTTATTTAAATAATATTTTCGTTACGGGCCAGACAAACGAAGAGCACATCATAAATCTAAAGAAAGTGTGTCGTCGATTAGAGGAGTGCGGACTTAGATTAAATAAAAATAAATGCGAATTTTTTAAAAATAGTATTGAAGTGCTCGGTTATGTAATCAGTAAAGACGGTCTTCATAAATCAAAATCAAAAGTAAAGGCAAGATGCACCGCGGCGACCGATGAGTGTGAGAGTGCATTTCTGTGGGTAAGAAAAGAGTTAATTTCTCTACGGGTGCTTCCACATTATAATCCGGACGAAAAGATAGTTTTAGCATGCGATGCTTCATCATATGGCCTCTCGGCTATTTCGTATATGGTCGCGAGATAATTTAGCGAACAGATCACAAACCACTACAGTTTATATTAGGACCGAAATCGGGTATACCATTAACTGCAACAAGTAGATTACAGAGATGGGCGTACTATTTGTCAGGATTTTGTTATAAGATAGAATTCATCAAATCGGAATCAAATTCAAATTGCGATGCATTATCGCGACTCCCTATTCATGATGTTACGAATATTTTTGACTCAGATTCGACGCCTATAAATTATATTACAGAGGGTATAAATAAAGTTACTTGGAAAGAATGAGCTCAAGCAACAAAACACGATATGATTTTAAGTAAAATTTTGAAATATTGTATTTGCGGCTGGCCGAATAATGCAAGAAATTTATCTGATAATGAAAAAATATATTATGAGAAACGCTTAGAATTATTAATCGAAGAAAACTGCATTTTTTGGGGTCATAGAGTAATTATTCCTACAATTATGCGGGTAAATATATTAAACGAACTTCATGCCTGTCATCTCGGAATCGTTAAAGTCAAAATGCTCGCAAGGTCATATGTGTGGTGGCCAAACATTGATACGGACATAGAAAATCTCATTAAATCTTGCAAAATTTGTTTCGAAGAACATAAAAAACCACCATGCGTGACCTTAACACCCTGGCCATGGCCAGAAAAAGCTTGGTCTAGGTTACATTGCGATTTTTTAGGACCGTTCTTTAACAATATGTATCTTGTCGTAATTGACGCCCACTCGAAATGGCCAGAAGTTATTAATTTTAAACAAAATACAAAATCGAACCGACTTATAGAAGAATTTAAAAAATTATTTTCTCGTCACGGTATTCCAGACCATATTATCACTGACAAAGGCCGACAATTTGTAAGCGCGAAATTTAAAAATTTTTTACAGCTTAACGGAATAAGACAGAGTTTTTCTCCCCCATACCATCCTGCGAGTAACGGTGACGCTGAAAACTTTGTAGGCACATTTAAAGATAAAATTACAAAAATTGTGAAGGAAGGAAGGGGTATAGACGATGCGATAAACATGTTTTTGTTAGATTACCGCATTATACCGCATTGTACGACTGGAAAAGTCCGGCATGGCTTTTATACAAACGCGAGTTAAAAACACGCTTCGATTTGTTGCGGCCCAACACCCAAAATAGAATACACAACAAACAACGTGCACAAATCGAGGCAAGACCACATTCACGTAGAATGTCTCTCGAACCAGGCGATAATGTAATGATAGATAACTATAGCGTAGGCGGTCAAAAGCCCATCGAAGGAAGAATTGTAAAGGGTTTGTCACCATCGACGTTTAGCGTGGAATGGGCGTCCGGACAAATCACGAAACGATATGTCGATCAAATAATTAAGCCCGTGCGTCGCTCTCCTCGCTTGGCGAATAAAGTTCAAAGTGATTAGAAAAGTCTGTTAAGGGGAGGAAGTTGTGGTGTATTGAGTATCCTACGTCGATAATATAAACAATGTCGATATCGGCATGGTCTAAGACGCGCTCTTGTGAGTATATGCTGTGCACCAGTCAGTTGCGTACTTGCTGGCATTGAAGCCACATGTAAGAAATAGATAATATAATATTCTTGTAACATCAGATACATGTCTGCTTATTTAATTGCCTACCCGTTTCTGGTATGTACATATACCACACTTATTATTACTTTATATTTTATGTATAAGGGACCAGTAGGCGTTAAATTTATATTTTATTTTATTTTTATATTAGCCAAATAATTAATATAGAGTTCAGTATATACACATTATACATAATTGCATCTAAGCAGCTAATCAAGGTGACACACAAGAAATACACCGTACCAATAGCGCCGGCTAGTTGGTCAAGCATTAAGTAAGGATAATAGCGTTATTATCTTATCCATCTATCTACCTACCTACCTACCCATATAATGTAAACCCTTCCCTATAATTATCTAACTGCACTGTATCTAAGCTCTACCTACCCTCACAATTCTAATAACCCTTCTCAAGTCTCATGCACACACTGGCACTGGAAATATAAGTAAGCTGAAACGGCTACTGAGAACCCAGCTTATCATCAGAACCGGTTAGACACCTGTTGAGGGAGTGTGAAAGAGTGCGAAAGAGCGTAATCGTAGGATGTGCGTCTGAGCATCGCCATAAAAAGGTTGGTGATTTATTTACCCTCGCTGCTATCGCTACCGCCGAGTACCAAGTTTAGTATGTGAGAGATTTTGGTTCCACTCCTTCTCTTCCCCCTCCCCTACAGCTAAACTGTCCCAGCTATTCTATCGTGTCCGTGCTCCTGATAAAACCTCAAAAACCCTCTATATAGGATTACCGCCAAAAACGATTTTGTTTTTCTAGTAGAATTTTGAGTTTGAAAATGTGTGCACAAAAATGTGCATTTGCGCATTAATGGGTTAATTAGCGGAGTAATTTTAAGTTGTTACTATCATCTAGATTATTGTAAATCGCACATGCGTAATCAAAGCGTGGGAATAGAAGGGTCTTTAGAACGTTGAACGCAGCCACCTGGGTGTCGACCTGAGCAAGGTTGCGCGATCAGATTCTCTTCACGACCGGCAGCGGTTTCGTAAGATTTAACGGGAGAATAATTGAGTCGTGCACCCTGTTCCAAAGGGCTCAGAAGATTTGGTATAAATATAAACAGGCGGAGGGTCACGAACGATGAAGAGGTCGAGCCAAGTGTGAGATGAGTGTGAAGACGAGTGTGTATGATGAGTAGGATCTGATTTAATCAGACATAGATTTAGCGAATCTAAACAGGATTCTAACATAGCAGTCGACCCATTTCTAATACAGATATTGATATTAAAGTCTCCATTGATAACAACCTGGTTGCATAGATGACGAAAATTAGTAAGAGTGTCAAAGAACTTGGATGGGTCACCGTGGGTCTCCTATAAACCACCGAGAGAGAGAGAGAGAGAGAGAGAGAGAGATTGATTGATTGATTAAATTTATTGGGTAAAATGGGGTAATACCCCGTATACACATAATGAAAAATCAGCGCATAAATTCAAATAAATAACGAAATATAACAAATAAATAATAAAAATAACAAAATAAAGATAAAATAACAATAAATAATGCATAATGCTGCGCCAAAATAATAAGAATATAAAATAAAAAAATACTAAACTAAATAATAATTTAAACGCAAATGAAATAAAAAAAATAAGATACACAATCGGAGCAAAATACAAATTTCATTAACAATTAAGCACTCAGAAATCCGGCAAGGGAGGGCAGATAATCCCCTCATTTCTAATCCTCACCTCACAAGCCTGTCGATCGAGGTCAGAGAGATATATAATGAAAGGGATGATTTAAAGGAACCAAAAAGGAGAAGATCAAAATTGGTGAAAGGGAGGTGATTGATGAGGCGAGAGGCAGTGATTATGAAGGAATTATTTAGTGCTTTAGTTCTAGTAGGAAGATAAAAAAGGGACAAGGGTGGGTGGCGTGAGGAAAAACGGGAATGAAATGAAGCGACACGAAGAATGATGTGACGGGCAATGTAGGAAGGGAATTTATGCGAAATGATATTGTAAGCACAAGTAGCGATGAAAAGGGATCTCCTAAGCTCTACCGACAGCCAACCCAGCTTAAGATGGTATGGTGTCACATGTTCGCGCCACGGAATATTTCCCCACACATAACGAACGCAAGCATTTAATAAACGCTGGAGTTTTAAATTTCTGGTAGCATCCAAGTCGTGAAAAACCGCGCATGCGTAATCGGAGTGCGGGAAAATCAGAGCCTCGACCAGACTCTTTCTGTTCCGACGCGAGAACGCTCATTTGAAAAATCTTAAAGAGTGAAGAACTCCATGAACTCGCTGTGACACAGACGCGACCTGACGAGACGAGTCCAGGGTAGGTGTAATCCTGAAGCCCAGTGATTTGACTTCAGACTCATAGTCAAGGAAATTATTCCCTATTGCAACCTTCGGGGCAGTATCCAAGTCAATGCGCGAAATATAGGCCTGACTGCCCAAGATCATCACCTTCGTCTTTTTCACGTTCAAAGAGAGAGAGAGAGAGAGAGAGAGAGTGAGAGAGAGAGAGAGAGAGAGAGAGAGAGAGAGATTATAATTTTATATTGTGTGTGAGCAAGAGAGTGAGAAAGAGAAAGAGTGTGAGATCTATTAGCAGACGAGGGATATATACTAGTGAATTGGGAGAGTGTATACGCGTGACCGAATTCATCCGAATGCGCCCGATATCACCCAAGATCGGTCTCTCCCGATCGCAGACTTGGAGGTAGATCTTAGCGGAGCTCGTATAAGAGCCCACTAGGTATGAAAAAAAACACACACACATGAAAAAAAAGATTACTTTTAGTTATTCAAAATATTGTTCATATTAATTAGAATCATACTCAATAGGAAAAAAGTAGTCAGATGATTACAATGCGATGGGATATACGTCAGCTGACGTCATAAACATAACAAAAAAAAATATTTTCAGTAATTTTATATCTAGTGAAAATTTGTCAGATGATAGATTGTAGCATTCTGTTAACGAAAAGAAACGTCAGTTGACTGTAGAATAGTGGAAATATTGTCGGTTTACGCGATGATAGTTGTAGCGGCAACAGCAGTTGGTTTCTGTTTTCGTTTACATAATAATGTAATCTATCCTGTGACAAATTTTCAATCGTTGTAGAATTAACGTATAAAAAGTTTTTGATAAAACTAACCCAGAATGAATGCGATTCTAGTTTTATTTAATAAATAAATTGCGTTGTGAATATTTTCATTTTTATAAAAAATAAAACAAATAATTATTTTAATAAATAATTGTTTAAATTAATTAACTAATTATTTTTATACTAAAAAATAGTACTTACATGGAAATTGTCATTTAAATTTTAGATGTTAAAAATTTGTGTAGACATTTGAACTCTTTGCAGTGATAGCTACCACAGACAGATTTAAAAAAAATCAGTCGAAAAGTGTGTAGCCTACAAAAATGTCGCATATAAATGAATTTTTTTTTCGTTCAAAAAAAATATGTAAAACTATACCTGCTGGGCTCTTATATGAGCTTCGCTAATAACTACCTCCAAAGCAACATTTTTTTATTAAAAATAAAATGAATTTATCGTTCGGTGATATATATATATATATATGTATATATATATATATATATATATATATATATGGGCTATGACACGTCAAGTGGTACGATGAAAATTTTAAATCACTCCAAATTTTGTGAAAAGACTGGAAATATCTTCCAGAAGATAGAAAAAAAATTTGAGGTGGTAAAAATAATTTGCCTAAGAGTTATTCCACCATGAAAAATGGAAATTTTTCAATTTTTTAGAGAAATTATTATTTTCAAAGCCATTTGTCTCAAAATCTATTGATTTTTTTGAAAATACATTATAAACAACTTTTGTTCAAAATAATCTTTAGAACTTATCTACTTGGGTTACAATTCTTAATTTTAAAATCTCGAAGAGATAGAACGCCCGGAAATATTGAATATCAAAAAAAGGCGACCACGCCACAATCGATTTTGATCTACCACCGCTCAAAAGATCACATTTTTTGAGAGCTTTCGAATGGCGGTGGTTAGATTATTGGCCAAGACCGCGGGTGCAAGTTATGCCCTAAAATACATGAAAATTAGTGATTTTATGAGGTTTATGGCGTATAACTTACACCAGCAGTCTTGGCCAATAATCTAACCACAGCCATTCGAAAGCTCTCCAAAAATGTGATCTTTTGAGCGGTGTTAGATCAAAATCGATCGTGGCGTGGTCGCCTTTTTTTTGATATTCAATATTTACGGTCGTTCTATCTCTTCGAGATTTTAAAATTAAGAATTGTAACCCAGGTAGATAAGTTCTAAAGATTATTTTGAACAAAAGTTGTTTCTAATGTTTTTTCAAAAAAATGAATAGATTTTGAGATAAATGGCTTTGAAAATAGTAATTTTTCCAAAAAATTGAAAAATTTCCATTTTTCATGGTGGAATAACTCTTAGGCAAATTATTTTTAACACCTAAAATTTTTTTTCTATCTTCTGGAAGATATTTTCAGTCTGTTCACAAAATTTGGAGTGATTTAAAATTTTCATCGTACCACATGACGTGAAATAGCCCATATGTATGTATAATATATAATATTTGTCTTTCCGAACTAAATGCTTTACTTTAGAATAAAGCATGCCTATTGTACTCTTTGTCCACTATGGTTGGGGGAATTTCCCAGAGCATAGCCTTCTAAAACAATTAAAGGCGTTTTGTCCTCGATATCCAGCTTGGACTCCTCAGTAAGGAACTGGAGATCTTACCTTAGACGCCTGTCGCAAGATGACCCGCGACGCCAGCAAGATGTTCTGCGGCTATATATATGGAAAAGAGACGACGATCTCTCCAACGAGTGTAGAGAGATAGTCGTCTCCATCTGGTGGTGGGAGAAACCACCAGCCAGAGTGCGACGTATTAGACTGAGTCGCAAGTTATTTGAAATAAAATGAATTTATCGTTCGGTGATATGTATATGTGTATAATATATAATATCGGTCTCTCCAAACTAAATAGTCTACTTTAGAATAAAGCAGGCCTATTTTACTCTTTGTCCACTATGGTTGGTGGAATTTTCCAGAGCACAGCCTTTTAAAACAAGGCGTTTCGCCCTCCATCTCCAGCTTGGACACCTTGGAGTAATTCATTTTATTTCAAATCGACATTCTTTTATTTGTGTATCATATTTAACGTCATTGAGTTAAATTTCCATTTTTTCATTATAAGTCGATTGGTTTATTATAACGCGTACAACATCTGTATCCGCTTATGTGAACATTATATCCTGGTTATTTTTATCCGTCTGTGTCAACTTTACATCCTGGTTATTTTTTAAATATTGTATGGTGTTATTATATTTTTCAACAATAATTTTATCTGTATATTTAACGTCTTGTTTTTCAGAAATTTATTAATACATTGTAATAGGTCTTTTTTAAAATTATTTTTACGTAAAGAAATTGCTTCTGTATTTAAACCATCATCTATGTTATTATCTGTATTCGAGTTATTAACTTGAAGGTGAAACTCAATGTCTTTAAGTATTTCGAAAGCAGTGCTTTTATCGAAATTTGATGTAAAATTTAATTTTTCTCCGAGACGCAATGTATCACATTTAAATGAAATATATTTTACTTTAATGAATCAAAGAATTGACTGGCGATAATTATAATACTAGCAACGGAAACTTTGCTCACTAACGCTCAATCAGTAGTCTTTTAATTGTGACTGCACGAGATATGTTTCAATAATATATACAAAATACATTTCAAAAAATTTTCTTGTAAATAATCGTGTTTCATGGGATTTATCAGCGGTCTATCAACTTATTTATCAACTTGACCCTCTTCCTTGTAAATTTTTGTATGATCAGTTTATAATGAAATAAATTGATGGATTTAGCAATTTCTATTTAACTTTTTTTGTATGAATATCAAATAACGATGACTTCATTAGGAGATAAAAATAGTAATTTTAAAAACTGATTCTGATTCGCCCAAATTAACTCTCCTGAACAATCAAAAATTTCAATTAATTCGTTAAAAAAATCATGAACATGACCCTTGTTCTTAAACATTTTTTTATGATTAATTTAACGTCGTATATCGATTATTTTAGCCATTTCCATTAATTTTTTTGTATAAATATCATATTGCTGGTTGTGATTGTTTAAATGATTTTAATTTACCATATGCGTCTATGTATATACAAGAAAATGATAATATATCAACTTTCTACGACAAAAGTAACATGTTTAATAAATTAGAATTAAATTAGAAGTAAGTTCATTAAAAGATCAACAATAAATATTTACGACACGTTTCGAAATGTTTAAAAAATAAAAAGAATAACTGCATTTTTATTGATGCACCCAAAGGGAGTGGTAAGAGTTTATTACTGAAAGTTTTAATAGACTATTTGAAATTAGCAGGTATAGCATTTTTATGCGATCCTTGGACAGGTATTGCAGCCATCTTATTACAAAACGGTAAAACAGTGCAAACAGCATTTAAATTACAACTTAATATAACAAAATGTACAACATGTAATATGAAATCTAATTCAAAGGATAGTAAAAATTTAAAAGAAGTTAAACTTATAATATGGGATGAAATATCTATGACATCAAAATTTGCTTTCCAAGCAGTCGACCGACTACTTCAAGCTATATGTGATACTAAAGAAATATTTAGTGGTAAAATGTTACTTGTTTTAGGAGATTTTAGACAATCATTAACAGTTGTTCGACATGGCAGCCGTACTGATGTTATAGAAATTCTTTTAAAAATAGCTATTTATGGACCAGTTTTATACGAATGACTCTAAATGAAAATCTGCGTATATGCGATAATGACAATATTTTCAGACAATGGTTATTAGAAGTAGACAAAAGAAAATGTTGTAATTAATTTGAAGAAGACAGTGAACTACTTGAAATTCTTATTGATATAATAGAAAAAGAAAATGATATCATTAAAGAAACTTTTGATAAAAAATTAAATAAAATGACATCAGTAATTTAAATGATAAAGTTATATTAGCTCCTACAAACTGCGACGTGATTCAAATTAATAATGAAATTTTGACTACAATGGAAGGACCAGCAGTTGAATATTTAAGTATAGATACAGCAGAAGATGTTAATGGAGAAAATCTGGATGTTATGCTGCTTATAGAATTTCTTAATTCGTTGACTCCTACTCAGGGTTGCCAGATGGCGATTTTTTCTCCTTGTTGCTCTTGCTTAATAAACATCAATATACGTAAGAGGGAAAAGGAAAAAAAATCGCCAACTGGTCACTCTGCTCCTACTGGGATTCCTGCACATAAATTAAATTTAAAATTTAGCGCAATACTAATTATTTAAAAGAAATCTCAGTATAAACGAAGGACTGCGTAATGGAACAAGATTAACAATAAAAAAAATTAATGAAATATACAATTCAAGCAGAAAAGATAAGTGGAAAAAGAATTGGAAAATCAGATTTCATACCGAAAATAATTTTGTCGTCACCTAAAGAAGAAATACCATTCAATATACGCCGAAAACAATTTTTTATCCGATTAGGACTCGCAATGACTATTAATAAATCTCAACGACAATCATATAATCATGTTGGTATCTACTTATCAACTATTTCCCAACTATTTATCATCTATTTACCAACTTCAACTTTCAACCGTAGTCAATTATACGTTGCTCTTTCAAAAGTTACGAGCAGAAAAAATAAAAAAAATTTAGTACTAATCAATGCAAAAATAGAAAGTGATAAATTAAAGAATAAGCACGAAATTTACACTAAAAATATTGTATATAAAGAAATATTGTAAAAAATTCGAACGAAACAGTTCTTTATATTAAAACTAAAATATTAAAACACGACTACAGCATTATTATATATGCATGCACTAAAAATTACAATGAAAATCAAAACGCACTGCTGCAAAAAGTTGATAAAAAGAATAATAAATAACAAAAAAAATTACAAAATTTAAGCAAAAGAGTTCTTATATCAAAAGTAAAATATTTTTAAAAAATGGCAGCAGCATCATCACATATGTATGCGCTGAACTACAATGAAAATCATAAAGCTTTTCTGCAATAAATTGATAAAGATAAAATACTCCAAATTAAAATATAAATGCAAAATAACGACAAAAGCATCATGCTCTTCAAATAAATTAATAAATGTTTACGCTGAAAATTTTAAAAAGTTTACTTACAACCGGCTGCAACATTTAATTAAAACAGTAAAGAATTAAATGTTCATTTAAAAATTTTACAGGCCTTATATCAGGTCGTATTTCAGGATGGATTTAGTACATACTTCGGTGGATTTCCCTTTTTGACAGCTGAATAAAATGGGTCCGATTTCAGACATGACGCCGGATTTTAGGCTTGTTAAATATTAAAATTGATTATTTACATAATCGTATCCAACGTCACATTATTTCATTTTTATATTGTGACTGTCAACCTTTGACATTTCTCCATGAGAGTATGAGTGAGAGAAAGAGAGAGAGAGAGAAGAGATAAAAACTCTAACCACAAAAATAAATGCAAGCGACGGTATACCTTCTTTATTTTTATTTATTATTATTTTGATTTTTATTATAATAGTAAAGAATAAAAAAAACAAATTGAATAAATATTTATTAGTCTTTGTAACGGTGTGCTTGCCTAGAGGAAAAATCATTGAGTCGCCCGTCTTATAATCACATAGTTCGTGGCGTACAAACCTGACTAGTATCGCCGACTTGATATCTCGTACTCAATGATTGAATCAGAATATATAACTATATATAAGATGTTTACAAATATTTCCCGCGTTGCAGCTGCGGTTACCTGTCCGCACACTTGCCGTTAAATTTATATGGAAATCGTACTTCGATTTCCAGTAACGACATGGAAAATTAATGGACTTTCCTGAAATGGACCGCGGAAAGAAAATAATAAGTGAGTTCGCGTGAGCCCGTATACTTATATACGGCTCATAGGATAACGGAGGAAAATGCAACGGTTTTCTATTTGTAAATCAATACGATTTGATATGCAATTAAATATTAACAGATTTATTATATCAAATGTAATAACTACTAAACACAAAACAATTATCGTTGGAGGTCAACGCACGCACGAGAGTTGAGTCGAAAACGTCGGCTCAACACGAGAGGGGAAAAGGGGGTACGCGAACTAACTCTCTTAAAAATACGAACGATCACGTTACAATTAATTAATACGCGATAATTATCGCTCGCGCGAGAAGTGGTACCACTTACTTTTGATTATCCTCGAATCGCAGAGATACCACCAAGAATGAACTGCTTTCTTTCTTTCTCTCTCTTTATCGCTTGACTATTATGAAGGCAGGATCAACCGTTAACCACCGATTAGATCCGCGTCGTGCATATATCAAAATAACACAGATAAAAGAACACACGTAAAAACTACCGGAGAAATAACTATGTAAAACGGGATATCAGCCGTCACACGTGTCGTCGCGATCTCGCTCCTGTACCGGTCGTCCTGCGCGCGCAAACGCTCTCTATCGAATTGCCGATTTTCGTTGCGCGGGCATCGGCCGTTCGAGTCGTTGGCTATATCTATATCTATATATATCGCTCGTGTTTACCTACCAAATTCGTATAATGGTGAGTGAATATCATCTATTGGTTTTTTGCCTAGAAAATGGTCGAAAAGAAACAAAAATAATAACCAGAAGCACTTTTCTGAACTAAAATTTGATTTTGGTGCATTGGTTGGTTGAATTTGGTGAAAAATCAGAAATACATTTTTTAACATTTTGATATGCTTGTTTAGAATAAAACGGTTTAACGAAGATCGTAAGACGAGATCAGATACATTGAAAAAGATTAATAATTTCTTCCACCATTATTTCAAAAGTAAATATTCAAAATTGTATCCAATTTGGTTGATGTTTGAAAAAAATTTCAACTATTTTGAATTCGCCATATTGATTTTTTCAAATCTGATTTTAGATTCGTAATCAGCGACCCTGAAAACCCCCGTATACCAAATTTGGTCAAAGTTGGTTGAATTTGAAAAAAAATGTCCGCCATGTTGGATCCACTATCTTGAATTTTTCAAATCTGATTTCAGATTCGTTATCAGCGACCTCGAGAACCTAAGTATTCAAAGTTTGGTATAAATTAAAAAATTTAAAAAAAAAATAAGTTTCCGATTATTTCATGATGTCACAGATGCCATCTTGGAAATTTTTTTGGAAAAATTCGCAAACATCAAATGTTTCAATAATAATATCATTTACAACATAAATCTATCTCACGATCTTCGTTAAACCGTTTTATTCTAAACAAGCATATCAAAATGTTGAAAAATGTATTTCTGATTTTTTACCAAATTCAAACCGCCATTTTTAAATTTTCCAAAGGAAGTTTTCAAATTTCGAAGTCAGAATCGGAAAAAGTGCAAAATTTTAGTTCAGAAAAGTGCTTCTAGTCATTATTTTTGTTTCTTTTCGACAATTTTCTAAGCAAAAAACCAATCGACTATAAAATGTCCGCTTAAGAAGAAATGGATTAAAAAGCCTGATCTAAAAAATATACCAAAATTGGTTGGTATTTTGATGCAAATTTATTGCACCAAAATTAATTTTGTTACTCCAGCCGTTTTCGAGAAACAGCGGGTGTGCTAACTTAAATCTTAAGCTAACAAATAAGGTAAAATAAAGAAAATAAGTCTGTACAGTCTAATAACACCTTAATAGGAATGTTTTTAGACGAGAATTTTCTACTTTACGTTTGTACATTAGAAAATTGACGTTTGTTAATTGTTACAGATTAGAAATAGAAATTACAAGAAGATTCGACTCCATTCTAAGGATTTCTTTTATTAGTCAAAATTATCAATCTTCTCCGTAATTAACAGATAAGTACAATTTGTCCGTAAAAAAGTTGCAGTTATGAAAATTTCAGAAAGAAAATTTTTATTGCACCACACGTGTATCGATTCCGCTAAGCGAACAATCCATTTACGGGATTTCCTTTTCTCCTGTGGTTTTATATATTAGTGCGCACTAAGCCATCGAATTATTGATAGATAAATCGAAGTAATAAAATAAGTGTTGGTTATTGTAAAGTTTTCATTACAAGGTATTGTGTACATCGAATCATTCGTGTTTTACATTCGTATACATTTTCATGCAGCAACATTGTTATGGTTGGAAATATATTTATTATGCATACAGTTGCCTTTTCTATTCATCCTTTTCTATCACTTTCTGAATTATAATTTTTTTAAATTCAAAAATTGTAATAGGATGTTTGACATTAAATGAGTTTTTAATCAATTCGTCAATAGCTATTATTTGGAGTCTTTAAAAAATGTACAGTTTAGAGTTTAAAAACTATATAATGTTGATGAATTAAAGGTAAAAAATGTCGAAAGTTTGAAAAAATGATACGATTTTCCCTTTTCCATGAACATTCTTTTTTATGAGTTTAATGTAGTATATTGATGACTTAGCTATTTCTACATAAAATGTCGAAAATATGAAAAATGATACATATAGTCCTTTACCTTAAAAAATGTTTAAAAATTACTGTAATATAGTATGTCGATGGTTTTAGCCATTTTCATTAATATGTTTATTTTTGGTTGTATAACGGTTATTTCATTTCAACATTTTTTTAGTTTGAATATATGATATATTAATGAATTAAATCTAGGATATAAATATTGAAACGCAATAGCTGTAAGCGTGTGAATTTAGATGCCCTAACCATGTTTAACTGGACGTAGAACACAAAGTGCCACTTCCCGTACATGTTATCTAGATCGACGGTTTATCCTCCAGTGTCATTAGACTGGAAGGGACATTGTCATCAGTGAAAAAATAATTTCACTTCCTGTAAATGATCTTTAGATCGTCTGCGTGACTTCGAGGACATCGGGGCATCATCTACTGGAAGGCACATTACCATGTACACACCCGCCTGCTAGGTGGAAGTATAAAAAAATGCTTCTATATCAGGCAAGAAGTTTTAGGCTTAAAATAAAAAAAAATTTGGCCCGGAGAAATAAAAAGCGGAAAACGGGGAAATTCCAATGAAATCACTTTAATTTAAGAGAAAATTTATTCTGTTTAGATAAAATAATAATAGAATACATTCTATAGTCATTTGGTCTACGTAACATAACAATATTTGTAAACAATTATATTACAGTAGGTATTATAATATTTCTTGGTTTGCTTTTGTAACTGTTTTTGATTCTCATTGGCTATTTACTGGTATATATGTATTAAATATATGATAAAGATTCTGGACATTACTTGTAACGGTAAGGTACTGTTTACCTCACCGTTTGACGAATTCGAGCAACACGAGCAAACAGTATCATAATGTTCGCATCGGTTCGAGCCGGCGAGATTCGGCTCGGCTCGGTTCGTCGTGGCTACACGGGCGGGATCGACTTCGCGCGCGCAAGATTCGCGCACACACCTCATTAGAGAGGTAAGGGAGAGATTCGCGGGCACTGGTGGGTGATAGCCACCTTCTAACGCGACAGGTGTGATCCCCCCGCGTCCCGTGTTCAGCTTCGCCGTGCTGTGATTTGCCGTGCGTTTTGTGTGTGTGTTTCGACTGCAGGCCGATCCTGCATTTGCAGTGAGTGGTGCTACACCGTGCATTTGCCTGTAGCCACACAACCCCGGTGCACGGGCGAGCGGACAATCCGTCCGACACCGCAGCGAGAGTGAGAGAGAGAGAAAGCAACCGATCGGCTGGTCGTTGTTTACCAACGACTACAGCAGCGTACAAAGTAAGTGGTACCACTTCACGCGATCGTGTTTTTATCCGCACTTAATACATAATCGTGTTTCTTTATACCAGTCCCGTTGACTGGATATATTATTTTAGTTCGCGATATTTTCTTCCCCTCTCTCGACAAGTGGCCGTTTACCGACTTGTAATTCAAAGCGTAGACCTCGGCGACAATCAGATTTTGTTTATTATTTATCTTTGTTTAATTATTTCAATAAATTCATATTATTATTAAAATTCAATTCGGTATTCGATTAATTGAATTTAACCACGTACGGTTCCTTCCGTAATCCTAAAAGCTCGTATATTTCTGGTTGACAAGTGCTCGACGCGATATCCCTGTTTCGCGGTCCATTTCAGATTTGAATTTTATCTGGTTGTTATCTGAAACAGTAACTCGGTTTCAGACTAACATTTAACAGATTTGGTAGAGCGGACAGGTAACCGTCGCCGCATCGCGGGAAAAATATGTTTATTTAAATACGGTAAGTTTAACCGTACCGCTGAGCAGCCGCGATATTAAAATAAACATCCGTGCGGCAACCAAACTGTTACATACTATAAATTATAGTAATTAATAGCCGTTCAAGTAATCTAAATCTACTAGTCTAAATATGGTATCAATTTCTACCGAGTCATTATTAATATTATTTTGCGGTTAGGAATAGTCATTATTTTTAATTAGACATTTTCAATAGATTCTTAAAAAATAACATCTTACAGTCTACAAATTATATCAATTTTTATCAAGATCACTATTATTATTTTATATCGAAATTTTGTGTAGAAAGATTTATTTTTCAAATTAAAATGAAATAACTATTGTTTTGTTTTCTCATTTATATAATGAAATAATAATAAATATTTCCGATAAGCTGTAATTTATATCCTTTAATAATCGCAAAATTTTACCCTTAATTAAATCACAATGAAGAATTACAACTAAAATTTAAGGAAATGTCGAAGCCAAATCACAAGGATCTACCTTATTTCAACACAAAACTTATGATTAAAAAAATGAAATGAAAATTTGAAAATATACAATCGGTGAATAAATACAATCGTTTTTCAGAACTTTTATAATTTTTAGGAATATTTAATTTTTAATAAAATATGCAAAAAAACGAAATGTCGAGAACGTGGTTTTAGAGTTTACAGGTTTTAGCTTTTCCCGCGTAGAGTTATGTGGTTTTAGAATTTACAGTTTCTAGCTTTTACCGCATAGAGTTATGTGGTTTTAGAGTTTACAAATTCTAAATTTTACCGCGTAGAGCTATGTAATTTTTAGTACACTGTTCATAACTAGTACCGCGTAGAGTTATGTGGTTTTAGAGTTTACAGTTATTAGCTATTACCGCGTTGAATTATATTGTTTTACAGTTTCTAGCTTTTACCGCGTAGAGTTATGTGGTTTTTAGTTTACAGTTTCTAGCTTTTACCACGTAGAATTATGTGGTTTTAGAGTTTACGGTTCTTAACTAATACCGCGTAGGGTTATGTGATTTTAGAGTTTACCGTTTCTAGCTTTTACCGCGTAGAGTTATGTGGTTTTTAGTTCACTGGTTTTAGCTAATACCACGTAGAGTTATGTGGTTTTTAGTTCACTGTTTTTAGCTAATATCGCGTAGAGTTATGTGGTTTTTAGTTCACTGTTTTTAGCTAATACCGCGTAGAGTTATGTTAATTATCGGTTTGTATTTTATACCAAAACACTTTATATTATTATAGACTATACAATCTACATATTTCATCTTTATTTTATATTTTCATACGCATGATGCAAGCCAATCATAGAACGTCAATTGAGGCTTCACAACATCGGGTCATAGTTTTTTTATAAGGGAAACACTTGCTATCTACATCTTAAATAATGACACTATATCAGTGAATTACCAGTAATTCTTAATAATCACGATTTGAATTTATGAAAAGTCAGTCACTACGCAATAGTGAAATAAATTTTCTAAAATAGTGGAAAAGTCAACTTATCAGAAAAGTGAATAATCTCTATTTGAAATAATTAAAATTAACTATTTAAAAAATTTAGTATACAGTAATAAAAAGAGATTATCTAGCATGTAAATCATATATATATGGGTGGTTTTCTGTGACATCGAAGATGAAAAAAATAAATATTGCTATAACTGTGGGAATATGTTTTAGAGGTATCCAGTAGTTCTCCTGAATTTTTTCAGATTTTTTCTGGGCCATTATTTTAAGTTACAGAGAGTGAAAGTTGACATTTTAGCACTTTTTTGCATTATATGCCCATTTTCATGAATTTTTAGCTCCCAGGGGATGCATTTTTCACTAAAAACATAAGTATGACTTTTTTTGTAAAATTTTCCGAACTTTTCATTAAAAATAATTTTAAAGACATAAATGTATGCTGTCACACTCTTGTAACCCATTTAAACCTTAAATAGTGAAAATCAGCAATTCTGCTCCGGACTCTGGTAACCTAATACTGTCTAAAAGATGTCTTTTTATAGTCAGAAACTGCCTAAAAATTTCCAGAGTGGGTCTAAATCATTAAGATCACTTATGGTCAAAATATCCGGGAAAAGTGCCCGAAATATTAATAGAAATGTATATTTGTTGCCTTATAACGATGAATCTATTAGCATGATCGTTGCAAAAAAATTTGTGCACTTACCTCGGAGTGGTAGCAAAGTATCTTCACTTGTTTCAGTATCCATCTAATCCCCTCTAAGCTGCTAAAAATACAAATATTATTATACAAATGTAAAAAATTAATTTTTAAACATTTATAAACATTTATAATGCTGAATTTTTAGTTTTACATCCCTTACAAGAATTATAATACTAATCTGAACGATTACTATAAATATATAAACATCATTATTACAATAACTGATTACACGTATTTAATACAAAACATATATAAATAAATCGGATATATAATTATAATGAATAATATGATAACGTGACAGTGACAAGTTTGTGAAATATAAACAATGTATTGCTGAATAATAATAATAATAATGTTGATACTTTTATAGTAATCCTTCAGATTAGTATTATAATTCTTGTAAGGGATGTAAAACTAAAAATCCAGCATTATAAATGTTTAAAAAAAAATTTTTTATAATTTTATAATAATATTTGTATTTTTAGCAGCTTAGAGGGGATTAGATGGATACTGAAACAAGTGAAGATACTTTGCTACCACTCCGAGGTAAGTGCACAAATTTTTTTGCAACGATCATGCTAATAGATTCATCGTTATAAGGCAACAAATATACATTTCTATTAATATTTCGGGCACTTTTCCCGGATATTTTGACCATAAGTGATCTTAATGATTTAGACCCACTCTGGAAATTTTTAGGCAGTTTCTGACTATAAAAAGACATCTTTTAGACAGTATTAGGTTACCAGAGTCCGGAGCAGAATTGCTGATTTTCACTATTTAAGGTTTAAATGGGTTACAAGAGTGTGACAGCATACATTTATGTCTTTAAAATTATTTTTAATGAAAAGTTCGGAAAATTTTACAAAAAAAGTCATACTTATGTTTTTAGTGAAAAATGCATCCCCTGGGAGCTAAAAATTCATGAAAATGGGCATATAATGCAAAAAAGTGCTAAAATGTCAACTTTCACTCTCTGTAACTTAAAATAATGGCCCAGAAAAAATCTGAAAAAATTCAGGAGAACTACTGGATACCTCTAAAACATATTCCCACAGTTATAGCAATATTTATTTTTTTCATCTTCGATGTCACAGAAAACCACCCATATATATAAATAGAATTTCTATTTGATATAAACAATTATTATAAATTAGTTTTTTCAAGACATCAAAATACAATAAAAGTACATATACGTATACACGTAAATTTTCATAAAATCTACCAAAAAAGTTACAATTTTATATTATGCTATAAAGTTAATATTTACTCCAGAATCTTGTTTTTGAAAACAAACATTTTGTTAATAAATAACGTAATTTGGTAGCGTCTTGACTAAGCTCCCGATTTCGTTTTGTCACAACTTAGCCTACTTTACCTTAAGGGGATGTCGGAGCTATAGCCTCCATCAAAAGCCGCTCGATCTCTCGGTTTCGAATGGCGCTGTAGTCAGGTGTCGATTTCTACGATAAACGTACTTAAAACATAAATTATAAATTTTACAGCTAGATAGAGCTGTTGAAAGATACTTTCCCCCCTAGCTATAACTAAAATTAAGGTAATTGTAATATTACTCTTGGCAGTAAATGTTTATTTTTTTAAAGAAATGTGAAATACGTTGTGTGTAGCATTACGGCAGATATAGATTCATTGAATATGAGACGTATTTCACATTTCTTTAAAAAAATAAACATTTGATTCCAAGAGTAATATTATAATTACCTTAAGTTTAGTCATAGCTAGGGGGGAAAGTATCTTTCAACAGCTCTATGTAGCTGTAAAATTTATAATTTATGTTTTAAGTACGTTTATCGTAGAAATCGACACCTGACTACAGCGCCATTCGAAACCGAGAGATCGAGCGGCTTTTGATGGAGGCTATAGCTCCGACATCCCCTTAAGTAGTCTAAGAATTGAGTGCAAAAATCAAACTTTCCGACCATAGCCATCTGTCGGAACCGGACCGCTTCGTTCCTGGGCGGACCGTTGGAGCGCTGCCTCCAGTCGGGAGACGGACACAATCTCCCGGTTTTTCAGGGGGTAAGCTCCTCTCTCTCAGCACCCTGGGCGGGACCTGGATTTCCCGCCGGGGCTAGCGCGTCAAGGCCTGTCTTTAGTTATTGTCAGTTGCTCCTTGAGCGTGATTGAGAATACACCTTCACTTCTTAATTGTTCGGAATAAAGTTTAGTGTTTTTCTTTGTGGTTTCTCATTTAGCGAGTTGGTTACTTTCATCCTGTCTCTTGCTGGTCCAGTCCTTCTTAGTGGAAGATTAACATTTTTGGTCCTTTGAGCCGGATCACGATGAGAATCCGCGTCAAGAATAGGCCTGGTCGGCGGGGCCACGATCAGTAAGTATTCTCCTTTAATTCGCAAGCATCAGTCATTCAGGTTATTTGTCGTTCAAAATGGCGGGCGGCCACGTGCTCAAACATGCGCGGGTCAGCTATTCGGGTTTTGTCGTTTCAAAAAGGGCGGGCGGCCACGTGCTCAAACCATGCGCGTGTCAGTTATTCAGGTTTTGTCGTTTCAAGATGGCGGGCTTCGCTCCGAGTTCTGCAAGGTTACCCTTTTGCATTCTTGCAATTATAAGATGGCGGACTGTTTTCGCACCTTATCATGCGCAATTCCGTCCGACGCCCCGCATCCCTACGACCATGAGGGTCATTTCGTCTATGCCATGTGAATCCTTACGTTGCGGCGTAGCGGCGGTTATGAGGTGCGTGCCACCAGGGCACCCTCCGCCCCGCATCCCGACGACCACGTGGGTCGGACGATCCTCCAAATCTCCTTATCAGGAGGACATTCCTAAACCTATCCAGCTTTCCTCGAAGATAGAATTTTTTTGCTTTCAGATCAACTAGCCGCGACCAAAGTTACCGTTCATCATGAGACCCGGCAAGGCAGAGATGCTGATAGGAGCCGATGTCTTCGGGATGCTGCTCTTACCCGGATCTGCCAGGGACCAGGATCTACATGACCAGCTCCGCAAGTTCTGGGAGCTCGAAGAGGTCGACGAAGTACCGCCTACCTCTGCAGAGGATCGGATCTTCCAGGCCCTATTCCGGGAGGGAGTCCGCAGGGACTCGACCGGACGCTACTCGGTGCGCCTACCCATCAAGTCAGAGCTTTTTCACCGACTTGGGAATAGCCGCGATAATGCTCTGAAACAGGCGGCGCGGGTATCCCGTCGCATGGCCTTGAATCCGGACCTCCGCACGGACTATTGTGCATTTCCGATGCCACGTCGCCCAGGTATCGGACGATGTATGCACCAGATTCTCCACCCTCACACGACTGCTACGAGTTGTGGGCTGGTGCCTCAGTTTCCGCCGAAGGAATGAAGAGGCAACTCATGTTCCGTCGAGTGACCTGCAGCCATCCGAGCTGGCCGAAGCACTCGTACGATGTATTCGCATCTCCTAAAGAGATATCTTCACCAAGAGATACGGGATCTGCGACGGGATGGGACGGTCAAAAAATCGAACCGCTGTACATCGCTGACGCCCTTCATCGACGATGACGGCATCTTACGAGTCGGGGGGCGTCTACAAGCCGCCAACTTGCCCTTTTCGGAACGGCATCCGGCCATCCTGACTGGAGGCTGTCATCTCGCGCGCTTGATCCTCCAGTGGGCGCATCTTAGCGCCCTCCATGGTGGTGTCGCCCTCACTCACTCTTTGGCCGTTTGATGGATTTGGATTCTGGGAGGAAAAAGAGCCGCACGTGAGCTGGTCCGGAAATGCGTACACTGCATCCGATCCAGAGCTCGGTCCTCGAGCCAGTTCATGGGATCGCTCCCATCCCAGAGAGTCGACATGGCATCGTCATTTTTAAGGGTCGGCATTGACTATGCCGGTCCTCTTCAGTACAAGAGCTCATCCGGGAGGGGAACTCTGGTGTCCAAAGGCTACATCGCAGTCTTCGTCTGCCTTAGCACCAAGACGGTGCAACTCGAGGCCGTCGGAAACCTCACCACGACCGCATTCCTGCAGACCTTCAGCCGGTTCGACATTGCGAGCGGCCGAAATCGAATGGGGGGCGGTGGCTGGGTCCCTCGCCAACCAAGGGGTCACCTGGCGATTCATCCCTCCGGCGGCCCCGCATTTTGGGGGTTTCTGGGAGGCCGCCGTGAAGTCCTCCAAGACCCACATGAAACGAGTGATTGGGGAGCGAGTTCTGACCTTCGAGGAGCTGAATACCTTCTTGGCTCAGATCGAATTCTGCATGAACTCTCGACCTCTGCTCCCCCTTACGGGGGACCTTGACGACGTAGACGGCATTACACCCTGGCATATGTTTGCCGGTGCCGACCCTCGTTATATCCCTGAGCCCTGCGACTCACCACCCGATTTGGATGCGAGATCCCACTGGCAACTAGTGCGCGCGATGCGGGACCACTTTTTTATACGAGACCTGTCACCAAGCTCTGCTTGATCCCACGGGGCTCCTCTAATGAATCCACAGGCTACCAGGACGCCCAAATCATACCGCTCCAGATCTAATTCGCTTGAGAAGCGAAGGCGGGCGGGATGTCATAACCGGACCGCTTCATTCCTGGGCGGACCGTTGGAGCGCTACCTCCAGTCGGGAGACGGACCCAATCTCCCGGTTTTTCAGGGGGTAAGCTCCCCTCTCTCAGCACCCTGGGCGGGGCCTGGATTTCCTGCCGGGGCTAGCGCGTCAAAGCCTGTTCTTAGTTTTTATCAGTTGCTCCTTGAGCGTGATTGTGGATACACCTCCACTTCTTAATTGTTCGGAATAAAGTTTAGTGTTTTTCTTTGTGGTTTCCCATTTAGCGAGTTGGTTACTTTCATCCTGTCTCTTGCCGGTCCAGTCCTTAGTGGAAGATTAACACCATCCAAAAGTAATTGAATAACAACAAATAATGGCGTTGGATTGACTAAAAAATGTTAATTATCAAACAAGTTACGTAGGTTGCTGTGCTAGCTTAAGATTTAAGTTGGCACAGCCGCCGTTTCTCGGAAACGACTGCAACAACAAAATAAATTTTTGCGCAATAAATTTGCAAAAAATAGCAACAATTTTTGGTATATTTTTTAGTTCTGCCTTTGAAAGTGGCTGTGCCAACTTAATAGATGTACAATTCACACGAAATTTTGATAACTCCCATACGTAATTTATCTATTATAGAAGCATAAAAAATTATTGCAAGATTCGACGGAACTAATATACCTGTGAGTAAATTCACCAACGCTTATAGAGACGCTTTCTCTATGGTGGCTAATATAAATCAAGAGCACATCACAAAATTAATTAAACTGCGATTAACGGGTGACGCGTTAAAAGCTTTTGAAGATAAAAATTTCAATATTATCGAAGTAACTATAGAATTTACTGATAACTAGCAACAAATCGAAATTACACTAAACATATACTTATTTTTTATATTTTTTTTAAATTTATAATTTTACAATTTAATTAAATAAAAATGTAAAATATAATATAATGTGTAATTAATTAACCTAGTATTCAGTTACAAACAATTTTTTTTAGTCAATAAAATAAAAATAACAGTGTATTATATTTGCAACATTGTATATACTTATTTAATCTTAGTCAATTACACAAGAGTTTATAGATACTAAACATATTTCTACATAATACTGAAACATTTAAAAAAAATTAAAAATAATCGACATGATAAAAGTTACACTGGAGTAAGGAATTTTAATTTTTATTTTTAATAGGTAGTAACACATATATCACTACTTACAATATTTCCACACTTTCCTGTAAGAAGCTACATCAATCTAGTAACAAATGTGTTATTTTTCTACCAGAATAATATTTTCAACAACAAAAATTAGAATATAAAGTTATTCTTTGACCATTTTACGTAATATACCAAAAAATATAAATGATATTATACAATTACAATAATAAGAAATTGAATATTAATTATAAAAGTTTTTTTAATATTACATTTAATATTACATTTAATATTACATTGGTATTACATTAAAAAAATGAAAGAAAAATAATATTTTAAATTTTTTCCCACCTTCCTCACGCATTTTATATCTTAGAAATAGGAGATGATGAAAAATGTTTGTAAAAAAAATCTATATAAATGTAATAAAAAACAAATAAAACGTATCGACAAATAAAATATGTATTACATTAAATTATATATATATATATATATATGGGTATTCCACGTGAAGTGGTCCGACCAAAATTTTAAAATGCACCAAATTTTGAGTACACATTGCAAATGTTTTTCAGAATACAAAAAAAAATTTTTAGGTACTGGAATTTATTAGCTCAAAAGTTATTCTAACCTCAAAAAGTGAACTTTTTCCAGTTTTTTTCAACACCAGCTGGGTTTATCATTAGTTGCTAATTATGTGTAGAATTTATCCTTCTGGGTTAGAATTTCTAATCTCAAGGTCAATGTTACATAAACTATATGTCAATATTCAACTTAAAAAAAGTGTAAGTTCGCCACAATTGATTTTTGTATCCAAAAGTCTAAAAGAAAGCTTGGAGCAATACCTTTCAAATGGTCTGTAGCATTTTTATGGCCTTTAATTCTGTAAAAAGTTATGATAATTTAAAGAAACACCAAATTTTTTTTTAATTTAAACGGGAAATACCATGTTAATTTTTGTGAATTTTTTCTCTTTCTTTAAATTATCATAACTTTTTACAGAATTAAAGGCCATAAAAATGCTATAGACCATTTGAAAGGTATTTCTCCAAGCTTTCTTTTAAACTTTTGGATAAAAAAATCAATTGTGGCGAACTTACACTTTTTTTAAGTTGAATATTGACATGTAGTTTATGTAACATTGACCTTGAGATTAGAAATTCTAACCCAGAAGGATAAATTCTACACATAATTAGCAACGAATGTTACATACAATGTTGGATAGTAAAAGTTGATAGATTTTGAGTTAAATAGCGATGAACGCAGCTGTGTTGAAAAAAACTGAAAAAAGTTCACTTTTTGAGGTTAGAATAACTTTTGAGCTAATAAATTCCAGTACCTAAAAATTTTTTTCTGTATTCAGAAAAACATTTGCAATGTGTACACAAAATTTGGTGCATTTTAAAATTTTGATCGGACCACTTAACGTGGAATACCCCATATATATATATATAATATTATATTATATATGTTATCAAAATTTATTAGAGTAATAGTAATGTTTTTGTCAATGTTCGTATTACTGTGACCACTTTTTTTTACCGAAAACCCCTATAAAATATTTTTGGAATTTTTCTACTCAACCCCCCACTTACCCCCTACCACTTAATCATTACATGGGGATAATTTAATTAAAATAGGGGATAAAAAAGAGTGGTTGTCATATTGTTATTCACCTGTACCAAAACCGCTAATTTATTTTTGGAATTTTTTTAATTTTATTTCCCCCCTTCCGCTCTTGCCCCTCCACCATCGAGCAATATATGGAGGATAAATGAAGAGTTATTATCATATCGCTATTCACCGTAACCAAAAACCTCATCTTAGTTTTTTTAGAATAAAAAAGAATGGTCGTCATATTCTAATTCACATATCGTCGGCCGAGTGGAGGAACAGTCTATTCGCTTGGAAAACGCCCTATCTCGGAACTTGCTTGGAAAAAGACCTATCTCGCGATCCGCGTGGAAAACGCCCTATCTCGCGCCTCGGTTGAAGAACGCCCTATCTCAAATGAAATTTTTCGCTTTCAAATTTTGTAGGGCACCACTGCGCAACTTAAAAATTCTAAGCTTAAAAATCTCATCCGTTCTCTCGACTTTTTTTTTTAACCTTTATTAACTTAAAACATTTTTTAAATTGCACACAGGTCGGGTGATATAATAAGTACTCGATACATCGCCGCTGATAGATAGATAAAGTCAAAGAAGTCTCTCTTTCTCTGAGGAGTCCCGATACCGCCTATACAATTTTTTTCCGAATTTTAAACACTTTACTAATTAATTTATTTTAATTAGAAAGACCGTATTTTTAAGTTGCGCAGTGGTGCCACTACAAAATTTGAAAGCGAAAAATTTCATTTGAGATAGGGCGTTTTCTAAGCGGATTGCGAGATAGGGCGTTTTCCAAGCGGATCTCGAGATAGGGCGTTCTTCAAGCTGGTTCCGAGATAGACTGTTCTTCCACTCAGCCGACAATATACCGATAACCCCTATAAAATATTTAAAAAATTTTCTAATTTTACCCCCCCTCATGACTCCTCCTGCACCAACCACTCCAAACATACGTTTAATTATTGTAACTTTTGGGATACCGGACACCGGAGAACGGATGTTTTTTGATATATATATATATATATATATATTGACGTTGCACTTTTGATTCTTAACGAGTTGTTCCCGTAGTGCAACGTGTCACTATGGCTTACGACAAATAAATAATAATAATTAATCAATAACAATTACCCGGTAACGAATTGAGTTATTGGGCGTCAGTTACCGGTAAAACTAACGACAAGCCGATTCAGGGTCGCGGGCTCCACGTTACCATCACGGGAAAGATGGCGGAACCACGTTGCAAGGAATTGGATGATTTGGTCGGGTTATAAAATCAACCTCTTCAATTTCACTATAATTTTTAACACTTTAATTATTGCTACCTTAAAATATAACAATTACAAACGCATACAGAAATCCCGCCGATTAATTGCTTGATGCTTTACAAATGGGTTATCACGCGCAAGTCGACTCGAAATGTTACTGATCTCCGCGCGGCTATCTAATTCACAATATTTACGGAACGTCCTTTTATCACACTCTCATACCTTACAATACGCCGTACTTCCTCACTCACCGCAAGTCGAGAACTCTCCTTTTTATTAATGAATTGATTATCTCTCCAGACTCGGTATCTAACCCTTGAATTTTGGGTGTCACTCGCTCCAACTGAACGTTAAATAGCTATTCTATCGCCTCAATACTTTAACTTTCCTTAAATCTCAGCGGATCTCAAAATGGCTACTACGATATGGTTTCTCGCTCAACACGTCTACTCTGTACGGCGATTGGGGAAGGAGTCTCGTCCTTCTTCTCCGATTCGTATTATCCGCTACCGATAGTGGAGCTAGTTGTTCTCCTTTTCCGCTATCATATCCGCCAGATCGGTGGTAGTAGACGTACCGATAGTCGTCCGTAACGCCACCTATTTTCCTTCCAAATCCGCTAGTGTACGTTCGCCATTTCCTTTTATCCGCTATCTGTACAAATCCGCCAACGCCTCCACCAATGCACCGGGACAGCTGTCTATCTCCATTCCTCTTACATTGGTACGTATGAACATCGGACCGTTCGTAGTCGTTCCCCCTCTGGCGCACCGCTCTCACCTATACTCGACGTGCGCATCCAGTGTGCGCGCCGTCACTCTCTTACTCGACGCACGTGGTCAAAATCTCTCTATCTCTCTCGGTTTCGCGCGCGCACGCGGTGATCGGTGCCGTCGGCAGTTTGCCGATATTCTCGCGATGTCGCCACGGGACGGTGTATCCGCTAGGTATACACGGGCTATCACGATGTCGTCAGCTGCTTCGCTCGTACCTTGTTATCGTACACAGTCTGTCCCGTGCTACGTGTTGTTATTCACCGCCAATCCTTTCCTTGTACCTATCATCCTCAACAAACCGAAATATTCCTTTTTATCACTCTCGCACAAGCTCTCATTCATGATTTCCCGGTAATGAGAGTGGCTCGGGCCGGTATATACAACTACCGCAGTCCTAACCTCACCTGTCACTTCTCTACATCCATCACTCTTACACCATCTCATCCCTATTACTACATAAATACTTATTTCCTATTAATTAATTACGTGAGGCTTGCCTCACAATATATATAATAAATCAAAAATGAAATTTTTTTATCCACCTTTCTCACTCATATTACACCTTTGTAATAGAGTATGATGAAAAATGTGTAAAAACGTATATTTAAATGTGATAAAAAACAGAACGAATCATCAAATAAATAATATATTTTACATTAAAATATATTATTTAAGTTATTAAAAATTATTAGACTGACAGTACTGTTTCAGTCTATGTTAGTATTACTGTGACCACTTTATTTAACATTATTTATGTATGTAGTAACTATTATTTATTATTAATTACTTATAATATTACTTATAGGTATTTTCCTAATATAATAATTTAATTTGGTACAAAAATATAAAATATTGGAGTACTGGCAAAAGAGCTTATACACTTTTTTAATATTTTATCCCTTAATTAGTTGGATTATCCCGGCATACACAGCAATTCCCAAAATGTCGAGTAAATCCCGTAATTAGTGAAGTATCCCTAAATAACTCACAAATTTCCGAAATATCCAGGAAATCCCAAAATTAGTGCAGCTATCCCGGCATACCTTAGAAATTCCCGAAATATCGAGGTAATCCCATAATTAGTGAATTTATCCCGACATATCCAGGAAATCCCAAAATTAGTGAAGTTATACCGGATTACCTAAAAAATTACTGAAATACCACAAAAAATCCCGAAATACCATAGAAAATCTTGAAACAACCAGAAAATCCCGAAATTAGGGAATTTATCCCGAAATACCACAGAAAATCCCGAAACATCCAGGAAATCCCGAAATTGGTGGATTTATCCCGGAATGAATACATCAGAAAATCCCCACATATCCAAGAAATCCCAAAATAAGTGAAGTTATACCGGCATACCTCAAAAATTACTGATTATATTAAGAAAATCTCAAAATTGGTGGAGTTATCCCGGAATACATCAAAAATTCCCGAAATACCACAGAAAATCCCGAAATACCATAGAAAATCTTGAAACAACCAGAAAATCCCGAAATTAGGGAATTTATCCCGAAATACTACAGAATATCCCGAAACATCCAGGAAATCCCGAAATTGTTGGACTTATCCCGGAATACGTCAGAAGATCCGGAAACATCCAGGAAATCCCGAAATTGGTGGATTTATCCCGGAATACCTCAGAAAATCCCGACATATCCAGGAAATCCCAAAATTAGTGAAGTTATCCCGGAATACCTAAAAAATTACTGAAATACCACAAAAAATCCCGAAATACCATAGAAAATCTTGAAACAAACAGAAAATCCCGAAATTAGGGAATTTATCCCGAAATACTACAGAAAATCCCGAAACATCCAGGAAATCCCGAAATTGTTGGACTTATCCCGGAATACGTCAGAAAATCCCCACATATCCAGGAAATCCCAAAATAAGTGAAGTTATAACGGCATACCTCGAAAATTACTGATTGTATTAAGAAAATCTCGAAATTGGTGGAGTTATCCCGGAATACATCAAAAATTCCCGAAATACCACAGAAAATCCCGAAATATCATAGAAAATCTTGAAACAACCAGTAAATCCCGAAATTAGGGAACTTATCCCGAAATACCACAGAAAATCCCGAAACATCCAGGAAATCTCGAAATTGTTGGAGTTATCCCGGAATACGTCAGAAGATTCCGAAACATCCAGGAAATCCCGAAATTGGTGGATTTATCCCGGAATACGTCAGAAAATCCCCACAAATCCAGGAAATCCCAAAATTAGTGAAGTTATACCGGAATACATCAAAAATTTCCGAAATACCACAGAAAATCCCGAAATACCATAGAAAATCTTGAAACAACCAGAAAACCCCGAAATTAGGGAATTTATCCCGAAATACTACAGAAAATCCCGAAACATCCAGGAAATCCCGAAATTGTTGGACTTATCCCGGAATACGTCAGAAAATCCCCACATATCCAGGAAATCCCAAAATTAGTGAAGTTATACCGGAATACCTAAAAAATTACTGATTGTATTAAGAAAATCTCGAAATTGGTGGAGTTATCCCGGAATACATCAAAAATTCCCGAAATACCAGAGAAAATCCCGAAATATCATAGAAAATCTTGAAACAACCAGAAAATCCGTAAATTAGGGAATTTATCCCGAAATACTACAGAAAATCCCGAAACATCCAGGAAATCCCAAAATTGTTGGACTTATCCCGGAATACGTCAGAAAATCCCCACATATCCAGGAAATCCCAAAATAAGTGAAGTTATACCGGCATACCTCAAAAATTACTGATTGTATTAAGAAAATCTCGAAATTGGTGGAGTTATCCTGGAATACATCAAAATTTCCCGAAATACCACAGAAAATCCCGAAATATCATAGAATATCTTGAAACAACCAGAAAATCCCGAAATTAGGGAATTTATCCCGAAATACCACAGAAAATCCCGAAACATCCAGGAAATCTCGAAATTGTTGGAGTTATCCCGGAATACGTCAGAAGATCCCGAAACATCCAGGAAATCCCGAAATTGGTGGATTTATCCCGGAATGAATACATCAGAAAATCCCCACACATCCAAAAAATCCCAAAATAAGTGAAGTTATACCGGCATACCTCAAAAATTACTGATTATATTAAGAAAATCTCGAAATTGGTGGAGTTATCCCGGGATACATCAAAAATTCCCGAAATACCACAGAAAATCCCGAAATATCATAGAAAATTTTGAAACAACCAGAAAATCCCGAAATCAGGGAACTTATCCCGAAATACCACAGAAAATCCCGAAATATCCAGGAAACCTCGAAATTGTTGGAGTTATCCCGGAATACGTCAGGAGATCCCAAAACATCCAGGTTAATCCCAAAATTGGTGGATTTATTCCGGAATACCTCAGAAAATCCCGACATATCCAGGAAATCCCAAAATTATTGAAGTTATACCGGAATACATCAAAAATTCCCGAAATACCACAGAAAATCCCGAAATACCATAGAAAATCTTGAAACAACCAGAAAATCCCGAAATTAAAGAATTTATCCCGAAATACTACAGAATATCCCGAAACATCCAGGAAATCCCGAAATTGTTGGACTTATCCCGGAATACGTCAGAAAATCCCCACATATCCAGGAAATCCCAAAATTAGTGAAGTTATAACGGAATACCTAAAAAATTACTGAAATACCACAAAAAATCCCGAAAAACCACAGAAAATACCGAAATACCATAGAAAATCTTGAAACAACCAGAAAATCCCGAAATTAGGGAATTTATCCCGAAATATCACAGAAAATCCCGAAACATCCAGGAAATCCCGAAATTGTTGGAGTTATCTCAGAATACGTCAGAAGATCCCGAAACATCCAGGAAATCCCGAAATTGGTGGATTTATCCCTGAATGAATACATCAGAAAATCCCCACACATCCAAAAAATCCCAAAATAAGTGAAGTTATACCGGCATACCTCAAAAATTACTGATTATATTAAGAAAATCTCGAAATTGGAGGAGTTATCCCGGGATACATCAAAAATTCCCGAAATACCACAGAAAAACCCGAAATATCATAGAAAATCTTGAAACAACCAGATAATCCCGAAATTAGGGAATTTATCCCGAAATACCACAGAAAATCCCGAAACATCCAGGAAATCCCGAAATTTTTGGACTTATCCCGGAATACGTCAGAAAATCCCCACATATCCAGCTATCCCGGCATACCTTAGAAATTCCCGAAATATCGAGGTAATCCCATAATTAGTGAATTTATCCCGACATATCCAGGAAATCCCAAAATTAGTGAAGATATACCGGATTACCTAAAAAATTACTGAAATACCACAAAAAATCACGAAATACCATAGAAAATCTTGAAACAACCAGAAAATCCCGAAATTAGGGAATTTATCCCGAAATACCACAGAAAATCCCGAAACATCCAGGAAATCCCGAAATTGGTGGATTTATCCCGGAATGAATACATCAGAAAATCCCCACATATCCAAAAAATCCCAAAATAAGTGAAGTTATACCGGCATACCTCAAAAATTACTGATTATATTAAGAAAATCTCGAAATTGGTGGAGTTATCCCGGAATACATCAAAAATTCCCGAAATACCACAGAAAAACCCGAAATATCATAGAATATCTTGAAACAACCAGAAAATCCCGAAATTAGGGAATTTATCCCGAAAAACCACAGAAAATCCCGAAACATGCAGGAAATCTCGAAATTGTTGGAGTTATCCCGGAATACGTCAGAAGATCCGGAAACATCCAGGAAATCCCGAAATTGGTGGATTTATCCCGGAATACCTCAGAAAATCCCGACATATCCAGGAAATCCCAAAATTAGTGGAGTTATACCGGAATACCTAAAAAATTACTCAAATACCACAAAAAATCCCGAAATACCATATAAAATCTTGAAACAAACAGAAAATCCCGAAATTAGGGAATTTATCCCGAAATACCACAGAAAATCCCGAAACATCCAGGAAATCCCGAAATTGTTGGAGTTATCCCGGAATACGTCAGAAGATCCCGAAACATCCAAGAAATCCCGAAATTGGCGGATTTATCCCGGAATGAATACCTCAGAAAATCCCCACATATCCAAGAAATCCCAAAATAAGTGAAGGTATACCGGCATACCTCAAAAATTACTGATTATATTAAGAAAATCTCAAAATTGGTGGAGTTATCCCGGAATACATCAAAAATTCCCGAAATACCACAGAAAATCCCGAAATACCATAGAAAATCTTGAAACAACCAGAAAATCCCGAAATTAGGGAATTTATCCCGAAATACTACAGAATATCCCGAAACATCCAGGAAATCCCGAAATTGTTGGACTTATCCCGGAATACGTCAGAAGATCCGGAAACATCCAGGAAATCCCGAAATTGGTGGATTTATCCCGGAATGAATACATCAGAAAATCCCCACATATCCAAGAAATCCCAAAATAAGTCAAGTTATACCGGCATACCTCAAAAATTACTGATTACATTAAGAAAATCTCAAAATTGGTGGAGTTATCCCGGAATACATCAAAAATTCCCGAAATACCACAGAAAATCCCGAAATACCATAGAAAATCTTGAATCAACCAGAAAATCCCGAAATTAGGGAATTTATCCCGAAATACTACAGAATATCCCGAAACATCCAGGAAATCCCGAAATTGTTGGACTTATCCCGGAATACGTCAGAAGATCCGGAAACATCCAGGAAATCCCGAAATTGGTGGATTTATCCCGGAATACCTCAGAAAATCCCGACATATCCAGGAAATCCCAAAATTAGTGGAGTTATCCCGGAATACCTAAAAAATTACTGAAATACCACAAAAAATCCCGAAATACCATAGAAAATCTTGAAACAAACAGAAAATCCCGAAATTAGGAAATTTATCCCGAAATACTACAGAAAATCCCGAAACATCCAGGAAATCCCGAAATTGTTGGACTTATCCCGGAATACGTCAGAAAATCCCCACATATCCAGGAAATCCCAAAATAAGTGAAGTTATACCGGCATACCTCAAAAATTACTGATTGTATTAAGAAAATCTCGAAATTGGTGGAGTTATCCCGGAATACAACAAAAATTCCCGAAATACCACAGAAAATCCCGAAATACCACAGAAAATCCCGAAATACGACTGAAAATCCCGAAATATCATAGAATATCTTGAAACAACCAGAAAATCCCGAAATTAGGGAATTTATCCCGAAATACCACAGAAAATCCCGAAACATGCAGGAAATCTCGAAATTGTTGGAGTTATCCCGGAATACGTCAGAAGATCCCGAAACTTCCAGGAAATCCCGAAATTGGTGGATTTATCCCGGAATACCTCAGAAAATCCCGACATATCCAGGAAATCCCGAAATTGTTGGAGTTATCCCGGAATACGTCAGAAGATCCCGAAACATCCAGGAAATCCCGAAATTGGTAGATTTATCCCGGAATGAATACCTCAGAAAATCCCCACATATCCAAGAAATCCCAAAATAAGTGAAGTTATACCGGCATACCTCAAAAATTACTGATTATATTAAGAAAATCTCGAAATTGGTGGAGTTATCCCGGAATACATCAAAAATTCCCGAAATACCACAGAAACCCCGAAATATCATAGAATATCTTGAAACAACCAGAAAATCCCGAAATTAGGGAATTTATCCCGAAATACCACAGAAAATTCCGAAACATGCAGGAAATCCCGAAATTGGTGGATTTATCCCGGAATACCTCAGAAAATCCCGACATATCCAGGAAATCCCAAAATTAGTGGAGTTATACCGGAATACCTAAAAAATTACTGAAATACCACAAAAAATCCCGTAATACCATAGAAAATCTTGAAAAAAAACAGAAAATCCCGAAATTAGGGAATTTATCCCGAAATACTACATAAAATCCCGAAACATCCAGGAAATTCCGAAATTGTTGGACTTATCCCGGAATACGTCAGAAAATCCCCACATATCCAGGAAATCCCAAAATAAGTGAAGTTATACCGGCATACCTCAAAAATTACTGATTGTATTAAGAAAATCTCGAAATTGGTGGAGTTATCCCGGAATACATCAAAAATTCCCGAAATACCACAGAAAATCCCGAAAGATCATAGAAAATATTGAAACAACCAGAAAATCCCGAACTTGGGGAACTTATCCCGCAACACCACAGAAAATCCCGAAACATCCAGGAAATCCCGAAATTGTTGGACTTATCCCGGAATACGTCAGAAAATCCCCACATATCCAGGAAATCCCAAAATTAGTGAAGTTATACCGGAATACCTAAAAAATTACTGAAATACCACAAAAAATCCCGAAATACCATAGAAAATCTTGAAACAACCAGAAAATCCCAAAATCAGGGAACTTATCCCGAAATACCACAGAAAATCCCGACACATCCAGGAAATCTCGAAATTGTTGGAGTTATCCCGGAATACGTCACCGTGAAATATCGGTTAACCAAAGACAATGCTTCAGGTATTACGTAATACGCGGAAGATATATAATCGTCACCGATATTATCGACAATTTCGTTAGCTTTGTACGGATAAGCCAATTCGTGATATCCGGGAAGTTAGTCGTCGAGTTTCCCCGATACCCCAAAGCTAACTCATTATAATTGATTTCCTGTCACCCTTGAACACGCGTGCGCACGCACACACCTACACGTATCCACAGCAATTCCAAGCACGTAAATCCACCTTATCGTACAACTCGAAAAATTCAAAATCTTACTCCGTGTTAAGTAATTAAAGTTAACCTTTTTTCTACTTTTTTCTTTCGCCTCTTTGAAAAAAAAATACATATATATGTATAACGTGAAATCCGCAACGAGCGTCGCGGAATTCAACGTATAAGCGTGAAACGAGCGAGGACTCTTGAAGAGCAGCCTTCGCGGTGGTGGTAGTGGTAAACCCATCGAGAGCGAGGTTGAAATTAAGATTCTGGCTCGCGACTACCCGAAAAGTAAAGTTTAATTTAAATTTTAGAGGTGTCTTTGTATAACAAACTTTTTTATTTACAGTGATTATTGTACATACATGAACTTCCTTGGAAAAGTGTTTTGGATCTTACGTGCTTAATGTTCAAAATTAGAAGGCGCACAGGATCCGCGCTCGGCGGAAGGACTGCACTGATTGTGATAGAAGGGAATAAATGCATATGCGTTAACAATTACATGATAAATATTAAAATTATGAAATATTTAATTACGATGCAAATATCCGTTTCTCTTA